>JACDJE010000759.1:86953-97757 GCA_016647715.1 Pavo muticus
AGCCTTTCTTCATAGGGGAGATGCTCCAGGCCCTTCACCATCTTTGTGGCCCTCCGCTGGACTCTTTCCAAGAGATCCCTGTCTTTTTTGTACTAGGGAGCCCAGAACTGGACACCGTACTCCAGATGAGGCCTTACCAGGGCAGAGTAGAGGGGGAGGATCACCTCCCTCAACCTGCTGGCCATGCTCTTTTTAATGCACCCACCAGGGCCACCAACCTCCCCAAATGAGTAATGCTCACATGCAAATGTTGAGTGTAAATTCGAGTCAAGAAGCGCATGCTCGAATATGAAAATGTTGAGTAGAGACTTCATTAAGAAAGGTAGCATTCGTCACCTAGAGAGACACGCGAGCAATGCAGGGGAACGCATGAGTGAGGGTGCGGGCAAATGGAGCCCGGAGCGAGGCAGCCATGGGCCTCAGCACGGCCACCTGGCTTCATTAAAGCTTCTGCTTTGGTGGCACAGACAGTCATTTTGCCATTGAAAGAGAGCAGGAGGGCACCAGCGAGTCCTGCTGAGCAGGGTGTGCTCTCCCACTGCCTGACAATGCCCATGCAGCGGTGCTTGGAACCCACCCGGCTGTGCTCATGCTGCTCTATTCCTGATGGAGCAATGCACGCACCTTGTCTTTGTTTTAATCATTTAGGTGAGAAAGTCCTTACCTCCCACAGAGCACAGCAATAAAGATAATGATGCTCTATCTTTTGAGGTCTGGGAACAAAGCGTGGGTACTAGCCACAGGGCATGGGCAGCCCATGGGCATGGGAGCCTGGGGGGCAGGACAGGATGATGGGCTGTCCCACCACAGCTGAGTGAGGTACAGCTCAGGTTGTGAGCAGCACACTGCTGGAGCTGTTTTCTCCATAATCTCCGTTTTTGGGAGCTGGTTTTAACCTGATGCTTTTCTTTTATTCTCATCTATCCCCGTCCTTTTCTTACAGTCTTGAAAAATAGACTAACAATCACTGAAATGCTGGGTCAGGACATGAAAACAAAAAATGTTTGTTCCTGCGGTAATAGCACACGTCCCAGTGGCAGACTCAGCCCAGCCACAACTACAGCACATGCAGAAGTAATTTACTCAATCATTCTGCCTCATTTTCTTGTCCTGAGTTGCCAGTATTCACTATTCTCTTCAACACCATGCGATTTCCACAGACAATTCTTGATCTGAAGTTCATTTGTAGTTCATCTTCAGAATTAATTTCTTTTTGTTGGACACATTAATGGCATATTACTAGTAATTCTTCTAATGAGGCTTCCAGCATTCACAAATTCAAAATAGACTTTAAGAAAAAGTTCCCCACCTGTTTAAAATTGATTTACAGGAATGTCCCAGTGATTGCTAAATATTCATGAGGAGTGGGTATAAAATACCTCCGAGCAAACAGAGATGGCATCAGCAGGCATTGCGGGGAGCTGTGGGGCTGAGGGACTGACTGTTTTGCCCTGCCCAGGAGCACCATCCCAGCACACTCCAGCCTGTACCTGCAATTTTTCTAGTCTTTCCTCAAATGATGTTATATATAATTCCTCCATTTTAATGGCAAAGAAGTCACACTTAGTTGGACCAAACATAAGAGCTCAAGATTGCAACACTTTGGTTCACCTCGTGTAGTCTTTTGTCTATCACTGGTTTCAACTCAGTGGTGTAACACGCAGAAGGAAGGTTGCCTATAAACCTGCTTTATTAGGAGGAAAGTAAATCCTGATTCCTTTGTTCTCTGGATACAAGGGATGCGTGCAGGGTGTGGAAGGTGCCAGCTGGGTCTGGGTCTTTCTTCTTCCTCCTGTCTCACCGCCCAGCCCCACGGATGGGAGTCTGGAGGTACAGAAGGTGACTGGAAGGTCTCTGTGCCCCTGTAGCTGCCAGGGGGCTCCCAGCAACCCTCTGGTTTTGCATCCATGGTTTTGCACAACTTAAGATTTCATGGCTTCTGGAGCACTGCTTCATTTTGTGGATTTCTTTTCTTGCTCTGTGATTCATGTGACATGCTGTAGAGCTCTGCCATCAGTAATTCCTGAGGAGCCTGCAGAGTTCCCTGTTTGACAAACTGTTCCCAAGTGCATCTGGTGCTTTTCCCTTCCTTAGTTTTCCCAATAATTTGCTTTCAGCATAGTTTTTAACAACCCATTGTATCGTTCAATTTTACCAGAAGCTGGTGCATGATAGGGAATATGATATATATCCACTCAATGCCATGATCTTTGGCCCAAGTATTTACAAGAGAATTTTTGAAATGAGTCCCATTATCTGACTCAATTCTTTCTGGAGTGACATGTCTTCACAGGACTTCTTTCTCAAGACCTAATATGGTGTTTTGAGCAGTAGCATGGGGTACTGCATATGTTTCAAGCCACCCAGTGGTTGCCTCCACCATAGTAAGCACATAATGCTTACCACTACGAGATCGTGGCAAGGTGATATAATCAACCTGCCACGCCACCAAAAATTTATTCTCTTGCCATCTCCCTTCCCCCCAAAGAGGTTTCATCCTCTTGGCTTTTTTAATAATGGCACATGTGTCACAGTCATGAATAACATGTGCAATAGTGTCCATAGTTAAGTCCACCCCTCGGTCACTAGCCCACTTATATGTTGCATCCCTTCCTTGATGGCCCGAGGCCTCATGGGCCCACCAAGCTAGAAATAATTCACCCTTGTTCTGCCAGTCCAAGTCTATTTGAGCCACCTCAGTTTTGGCAGCTTGATCTACCTGATGGTTGTTTTGTTGTTCTTCAGTAGCTCGACTCTTGGGCACATGAGCATCTACATGGCGCACCTTTATGACCATATCCTTTATTCGGGCAGCAATGTCTTTCCACAGTTCAGCAGCCCAAATAGTTTTACCCCTCCGCTGCCAGTTATTTTGCTCCCACTGCTGTAACCACCCCCATAAGGCATTTGCCACCATCCATGAGTCCGTATATAGATAAAGCATTGGCCATCTCTCTCGTTCAGCAACGTCCAAGGCCAGCTGGACAGCCTTTACCTCTGCAAATTGGCTTGATTCTCCTTTCCCTTCAGTGGCCTCTGCAACTTGTCGTGTGGGGCTCCACACAGCAGCTTTCCATCTGCGATGTTTCCCCACAATACGACACGATCCATCCGTGAACAGGGCATATTTCTTTTCATTTTCTGGTAGTTCATTGTATGGTGGGGCTTCTTTAGCACGCGATACCTCTTCTCCTGGTGATGTTTCAAACTTTTTACCTTCAGGCCAGTCCATGATCACCTCTAGGATTCCTGGACGACTGAGGTTCCCCATCCGAGCTCGCTGTGTAATCAGCGCAATCCACTTGCTCCAAGTGGCATCAGTCGCATGATGAGTGGAGGGAACCTTTCCTTTAAACATCCAGTTCAGCACTGGCAGTCGAGGTGCCAGAAGGAGCTGTGTTTCAGTACCGATTACTTCGGAAGCAGCCCGAACCCCCTCATATGCAGCTAAGATCTCCTTTTCACTTGGAGTGTAGCCCTCTTCCGACCCCCTGTATGCTCGACTCCAGAATCCCAGGGGTCGGCCCCGGGTCTCTCCTGAGGCTCTTTGCCACAGACTCCAAGTGGGACCTTTCTCTCCAGCAGCGGTGTAAAGGATGTTCTTCACATCCTGTCCCGTCCGTACTGGCCCTAGGGCCACGGCACGGGCTATCTCCTGCTTAATCTGTTCAAAAGCCTGCTGCTGCTCAGGGCCCCATGTAAAATCATTCTTCTTCCGCGTTACCTGATAAAGGGGGCTTACAATGAGGCTATAGTTCGGAACATGCATTTTCCAAAAACCCACTACACCCAGAAAAGACTGTGTCTCTCCCTTGCTAGTGGGTGGAGACATAGCAGTGATTTTGTCGATCACCTCTGCTGGAATGTGACGACGCCCATCTTGCCATTTTATACCTAGGAATTGAATTTCCTGGGCAGGTCCTTTCACTTTGCTTCGCTTAATAGCAAAACCAGCTTGCAGAAGAATTTGGATTATTCGCTCTCCTTTCGTGAAAACTTCTTCTGCTGTATCGCCCCACACAATGATATCGTCAATGTACTGCAGGTGCTCGGGAGCACCGCCCTGCTCCAATACAGTTTGGATCAACCCATGGCAAATGGTCGGGCTGTGTTTCCACCCCTGGGGCAAACGGTTCCAAGTATACTGAATGCCCCTCCAGGTGAAAGCAAACTGTGGCCTACATTCCATGGCCAAAGGAATGGAAAAGAAGGCGTTAGCAATGTCAACAGTGGCATACCATTTGGCTGCTTTTGACTCCAGTTCATATTGGAGTTCTAACATGTCTGGTACAGCAGCACTCAGTGGAGGTGTGACTTCATTCAGGCCACGGTAGTCTACCGTCAGCCTCCATTCTCCACTGGCTTTACGCACTGGCCATATGGGGCTGTTAAATGGTGAGTGAGTTTTGCTTATCACTCCCTGGCTCTCTAGCTGACGAATTAGCTTGTGAATGGGGAGCAAGGAATCCCTATTCGTGCGGTACTGTCGTCTATGCACCGTTTTTGTGGCAATCGGTACCTGCTGCTCTTTTACCCGTAACAACCCCACAGCAGACGGATCTTCTGATAGGCCAGGCAAAACAGAGAGCTGCTTAACATTGTCTGTGTCCACAGCAGCTATTCCAAAGGCCCATCGATACCCCTTAGGATCCTTGAAATGCCCCCTTCTGAGGTAATCAATACCAAGTATGCATGGAGCCCCTGGGCCAGTCACAATAGGGTGTTTTTGCCAGTCTTTACCAGTGAGGCTTATCTCAGCCTCCAACACAGTCAATTCTTGAGAGCCCCCAGTCACTCCAGAAATATGAATTGATTCTGTCCCTTCATAACTAGAGGGCATTAGAGTGCACTGTGCCCCGGTATCCACCAGTGCCTTGTATTTCTGTGGTTCTAATGTGCCAGGCCATCGAATCCACACAGTCCAATAGACTCTATTATCCCTTTCCCCCCCCTGACTGAGGGCAGGGCCCCTCTATTCATTACCTGTGGTAACTGGAGCAACTGGACTGGAGATTAATTTTTGTAATTCTCTCACCCGTGCCTGTAGTACAGGAGTAGCTTGGCCATCCCATTTCTTCATGTCTTCTCCATGGTCACGTAAGTAACGCCACAAGGCAACACGCGGCGTAGTATTCCTTGCTTGAGCCGGGAAGCGTTTGCCTTTAATAGCTGAGATTTTTGTTGATACAGGTGAGACAGAGGGTTCATCATCTTTAGTTAGCTGGATTTTCATTAGTTTGATCAGCTCATTCATTCCCTTCATTAGGCTCCTTGGATTATCCTGATCTTCATCAGGCGTTTCTGATACTGCTACAGGTTTGTCGCGGTTAATCAATTGAGACACTTGCTCTTGCACTTTATTCAGTTGGTCTGTTACTTTTGAGATGGCGGAAACGAAAGCGTGAGTTGGAGGTAGCAGCTGTTCATAGTTTTGAAGCATAATAACCAATTCGAGAATTAAGGGTCTTCTCAGTTGTTCTTCGTATCTCTTAAACGTTGATGCTAGCGTACTGGCGTATCTTACTGGTGCTGTTGTTGTGAGTTGCCGCCATATTTCAGGCGTCGTTCCCACTCTCTCCGGATCATGGTCTTGGTGTGGATCATTAGGAACAAAATTAGGGTTATACAACATTTCCACCACGGCTATTTCCCTTAAATACTGGATACCTTTTTCAACTGTATCCCACTGTATTATCACAGGCTTCAAACTGTCTTTGTAGGGATACCTTTCCTTCACAGCTATTAACAGTCGTTCCCAGAGGGTGATAGCTCCATCCCAACATCTACTAATCCCTCTGTCGATAGCTGCGTCTCCGGCGATACTTCCTAGTTGGCGAGCTTCATTACCATCTAGAGACAAGCTATTGGCTCCTTTGTCCCAGCAGCGAAGCAACCAGGAAACAAGAGTTTCTTTCGATTGCCGTGTAAACTCCTTTCTTGAGCCTTGGATTTCAGTCAACTTCAGAGGTCGACAAACAGTAATGGAGACCTCCTCTTCATCACTCTCTTCTTCATGTCTCTTAGTTTTTTCTTTTGCCTTTCTCGATACTGGTGGTTCTGACGAGGGCCCCTCGCCTGGATCTTCCTCTACCTCCTCCTCCGCTTCTTCCTTTTTCGTTCTAGACGCGAGGACACTTGTTTCCATTTCTTGCCTTCCACAGGGGCAACTGACATTGTTACTGGTGTTTCCTGTGATTGATCTGATTTGACTTGGAGATTTCCCCCTTCGGCTAAAACCTCAGCTTGGAAACTCTTTCTCCCCAGATTAGTATTATATAGGGTGCGGTAAGCACAAGCCAAGCCCCAAATAAGTTGTACCTCCTTAGATTTGCGCAATCTGCACCGTCCCTGACTCAAATACTGGCTTAGTTTCTTTGGATCCCACAGGTGTTCAAGAGTGAAATCCCATGACATTGCGGGTCCCCACGCTTCTAAGATTTTTCCTAAACCTCTCCATATTTCCT
Source organism: Pavo muticus (assembly GCA_016647715.1). Classification (NCBI taxonomy): domain Eukaryota; kingdom Metazoa; phylum Chordata; class Aves; order Galliformes; family Phasianidae; genus Pavo; species Pavo muticus. The sequence continues at coordinate 93,418 of JACDJE010000759.1, forward strand.
GCCAGTCAGCATTCTCTGGTTTTGGAGGAGATTCCTTCCATAGAACACGGATGTATCGGAATACATTCAGGGAGATTGATAACATGCACACGAGTATGCCCACGAGCATGAACACTAGCTCGGCAGTTGAAAAACTTGTGACGAACTGAGAAGAAAGACTGGAAACTGGTTTGAACATCGTGTTGTTTGTAAAATTAGCTATCCCATCTGGGATGCTAGTGTCAAAATTTGAATCATACCTCATTGCATATAAGTATCAGGCAGGTGTCTCCATCAGTGCCCTTATTTGGTTATATATGAACACAATTTCACAACAAGAAATCATGACGTTAATAATCGGCCAATACGTTGTGAGGAACATAATGGCTTTTAATCCCTTAGACAGCACCGCTACGATAAAGAGCGGGTTCATCGCTAGTAGCTGCTAAAAAGGGGTTAATGAATGGAGGCTGACGAGAGGAGGAAAAAAAAAAACAAAAACAACCCACCACTCTGTACAGTGTCCAGAGTTTGGCAGACCGCCCAGACTACAATCTAATCTATGAAGGTTAATGTAGCAATACTTTTGCAGTCTCCAGCTATGATATAATACAATCTAATTAAAATTGAGACTAATAAATCAAATAAAATAGGAGAGAGAGTTTCCAAGCAAACCTGAAACACACACCCTCCAAACGGCCGTCCGAGCCAGCGAAGGAAGGAAGGAAGGCCTGTTCCCATGACCTCCATGACGTACAGGGACAGGTACCCAGAACTAGAGCATTAACACTTTAACTCCAGTGCACTACATGATGTTATGATATGGAATATCTTAAACCAAAAATCACAAAACCATGACAGTTGTCACAGTGCGCGATCTTGCGCTCTTCTTCCCATTTCCCGGCAGATTGAAGGGCCGTGCAGCAACAGGGTGTTTAGATCGCCATTCTCTCACCCAGTGTAGCCCCCTCCTGCACCGATGACAGGGTCGAGCTGGAATAGTACAAGCATTTTTATTTGCTTGCTTAGGCTTTTTACAGTCCCTTTTTACATGACCGGGTTCCCCGCAATTGTAACACTTCATTTTTTGAGCTGTCCCTGCATTGAGTCGGGCAGCCAGCGTGTCTGCTAGCAAGGCCATTTTATGACTCTCCATGCCTACATCTTGACAGACTTTAATCATGTCAGTAATGTTGGATCTGCATTCTTTAAGGACTGTAAAACCTTTCAACAGTCCACATTTGCGTTTTCCACTGCTAATTGCTTAAGCAAATCATCACAGGCGGCTTGATTTTCTACTTGTCTCTCTAGCGTATTTTGTAAACGGTCAAGAAATTTAATGTAGGCCTCAGCAGCCTCCTGCTTAACTCATGTAAACGAGGCATTAGATGAATTAGTATCAGGTATCCAATGGATAGCACACAACACCAAAGTCTTAACTTGTTCAAGGCATTGCCTATCCATCTGTGCCTGGGCCTGAGGTGTTGCCCGGACCCCAGCCACCATGAGTTCCTCCATGCCAATATGATTTAAGTTATTCAAATTATTCATAGCCTGGATGGTAGCCAGTTCTCAGTATTCAGTCATAAACACGGTGTATTACATGGGAGACAGGATCATTCATAACAAAATTTTCCAATCGTGAGGGGTCATAACATAACTGTCACCGATTGCAATCAAAAGATTATATGTAAAGGCAGACTGGATTCCATAATCTCTCACTGACTTCCTTAGCTCCTTTACTGCCTCATAAGGCAGGAATTCCCACTGGGCATCTGATTTGCATGATATAACACAGGAAAGGCTTGCAACGTATCAGTATCACCCTGTAATATTGCTTCTTTTCTGCACTGCTCTAAAGCACCATGGTACGCTGTAGAAAACTTTTTCTTTCCCGCTCCCTTCAAATTATCATCAGGAGGGAAAATATTCAGTTCATCTTCCGGATCTACTGGACCAGGATCAAAAAGATCCTCTGCTTCCGGTCCGTCATTGTCTTTAACCATGTTACATGTAGGCTGCAGAGACGCAGCAGCAGGCGACATAGGCAAGGCGGAGGGCGGCAGCGTCGCGGTGAGTGATGTGGGCAGGACGGAGGGCGGGAGCGGCACGGCGAGCGTCGGGGGCGGAGCGGAGGGCGGCAGCGCTGCGGTGGGTCGCGATTTCTCTTCTCCCCGGCCGGGGGTGGGGTCGGAGCCGCGGATCGGGTCCGGGCAGGGGCTGCTTCCTGTACCGAGGGGCAGCNCCCCACAATACGACACGATCCATCTGTGAACAGGGCATATTTCTTTTCATTTTCTGGTAGTTCATTGTATGGTGGGGCCTCTTTAGCGCGCTCTTCTCCTAGTGATGTTTCAAACTTTTTACCTTCAGGCCAGTCCATGATCACCTCTAAGATTCCTGGACGACTGAGGTTCCCCATCCGAGCTCGTTGCGTAATCAGCACAATCCACTTACTCCAAGTGGCATCAGTTGCATGATGGGTGGAGGGAACCTTTCCATTAAACATCCAGTTCAACACTGGCAGTCGAGGTGCTAGGAGCTGTGTTTCAGTACCGATTACTTCGGAAGCAGCCCGAACCCCCTCATATGCAGCTAAGATCTCCTTTTCAGTTGGAGTGTAGCATTCTTCGGACCCCCTGTATGCTCGACTCCAGAATCCCAGGGGTTGGCCCCGGGTCTCTCCTGAGGCTCTTTGCCACAGACTCCAAGTGGGACCTTTCTCTCCAGCAGCAGTGTAGAGGATGTTCTTTACATCCTGTCTTGTCCGTACTGGCTCTAGGGCCACAGCACGGGCTATCTCCGGTTTAATCGGTTGAAAAGCCTGCTGCTGCTCAGGACGCCATGTAATATCATTCTTCTACCGTGTTACCTGACCTGCTCCAATAGAGTTTGGATCAGCCTATTTCAAATGGTTGGGCTGTGTTTCCACCCCTGGGGCAAACGGTTCCAAGTATACTGAATGCCCCTCCAGGTGAAAGCAAACTGTGGCCTACATTCTGTGGCCAAATGAATGGAAAAGAAGGCGTTAGCAATGTCAGCAGTGGCATACCATTTGGCTGCTTTTGACTCCAGTTCATATTGGAGTTCTAACATGTCTGGCACAGCAGCACTCAGTGGGGGGGTGACTTCATTCAGGCCACGGTAGTCTACCATCAGCCTCCATTCTCCACTGGCTTTACGCACTGGCCATATGGGGCTGTTAAAAGGTGAGTGAGTTTTGCTGATCACTCCCTGACTCTCTAGTTGACGAATTAAGTAGGATGTTTTTGCCAGTCTTTACCAATGAGGCTTATCTCAGCCTCCAACACCGGCAATTCTTGAGAGCCTCCAGTCACTCCAGAAATATGGATTGATTCTGTCCCTTCATAACTCAAGGGCATTAGAGTGCACTGTGCACCGGTATCCTCCAGTGCCTTATCTCTCTGATGTGCCAGGCCATTGAATCCACACAGTCCAATAAACTCTATTATCCCTTCCCCCCCCGACTGAGGGCAGGGCCCCTCTATTCTTTACCTGTTGTAAGTGGAGCAACTGCACTGGCAATTAATCTTTTTTGTAATTCTCTCACCCGTGCTCATAGTACAGGAGTAGCTTGGCCATGCCACTTCCTCATGTCTTCTCCATGGTCACGTAGGTAACGCCACAAGGCAACACGCGGCGTAGTATTCCTTGCTTGAGCCGGGAAGCGTTTGCCTTTAATAGCTGAGATTTTTGTTGATACAGGTGAGAAGGAGGGTTCATCATCTTTAGTTAGTTGGATTTTCATTAGTTTGATCAGCTCCTTCATTAGACTCCTTGGATTATCCTGATCTTCATCAAGCGTTTCTGATTCCACTACGGGTTTGTCACGATTAATCAATAGAGACACTGCTCTTGCACTTTATTCAGTTGGTCTGTTACTTGTGAGATGGCAGAAATGGAAGTGTGAGTTGGGGGTAGCTGTTGTTCATAGTTTTGAAGTGTAAGAATCAATTAAAAAACTAAGGGTTTTCTCTGTTGGTCCTCGTATCTGTTAAACGTTGATGCTAGTGTAATGGTGTATCTTTCTGGTGCTGTTGTTGTGAGGTTCCACCATCTATCAGGTGTCATCCTCACTCTCTCGGGATCATGGTCTTGGCATGGATGGTTAGGAACAAAATTAGGGTCATGCAACATTTCTACCATGGCTATTTCCCTCAAATACTGGATACCTTTTTCAACTGTATCCCACTGTTTCATCACAGGCTTCAAACTGTCTTTGAAGGGATACCTTTCCTTCACAGCTATTAACAGTCGTTCCCAGAGGGTGGCAGCCTCATCCCAACATCTACTAATCCCTCTGTCGATAGCTGCATCTCTGGCGATACCTCCTAGTTGGC
>JACDJE010000759.1:98600-150868 GCA_016647715.1 Pavo muticus
TGTTCTTGAACTAGCTCGTGTAAATGCAACAACTTTTCCTTTGTTAGGGGCCACTCATCTACTCAAATAGGTTGTTCTGTTTTCCAAGCTAGGGGTATAGGTTGCTGCCGATCAATGGCCCTTATTGAAAATTTGTCTGCAAAATCATGCCCCGTTGACTTAAAAGATCATGACCCCACAAAGTACAGGGAACTGGCAAGATGTAAGGAGCAGTGTGAGCAATGCGACCATCAGGCCCTTCAAAAGATAAAATTTGGGCACTTTGGGCTGCTGCAAGCCCCCAACTCCTACAATAGTAGAATTAGGGTCTTTTAGTGGCCATTCAGAGGGCCATTCACTTGACTTAATGATGGTAACATCAGCTCCGGTATTCACTAGGCCTAATAACTGTCAGCCGTTTACTAAGCACGGTAATAATGGTTTGTCTCTTGACACTTGTGTAGTCCATAGCACGGCAGGTTTGTCTGTGCTCCCAAATCCACCAGTTCGGTCCCCGATGCCAGGTTCAGCCATAGAATGAAAAGGGACTCGTGCTATTTTCTGGCCTTTGGGAATAAAGCAGGGGGGTGAGGGCATCCATGCCATTATCTTAATCTCCCCAGTGTGGTCAGCTTCTATAACTATTCGTAAAACAAAAAGTCCCATCCGTGTAACAGAAGAACATCCTAACAGGAGGGTGCTACACCCATCCCCAAGGGGGCCCATTACACCTGTTGGAATGAGAGTCACGGTGCTATCAGTCAGCGTCACTGACTGGGCTGTGGATATATCCACTCCTGCGCTGCTGGTGGTGGCTGGTCTGAGTGAGCTGGCCAAGCAGTGGCCAGCTGATTCGGGACCGTATTTGTTGTCATAGTGCGCGGTCTCACACTCTTCTTCCTGTTTCCTGGCAGATCAAGGAGCCATGCAGCAACGGGGAGTTTAGATCATCATTCTCTCACCCAGTATAGCCCCCTCCCACACCAGGGACAGGGTCAAGCTGGAATAGCAGAAGCATTTTTATTTGCTTGCTTAGGCTTTTTACAGTCCCTTTGTACACGACCGGGTTCCCCACAATTGTAACACTTCATTTTTTGAGCTGCCCCTGCATGTCTGCTAGCATGGCCATTTTATGACTTTCCGTGCCTACATCTTGATAGGCTTTAATCATGTCCGTAATGTTTGGATCTGCATTCTTTAAGGATTGTAAAAACTTTCGACAATCCGCATTTGCATTTTCTACTGCTAATTGCTTAGGCAAAACATCCCAGGCAGCTTGATTTTCCATTTATCTCTCTAGTGTATTTTGTAAATGGTCAAGAAATTTAATGTAGGGCTCGGCAGCCTCCTGCTTAATTGATGTAAATGAGACATTAGATGAATTAGTATCAGGTATTTGACGGATAGCATGTAACACCAAAGTCTTAACTTGTTCAAGGCATTGCCTATCCATCCGTGCCTGGGCCTGAGGTGTTGCCTGGACCCCCTCCCCCGTGAGTTCCTCCATGCCAATATGATTTAAGTTATTCAAATTATTCATAGCCTGGATGGTAGCCTGTTCTTGGTATTCAGTCATAAACACAGTGTATTGCATGGGAGACAGGATCGTTCGTAACAAAATTTTCCAATAGTGAGGGGTCATAACATAACTATCACCAATTACAACCAAAAGATTATATGTAAAGGCAGGCTGGATTCCATAGTTTCTCACCGACTTCCTTAGCTCCTTCACCGCCTCATAAGGCAGGGATTCCCACTGGGGGGGCTGATTTGCATGATACAACACAGGAAAGGCTTGCAACGTATCAGCATCACCCCGCAATATTGCTTCTTTTCTGCATTGCTCTAAAGCACCGTAGTACACTGTAGAAAAATTTTCCCTCCCCGCCCCCTTCAAATTGTCATTAGGAAGGAAAAGGATTGGTTTGTCCTCCGGATCTACTGGACCAGGATCAAAAAGATCCTCTGGTTCCGGTCTTTCCTTGTCTTTAACCAAGAAACATGCAGGCGGCAGAGATGCAGCAGCAAGCGACGTGGGAGGCAGTGGCGCGGCGGAGGGCGGAAGTGGCTTCCCACGCCAAGGGGCAGCGGCAGGAGTGGGAGGGAGGGCGATAGGGAACAGTTGGAAGAAATTCTTCCTTGTCGAATTTGTTTTTCTTCCATTATTTGGCGCCAAACAGGTAAAAGTTTAGCAGCCGTTCTGTCTTTAGTAATAGAAGCCTCCCAGAGTTTTGTGCCAATTTTGTCCCAAAGCTCCCCATCAAGAGAGAACCCAGTTTTCGGAAATTCAGGGACATTTTTGCTTATCCATTTAAGAAAAGTAGCTAATACTGAAGTAGATACAGGCTGATTCTGAAACTTTAAAACTGTCCCTAATACTTGGAGATGTACTTGTTGCTCCTTCGTTAATGAACTCCCCATGGTTCCTGACTGCTCACCTTCTGTCCTGCAGAATGGTGCGGGCGTGCGCAAAACAATTTCTCTGAAGTTAAGTCGGGCGGCGGTGCCGGACCAGGCTCGCTCAGCCTTGGCTTGATTTGCTCCATGCAGTAGGTGCCATTTGCAGCATCTGATGCATGGACTCAGATGTGAACAATCCAAATCGTTTATTACAAGTTCTCACACCACTTATATACCTTCACAAGTTTTCTTTTTTTAGCTTTCCCCTCCGCCATTACAACTTTCCCATCCACCTTTACATGTCAACAGAGTATTCTAAAAACGCGCTTATCCAATCAGAGCCGTGAGCCGTTTCTTCTTCTTTTAGAGGTGTCCTTGGTTCTCATGCTGTTTATCTTGCTCCACAGCTGCTGCTCTGAACAGTTTTTCTTGTATTCCCACATTTCTCTTCTCTTTTTTTCTTGTGTTCTCCATGTTGTTAATTGAAACATTGTTGAAGCTACGATGACCCAATTGCAGACTACTATGCTTTGACCAAGTGTGATGCCAAAAGAAGAGATAGGCTCCAAAACAGGCTTCTGGTGAGTTCCATGTATGACTTGACATTCCTAGAATGACCTCTATTCCTTCTTAACCCATGTTGTTCAGTACCTCATGTGAAGGTTTCTTCTTTCCTTCTAGGTTTGGAGACTCCACCACCGCATTCCATTGGCCTTTCAGGCCTCCCCATGTTGCTGCGTTGGATGTACCCTGATCCTTGGAAAGGAGTAAGTGATTACTTCATAAATACCAGATGGTGATGTCTATGTTTCTTGTCCTGTGTTCAGCAGGTGGAGGCAGAGAACTGTGGCCCTCCCAAGAAGTGCAAGGGAAATGCTGAGGCTGTTGGTGAATACAGCAGGAAACCACAGCCATAGATGGACACCAATATCCACTCCTTATTTTCTCTGGCAATCTATGTTGACCCCTGAGGTCATTCCCACACTTGTAGAGGTCCTATGGGCTTGGTGTCAGTTTTCCTTTGCACTCACCGTGCTTTGACCTGGTGTTCTTCCTTTTCCCCATCTTTAGGGCTCCTCAGTTTTATGGGATGTCAGTGCTTTCTGTCACTCGTGCCAAACATGGGTTTGTTCTTTCTTTCTTGGTTTCAATATTATTTCTTGCCGTTATGTAGTGTTTCTCTTCCTTCCTTTTGTTTTCCATGTTTTCCAGTCAACGCTGCGTTGGAGCTTCGATGACCCAAATGCAGACTACTTCTCGTTGACCAAGTGTGATGCTAAAAGAAGAGGTAGGCTCCGAAACAGTCTTCCAGTGAGTACCATGAATGACTTGGCGTTCCTAGATTTACCGTTATTCTTCACTTAGCCATGTTGTTCAGTACCGCATGTGAAGGTTTCTTCTTTCCTTCTAGGATTGGAGACTCCACCACCAGATGCCGTTGGCCTTCTGAGCTTCCCAGAGTTGCAGTGTTGGATGTGCCCTGATCCTTGGAAAGGGGTGACTCCTACATCATTAAGAGAAGGTGATCTCTACTTACCTTCTTTTCTGTTCAACAGGTGGCGGCAGAGAACTGCAGCCCTCCTGAGCAGTGCAAGGGCTCTACTGAGGCTTTTGGTGGATATAGCAGGAAACCACAGCCATAGATGGATGCCAATATACACCTCTTGTTCTGTCTGCAAGCTACGTTGACCCCTGAGGTCGTTCCCACACTCGCAGAGGTCCTATGGGCTTGGTGTCGGTTGTCCCTCGTGCTCACATAGCTTTCACTGGATGTTCTTCCTTTCCCCATCTTTCCCGCTGCACACTTGCACGCAGGTGTTCCACTTGGGCTCCTTGTCACGTGCTGGCCACGCAGATGCGGTGTACCAACAAAGCCTGCAGACCCTTGGCAGAAGAAAAGCAGGAGAGAGGCTGCCCTGGGTGAAACAGGAAAAGTGCCTCTTGAAGCAGGGGATGCCCCGCTGGCACTGCCTCTCGCATCCACCGGCAGCATGTCCCTTCTCTCTCCTTGCCGCCCGGCGCTTTGCTGTCTCCCAGGGCTCCCAAAGTCCAAATGTTCCCTGATATAGTCCAACTTCAGCTTGACCAACACTCACCACGTCTGTCCCCGCAATAGCTGGCTTAGGGCTCCCCAGTACTGATGGGATGTCAGTGCCTTCTGTTGCTCCCACCTTACATAGGTGTGTTCTTTTCTTTTTGGGTTCAGTATCATTTCTTGCCTTTATGCAGTGTTTCTCTTCCTTTCTTTTTTTTTTCCATGCTGCCAATTGAGGCCTCGTTGGAGCTCTGATGACCCAAATGCAGACTACTATTCTTTGACCAAGAGAAATGGACAATGTTGAGGTAGGCTCCAAAACAGGCTTCTGGTGAGTGCCGTGTATGACTTGGGGTTTCTAGAATGACCACTATTCCTTACTTACCCATGTTGTTCAGTACCACTAGTGAGGGTTTTTTCTTTCCTTCTCGGATTGGAGACTACATCACCAGATGCCATTGGCCTTCTGAGCTTCCCTGAGTTGCAGGGTTGGATGTGCCCTGATCCTTGGAAAGGTGTGATTCCTCTGTCTCTACCAGATGGCGATCTCTCCATTTCTTGTCTTGAGTTCAACAGGTGGTGGCAGAGAACTGCAGCCCTCCTGAGTGGTGCAAGGACTCTACTGAGGCTCTATGGTGGATACAGCAGGAAACCAATTAGTCTAGAAATGGAAAGCCCTGAAGCGCACCTTTGCTGGCTGGCTGCTGCTTCCTCTCATGGGCAAGGGTAAGAGATGGACACCAATGTCCACTCCTGACATAGTGTGGCCTGCTCTGTTGCTCCCAGAGGTTAATTCTGCACTTGCTGAGGTCCTATGGGCTTGGTGTCGGTTTTTCCTTGCACTCACCTTGCTTTCACCGGGTGTTCTCCTTGCTTTGCCCAATCTTTCCTGCTGCACGAGCAGCTCACCTGTCTTAAGGAGGAGGAGCTGGCACTGCAGTCCATGATCCACTCCTGCGAGGAGGACGAGGCCATGGAGGACACCCCCCAGATAGTCAGACACACGGAGCATGAGACTGCTCTCCAGCAAACCGAATTACAGATAAGTCTTCCAGATGATGGAGAGGAAGTGGACTCAGGTTCTGCAGAGAAGAAAGAATCTCAAATGCATGTTGGGAAAAAAGACTCAAGGATTTCTTCTTCCTTCCTGCTAAAAGAACTTGATGCTCTCCTGTTCCTGCTTGAGGGCTGCATGTTATGCCAGAGTCCTGCAGTCTCGAGAAGTTACCCCACGTGCTACCAGAACAGACCATGGACCTGGATTCAGGCTTTCCTCATTCTCCCACTACACGAGCTCTCGTGGAGGAGCGTGTTCCTCAAATGTGGTCATGTACCAAATAGTCTCTTCCTTTTGCAACGCCTTGATTTGTAAACAGGAGTTCCCCTTGGGCTCCGTGTCTTGCGCTGGCCACGCAGATGAGAAGTACCACCAAAGCCTGTAGACCCTGGGCACAAGAAAAGCAGGAGAGAGGCTGCTCTGTGTGAGACAGGAAAAGTGCCCCTTGAAGTGGGGGATGCCCCGCTTGTCATGGTTTTATGATTTTTGGTTATCAGTATTCCACATCATAACATCATGTAGTGTACTGGGAGTTAAAGTGTTCCAGGTACCTGTCCCCGAAGAGAAGAACTACTTTCCCCAGAAGACTGTTCGGTGTGCTCTTATCATTTCTGCTCAGGGGGAACAGATATAAGGCCTTGGTAGGTCATCTGACCTGCTCTTCTTCGTCAGTCTCTCTCCCTGCTGCTCGACCGGACTGCACATCTCACCTCAGCGTTATGGTGAGGCCTATCCAGCTTTCGGACAATCTCTCTCTCATTATATTTGATTTATTAGCTTCAATTCTAATTATATTGTATTATAGTGTGTTATCTTGCATTCCAATACTATATTTAGTAAATTAGTTTGTTTCTCCTCAGATCGTTACCACTGTTTTTAATTATTTTGGGGTCCCTTGTTTCCCTTTTCAAGAGGCGCGGATTTTGCGAAATCCCTCCGCACCGCTAGTCACGGAACCGGGCCGAACCAGCCCGTAATCCATCGACAACGCTGGCACTGCCTCTTGCATCTACCGGTGGCATGTTCCTTCTCTCTCCTTGCCGCCCAGCGCTTTGTTGTCTCCCAGGGCTCTCTAAGTCCAAATGTTCCTTGAAACTGCGCAACTCCCACTGGAATCACGCTTGCTTTCTCTCCAAATTCTCAACTGCCTTTTGCTGGGCCTATTCCCCCTCCAATATGCCATCCACATCATATACTGAGTAATTGTCAGAATCAGTTGTGCCAGGGTTTTACAGTCGTGCAGGCAAAGAGCATAGCTCTTCGTTACAGAGCCCAGAAGATTAGTCGCGTACAGGGATCCTAGTCTGAAGTCAAAAACCATTTTCCTGAGTTCCTTTACTGTTTGAAAACTTATTCCCCCCCACCTGGGGCATCTATTTGGCTCGTATATCACAGGGCATGTGAGCGCTGAATGCAACGGATGGACCATTTCAAGATGGTCCCAGTCCCTACAAAACCAAAGCAGTTGCAAGAGTTTTTAGGTATACTGGGATATTGGCGTTCCTTTATACCTCATTTAGTGCAGCTGCTGAGACTGTTAGACAGACTCACGAAAAAGGGGCAACTATGGGACTGGGGGAGAATGGAACTCAAGGCTTTCCAACAGGCAAAACTGGCAGTTAAACAAGACCAGGCATTGGGTANGCAGCGTCATGGCGAGCGGCAGCGGCGCGGCGCGGCGCGGCGCGGCGAGCGATGAGGGGGGAGCTGGAGGGCGGCCGTGAGGCAGGGACAATCCGGAGCGGACTGCGACCGTGGGGCTGCGGGCGCCTCGCAGCAGCAGCAGCGGCGGCGCTCTCCGGGGACCGCGATTTTTCTTCTCCCCGGCCGGGGGAGGGGTTGGAGTCGCGGATCGGATCCGGGCAGGAGCTGCTTCCCGCACCGAGAGGCAGCGGCGGGGGTGGCGGGGAGTGCGATGGAGAACGGTCGGAAGAATTTGTCCTTCCTTGTCGAATTTGTTTGAGCGCTTCCGATATTTGGCGCCAAACAGGTGAAAGTTTAGCAGCTGTTTTATCTGCAGGAGAGGAATCGGGTTCTTTCTCCGGGTCCACGGGCCCGGGATTCAGTGGGTTGTCTGACCCGCCCCACCGTTTAAGGTCGCGTCTGATAATGGAGGCGCCGCAGACTCTGCCGAGCCTGCCGAACCCGTATGTTTCTTTAAAGTCTCAAAAACAATTCTCCACGGCCCTAAAAGGCCTTGTGCTACAGTATCTGAGCCAGTAGCAGCGCCCCAGAGTCTTATGCCAATTTTGTCCCAAACTGCCCTGTCAGAAGAAAATCCAGATTTCAGAAACATTTTTGCTTATCCATTTAAGAAAAGTAGTTAATGCTGAGGTAGATACAGTTTGATTCTGAAACTTTAAAATTCTCCGTAATACTTCCAGATTTACTCGTTGCTCCTTCGTTAGTGAGCTCCCCATAGTTCCCCAAATCCACTCCAGTATTAAAAAGGGGTCACTCAGAGTACCATCCCACATCACATGATGCTTCTGCAGAATACCCTCCATCATCTGGTAAACTGCTTTATGTTCCTTGGACATTTCCCTTTCCATAGTTCCCCACTGCTCACCTCCGCTCCTCCAGAGATGACGTTGCGATCAATCCTGCTTCCTTTCAACAGCCTGAAGTTCAGTGGGACTTGCCACCGGTCGGCCGAATAAGCTGATTCAAGTCCCTGATACAGGGTGCCATTTGTGGCAACCAGGCACGGGCTCAGATGTGAACGATCCAAAATGTTTATTACAGGTCCTCACATAACTTACATACATTCACAAGATTTCTTTTTTAGCTTTCCCTTCTGTCACGGAGTTATCTCTAGATCTATCTGTGTCCATGACAGGGGAACAGCAGGCCCACAGGCGCACCGGCCTGGAAAAGGGGAAAAGGGGAACAGTAGGGAGATGGGAGATGGGTCTAAAAACAGAACAGCGGCAACGATCTGAGGAGCAAAGTTAATTTACTAAATATGATATCAGAATGCAAGATAACACAATATAATACAATATGTAATTGCAATTGAGGCTAATGAATCAAATAAAATGAGAGAGTGTCCGAAAACGAAGGCTTTGCTCTGAATTGAAGGTGAAACGGCTGGGGAGCACACCCACATACTGCCAGGCAGCGAAAGAGAGAGCGAGTCTCCTGATGTGCCAAAACCTTTATCTTCCCCTCTGAATGCAAAGTCCTCTGGGGTATGTAGTACTTCTCTTTTGAGAGCCAGGTATTCAGAAAATCGGCAGTCCATGGAAGTGGAGCATTAACTCTTTAACTCCCAGTGCTTTACATGATGTTATGATGTGGAATACCGATAAGAAAAACCATAAAACGATGACACCATCCACCCTTACACCTTTCTCATCTGCCTTTACATGTCAACAAAGTATTACACAAACACTCATTAACCGTGCATACAGTCACTTATCCAATCAGAGCCATGGGCCGTTCCTTCTGCATTTCTCTTTAGAGATATACTTAGTTCTCAGCCTTGCTATCTGATGCTCTTTACCTTGCTCCACAGCAACTGCTCTGAATAGTCTTTCTTGTATTCGCACACCTGGGGGTAGTCTGGTCAGGAAAGACCAAAGTACTGCCCAGTGCTGTCATAGATAAGGTTCAGGCATTCCCAGTCCCTACAACACCAAAGCAGTTGCAAGAGTTTTTAGGTATACTGGGATATTGGTGTTCCTTTATACCTCATTTAGTGCAGCTGCTGAGACCGTTATACAGACTCACGAAAAAGGGGCAACTATGGGACTGGGGGAGAATGGAACTCAAGGCTTTCCAACAGGCAAAACTGGCAGTTAAACAAGACCAGGCATTGGGTATATTTGATCCTACCCTCTCAGCCGAGTTGGACGTTTATGTCACTCAGGATGGCTTTGGCTGGGGCCTGCGGCAATGCCAGTGTTCTGTTCGGATCCCCATTGGATTCTGATCTCAGGTCTGGCATGGAGCAGAAGAAAAATACGGTATGATTGAAAAACAGTTATTGGCTTCCTACTCTGCATTACAGGCGGTAGAGCCAATAACCCAAACAGCTGAGATCATAGCTAAGACCACCCTGCCAATTCAGGGGTGGGTGAAAGATCTGACCCACCTTCCTAAGACAGGGGTGGCCCAAGCACAAACAGCGGCACGATGGGTCGCCTATCTCAGCCGGAGGAGTAGTCTGTCTTCATCACCTCTGAAAGAAGAACTCCAGAAGATCCTAGGCCCAGTGACGTATCACAGTGATGCACCAAAAGAAACATTGGTCTCTCCTCCAGAGACCACACAGTGGGCCACCCAGGAATGGACTATCCACGCCCGACCAATCTGGGGCAGAGATAAGTGGTTAGACATATGGAATGCAGTTAAACACAGGACTGTACGTGTCTATGTCTCTGGTCACCAACTCCTACAGTCACCGGGAAATGACAAAGCCGACTCACTGGCCCAAGTTCGATGGATTGAGAATTCACCATCTGAGAACATCGCCCATTGGTTATATCAGAAGCTGCGGCATGCTGGAGAAAAGCCAATGTGAGCAGCTGCGAAAGCATGGGGGCTGCCCATACAGCTATCTGACATCGCCCAGGCATGCCGAGACTGTGATGCTTGCTCCAAGATGAGACCGAGATCATTGCTTGAAACAACAGCCCATCTTGCTAGAAGACAATCCTTTCTAGCGATGGCAGGTCGATTACATTGGGCTCGGTCTGAAGGGGCGAGATATGCCCTGACCTGCATCGACTCCGCAAGTGGGCTAATGCAGGCCTCTCCAGTGCCGAGAGCGAACCAGGCACATACCATCAAGGCACTTACCAAGTTGATGGCTGCCTACGGGACACCTCAAGTCATCGAGGGCAACCAAGGGACTCATTTTACTGGTGAAACCGCTGGGCAGAAGAAAACAACACTGAATGGCAATTCCACTTGCCATATAATCCAACGGGGACAGGCCTTATTGAACGCTATAACAGTATTCTCAAGGCTGCTCTGAAGACAGACTCTCAGTCTCTGCAGGGGTGGACAAAGAGACTCTATGAGACCCTGCGGGACCTGAATGAAAGGCCTAGAGATGGCAGAGCCAGTGCCCTGAAAACGCTACAAACAACATGCGCCTCCCCACTTATTTAGGATCCAAATTACGGGCACCGATAATTGGGTAAGACCCCAAATTGGCAATGAAAATAGCCTTCTGCTCCCTGCCCCTGAGAATCTAGATCCAGGTACACATAGAATAAAATGGCCTTGGAAGGTGCAGGTAGGAGCGAAGTGGTGTGGCCTACTTGCACCTTGGGGGAGATTATTGGAGGTGGGAGGCTCGGTAGTCCCTCCGGTAATCGGTACATGGCCTACTGATATTGTGGTCAACACCCCAGTCTTCACTGCTAAGGGGACCCTCATCATGTCCCTAGGGCAGATCAGGACCCCCCCCTCTGGTGCCTGATGTAGTTATGCAGCCGCAGATATCTGGCCAAAGGGTGTGGTATAGGAGGCAGGGGCATGCCCCAATGCAAACCTAAGTGTTGACCCAGGACAGAAATACAGCCTGTATCTTGCCCTGGAGGGCAGACCTTCTCCTCCTGGTACCCCTGAAACTTTTTATAAAGCAAACAAAGGCGATGACAGAGTCTTTATTTGAGATATAGGCTCTATAGAACAAAATATCAAAGACAGAGGAATTAACTCACCCCTCCCAGCAACAGTTTGGAGAAAGGAGTGAGCTGAGAAGTGCAGCCCTCTCCCATTCGAACTCGCGCACAGGCGGAGAAGGGCGGNACAGACTCACGAAAAAGGGGCAACTATGGGACTGGGGGAGAATGGAACTCAAGGCTTTCCAACAGGCAAAACTGGCAGTTAAACAAGACCAGGCATTGGGTATATTTGATCCTACCCTCTCAGCCGAGTTGGACGTTTATGTCACTCAGGATGGCTTTGGCTGGGGCCTGCGGCAATGCCAGTGTTCTGTTCGGATCCCCATTGGATTCTGATCTCAGGTCTGGCATGGAGCAGAAGAAAAATACGGTATGATTGAAAAACAGTTATTGGCTTCCTACTCTGCATTACAGGCGGTAGAGCCAATAACCCAAACAGCTGAGATCATAGCTAAGACCACCCTGCCAATTCAGGGGTGGGTGAAAGATCTGACCCACCTTCCTAAGACAGGGGTGGCCCAAGCACAAACAGCGGCACGATGGGTCGCCTATCTCAGCCGGAGGAGTAGTCTGTCTTCATCACCTCTGAAAGAAGAACTCCAGAAGATCCTAGGCCCAGTGACGTATCACAGTGATGCACCAAAAGAAACATTGGTCTCTCCTCCAGAGACCACACAGTGGGCCACTCAGGAATGGACTATCCACGCCCGACCAATCTGGGGCAGAGATATGTGGTTAGACATATGGAATGCAGTTAAACACAGGACTGTATGTGTCTACCATGTTTCTGGTCACCAACTCCTACAGTCACCGGGAAATGACAAAGCCGACTTACTGGCCCAAGTTCGATGGATTGAGAATTCACCATCTGAGAACATCGCCCATTGGTTACATCAGAAGCTGTGGCATGCTGGAGAAAAGCCAATGTGAGCAGCTGCGAAAGCATGGGGGCTGCCCATACAGCTATCTGACATCGCCCAGGCATGCCGAGACTGTGATGCTTGCTCCAAGATGAGACCGAGATCATTGCCTGAAACAACAGCCCATCTTGCTAGAAGACACAATCCTTTCTAGCAATGGCAGGTCGATTACATTGGGCTCGGTCTGAAGGGGCGAGATATGCCCTGACCTGCGTCAACACCGCAAGTGGGCTAATGCAGGCCTCTCCAGTGCCGAGAGCGAACCAGGCACATACCATCAAGGCACTTACCAAGTTGATGGCTGCCTACGGGACACCTCAAGTCATCGAGAGCAACCAAGGGACTCATTTTACTGGTGAAACCGCTGGGCAGAAGAAAACAACAATGAATGGCAATTCCACATGCCATATAATCCAACGGGGACAGGCCTTATTGAACGATATAACAGTATTCTCAAGGCTGCTCTGAAGACAGACTCTCAGTCTCTGCAGGGGTGGACAAAGAGACTCTATGAGACCCTGCGGGACCTGAATGAAAGGCCTAGAGATGGCAGAGCCAGTGCCCTGAAAACGCTACAGACAACATGCGCCTCCCCACTTACTTAGGATCCAAATTACGGGCACCGATAATTGGGTAAGACTCCAAATTGGCAATGAAAATAGCCTTCTGCTCCCTGCCCCTGAGAATCTAGATCCAGGTACACATAGAATAAAATGGCCTTGGAAGGTGCAGGTAGGAGCGAAGTGGTGTGGCCTACTTGCACCTTGGGGGAGATTATTGGAGGTGGGAGGCTCGGTAGTCCCTCCGGTAATCGGTACATGGCCTACTGATATTGTGGTCAACACCCCAGTCTTCACTGCTAAGGGGACCCTCATCATGTCCCTAGGGCAGATCAGGACCCCCCCCTCTGGTGCCTGATGTAGTTATGCAGCCGCAGATATCTGGCCAAAGGGTGTGGTATAGGAGGCAGGGGCATGCCCCAATGCAAACCTAAGTGTTGACCCAGGACAGAAATACAGCCTGTATCTTGCCCTGGAGGGCAGACCTTCTCCTCCTGGTACCCCTGAAACTTTTTATAAAGCAAACAAAGGCGATGACAGAGTCTTTATTTGAGATATAGGCTCTATAGAACAAAATATCAAAGACAGAGGAATTAACTCACCCCTCCCAGCAACAGTTTGGAGAAAGGAGTGAGCTGAGAAGTGCAGCCCTCTCCCATTCGAACTCGCGCACAGGCGGAGAAGGGTGGGGGGAGGGGAAACTCGCGCAGAATCAGACTGCACATGCGCTCCCAGAAGCACCGATGAGACAGGGAGAGAGAAAGGGTGGCTATAGGCTCCCCTCTTCTCCAGGCACTCATGTGCTCACATATTGGTTCAGGCTGTGACCTAGGAATTCCACTGCACATTTGTACTACTCTCCTTGAGTTTTTGAGTCCCTTGAATCACAAGAAGGAGCAAAGTGTCATCGAAGCATTCCAGTGTTGCTGTGAGATCAAGCATGACACCTGGTGATGGCCTATGTGGGACTGATGGAACATAAGATGGACCTGCACCAAACAACTGCATGCCTCCAGTAACACCACTGAGCACTGGCCCACGGAAGAACACAACTTTCAACAGTGAATCGATCATCAATTATCTTATATTATGTCAACCTGCATTGCGACGGGCAATTGTACAAGCATCGCAGTGCATCAGATCTTTGTATTAGAGAAGGCTCACCCTTCAACCAGCTCAATCATTGGTTCACGCTGTGAAGGGGTGGACTGTATGGGAACTGTTGAGTCATGGCCTGAACCACTGATTGAGCATCTGGGGAAAGGACCAGGTCAGCTGTGGGAGCACAGGTGAAGGCAATTCACCTGTGTGACCGGAAGGGGTGGAGCCTGGCTCCACCTCTCTTAGACCTCATTTAAGGGCTGACTGCCACTCTGAAAAGCTTTCTGGTTGGAGATCTCTCCCTTGTGGAGTTTTCCTCATGAGCTTAGATCTTCAGGGTTGGGTGAGCACCTTTCCTTTTCCTTTGTAACATTGTTCTATATTTGTGCTAGTCCCTTTGCTACTACACTCCTGTATCGCCCTTCCACTGTGCTGACCTTTCTGATTTTAACAACCACCAATAGCTTGACATTTCACCCCAACAAATGACAAACAAATGAGAATTTCCAAGAGGGTGCCTGTGATGGTTAAAAACTTGGGTTCTGGTCAATAGGAGGGTCTGTTACCACTAATAACTTGGGGAAGAGTTTATGCTTATGTTTCCACAGATGCTGGTCCGGGATGGGTTCCAGCCAGAGTCATAGAGCCCTACTTGACTGTACCATCTTCATCTACTGCTGCTTCTTCGGATCCATAACAACCTTTTGGGTACTCTCCCAACCGAAGCTTATGGAGGCAACTGGACTGTGGATCCACTTGGTACAATTATACTGCAGCCAATCTCTCAGCGTCAAGCAATGTGACAACTACCTTGGTAATCATTATTTTTTTATTTGTGGGGCAAAAGCTACTGTTGCAAACACATGGGGTTGGTTTGATGGGTGGTATCAAGGTTTGGGACCGTGGGTCCATAAAGTGTTGCGGATTAATGTCTTGTTTTTTGCATATGTGTTGGTATGTATTCCTTATATTCAACCAAGTGCTTGTTGTTCAAACTAATAAAGAAGGGGGAGATGTGGGACCATATGAAAACAAAGTGTTTTGATACGCAAAAGACCTTGGGATGAGTAAACAAGCTCGGTAGCTACTTGTGCCAGATGTAAACAAGCACAAGGTGCCTGGAGAGTAACCGTGACCAAGGGGTTGTTGCAGGGATATAAAAGATTGTGAGCACGTACAATAAAGGTCTTCATCCTGCACTAGCAATGGCATCCGTGCCTCAATTGCCACAAACTCCCATCATAAAACCTTCTTCTGCCTGTGGGATAAGCTATTCCCATTGGTTGCCAGCAGGCCTGGTCTCGTGTAAATTGAGCCAAGGTCAAAAAACCCAAACCCCTGCTGGTCACACCAGGCTCAGAGCCGTATCCCCTATCATGCACAAGCATCTGGGAAAATTGAATGGTATGGTGGACTGATGAAAACCATGCTGTAGTGGAATTCCAAGGTCACAGCCTGAACCAATACGCGAGCATGTGAGTGCCTGGAGTGGGGGGGGAGGGGGGGAGGTAGAGCCATCCTTTCTGTCTCAGCAATGCTTCTGGGAGCATGTGTGCAATCTGAGTCTGTGTGGGTTCACTTGCACCTTGGGGGAGATTATTGGAGGTGGGAGGCTCGGTAGTCCCTCCGGTAATCGGTACATGGCCTACTGATATTGTGGTCAACACCCCAGTCTTCACTGCTAAGGGGACCCTCATCATGTCCCTAGGGCAGATCAGGACCCCCCCCTCTGGTGCCTGATGTAGTTATGCAGCCGCAGATATCTGGCCAAAGGGTGTGGTATAGGAGGCAGGGGCATGCCCCAATGCAAACCTAAGTGTTGACCCAGGACAGAAATACAGCCTGTATCTTGCCCTGGAGGGCAGACCTTCTCCTCCTGGTACCCCTGAAACTTTTTATAAAGCAAACAAAGGCGATGACAGAGTCTTTATTTGAGATATAGGCTCTATAGAACAAAATATCAAAGACAGAGGAATTAACTCACCCCTCCCAGCAACAGTTTGGAGAAAGGAGTGAGCTGAGAAGTGCAGCCCTCTCCCATTCGAACTCGCGCACAGGCGGAGAAGGGCGGGGGGAGGGGAAACTCGCGCAGATTCAGACTGCACATGCGCTCCCAGAAGCACCGATGAGACAGGGAGAGAGAAAGGGTGGCTATAGGCTCCCCTCTTCTCCAGGCACTCATGTGCTCACGTATTGGTTCAGGCTGTGACCTAGGAATTCCACTGCACATTTGTACTACTCTCCTTGAGTTTTTGAGTCCCTTGAATCACAAGAAGGAGCAAAGTGTCATCGAAGCATTCCAGTGTTGCTGTGAGATCAAGCACGACACCTGGTGATGGCCTATGTGGGACTGATGGAACATAAGATGGACCTGCACCAAACAACTGCATGCCTCCAGTAACACCACCGAGCACTGGCCCATGGAAGAACACAACTTTCAACTGTGAATCGATCATCAATTATCTTATATTATGTCAACCTGCATTGCGACGGGCAATTGTACAAGCATCGCAGTGCATCTGATCTTTGTATTAGAGAAGGCTCACCCTTCAACCAGCTCAATCATTGGTTCACGCTGTGAAGGGGTGGACTGTATGGGAACTGTTGAGTCATGGCCTGAACCACTGATTGAGCATCTGGGGAAAGGACCAGGTCAGGCAATTCACCTGTGTGACCGGAAGGGGTGGAGCCTGGCTCCACCTGTCTTAGACCTCATTTAAGGGCTGACTGCCACTCTGAAAAGCTTTCTGGTTGGAGATCTCTCCCTTGTGGAGTTTTCCTCATGAGCTTAGATCTTCAGGGATGGGTGAGCACCTTTCCTTTTCCTTTATAACATTGTTCTATATTTGTGCTAGTCCCTTTGCTATTACACACCTGTATCGCCCTTCCACTGTGCTGACCTTTCTGATTTTAACAACCACCAATAGCTCGACATTTCATCCCGACAAATGACAAACAAACGAGAATTTCCAAGAGGGTGTCTGTGATGGTTAAAAACTTGGGTTCTGGTCAATAGGAGGGTCTGTTACCACTAATAACTTGGGGAAGAGTTTATGCTTATGTTTCCACAGGTGCTGGTCCGGGATGGGTTCCAGCCAGAGTCATAGAGCCCTACTTGACCATACCATCTTCATCTACTGCTGCTTCTTCGGATCCGTAACAACCTTTTGGGTACTCTCCCAACCGAAGCTTATGGAGGCAACTGGACTGTGGATCCACTTGGTACAATTATACTGCAGCCAATCTCTCAGCGTCAAGCAATGTGACAACTACCTTGGTAATCATTATTTTTTTATTTGTGGGGCAAAAGCTACTGTTGCAAACTCATGGGGTCGGTTTGATGGGTGGTATCAAGGTTTGGGACTGTGGGTCCATAAAGTGTTGTGGATTAATGTCTTGTTTTTTGCATATGTGTTGGTATGTATTCC
Organism: Pavo muticus; assembly: GCA_016647715.1. Lineage (NCBI taxonomy): Eukaryota > Metazoa > Chordata > Aves > Galliformes > Phasianidae > Pavo > Pavo muticus. The sequence goes on from JACDJE010000759.1 coordinate 115,720, forward strand.
TTATATTCAACCAAGTGCTTGTTGTTCAAACTAATAAAGAAGGGGGAGATGTGGGACCATATGAAAACGAAGTGTTTTGATACGCAAAAGACCTTGGGATGAGTAAACAAGCTCGGTAGCTACTTGTGCCAGATGTAAACACGCACAAGGTGCCTGGTGAGTAACCGTGACCAAGGGGTTGTTGCAGGGATATAAAAGATTGTGAGCACGTACAATAAAGGTCTTCGTCCTGCACTAGCAATGGCATCCGTGCCTCAATTGCCACAAACTCCCATCATAAAACCTTCTTCTACCTGTGGGATAAGCTATTCCCATTGGTTGCCAGCAGGCCTGGTCTCATGTAAATTGAGCCAAGGTCAAAAAACCCAAACCCCTGCTGGTCACACCAGGCTCAGAGCCGTATCCCCTATCATGCACCAGCATCTGGGAAAATTGAATGGTATGGTGGACTGATGAAAACCATGCTGTAGTGGAATTCCAAGGTCACAGCCTGAACCAATACGCGAGCATGTGAGTGCCTGGAGTGGGGGGGGAGGGAGGGAGGTAGAGCCATCCTTTCTGTCTCAGCAATGCTTCTGGGAGCATGTGTGCAATCTGAGTCTGTGTGGGTTCCCCTTCCCCCCAACCTTTTCTCCAGCGGCGTGAGTATGAACGGGAGAAGGCTTCATTCCTCAGCTTGCCTCTTTCTCCAAACTGTTACTGGGAGGGGTGAGTTAATTTCACTTTGATATCTTTTCCTATAATGCCTATTTCTCAAATAAAGGCTCTGTCATCGCCTTTGTTTGCTCTACATTTTTGCGAGCCAGGCAGCCAAATATCTTTAAAGGTACCCAATTATAAGCCTCCTAAAATAATTACCGTGGCATTTCTGAACAATATCATGGGATGGTTTGGATGGGGAAAGACTAGCCCTTTGAGTGAAGTTTTCCCAGGGCACATCCTGGGATTCCTAGGATCCCCATATCATGGGATTGCTTCTGTCGCTGAAAAATGGGGCCCCCTGCGGGACGGAGGAAATGTCCCTAGCCTGCCTGGCTGAGTATTTCAATAGTCTTAGCAAAAATGTACTCACTACTCGAGAACGATGGTTAGCTGCCTCCACGGTGGCGTGGCCACTGCTGATGGCCTTGAACCAGCTAAATATAACTGAAGCATCTCTCACTGATGAAAATCAACTATTCTGTGACCATGTTGAAGAACTGGAAAGACAGGTCGCAGTTTTGAGGGGGAAAAAACCTAATCCCATCATTCCCCTACAGAAGATTCGGAATATCTCTCTAGAAATTACCAGGGACCCTGTACAAGAGAATCCACATAAACTGGACTCTGTAAATGAAAGCACTACAAGGTCGGATCTTGAGGCTCCACTAGAGCTAGATCCCTTTGAGATCTGACCAGTAGTAACTCAAAAAACAAAAAAAACCCACAGGATAGGCTAGCAGGGGTGCCCCCTGACCAGTGGCCCCCGGCCTAGAGCACTCTGCATGTAACAGCTTGCCCATACACAGCAGCTGAATTAATGGATCTAGTACAGCAGTTTAGACAAAAACCAAGAGAGAGCGTGCCAGCATGGCTGCTCTGATTATATGACATGGGGGCAGAAAGCGTTGTAGTGAATGGACCAGAAATTTCAAAACTGGCATCCATTACCACTCACCCTGCCCTCAGGCAAAGACTATATGCAGATGGCCAACATAATGAAGAAAATCATTCATTGATTAAATGGTTAATGGACACATGCCATATAACATGGACAAATAAGAGTGATATACCATTGAATACCGCCCTATGGTCCTCTATGGAGGACTTGCAAAACTACATTTGAGAATTAGGCATGAAGGAGGCAATCTATGAGGAGGCTTTTGAGAGCCCGGACATGATGAAATTTTCAGCAGAAATGAGGGATCTCATCCTGCAGCAAGCTCTACCACATCAGTATGGTACTTTGGTATCCATACTGAATCCCCTAGTGGCCTCAGAGGCCGTAATACAACAGGCCGCCCAATTGGTGGCAGATCTGGGGGAGACAGAGAGCCTACGGGTCAGGCACAATGTCCGAATGGTGGTGGAAAAGTCGGAGATCCATCCACCACCACGACCTAGGAGACTTGTCCCTAAGGTAATTCAATCTGGACCCATCAGGGTCTCAAGAAAACAAATGTTCAATGACCTGATTAGAGCGGGAGTTCAATTTCCAAAGATCGATGGACAGTCTAATCAGGTCTTATTACAACTATGGAAACAGTTACCAGTCAGAGATTCCAATGCTCCCCTAAAAGGGAAGGAGTTAGACTCATAGAACAGATTCCACAAAACACGTGGAATCTAGAAGACTTCATAGTCCCATCAAGAAAACGTAAACCTCCTCAGGTGGCCTGGGCAGCCACAGTTGAGCTGTCAGAGGAAAAAGACTTAGGGATTGCAGAGCTGATGGCATGACAGAGGAGCCAAAATTCCCCAAGACTAGGGTCTCTAGAGGGAACCGGAGACCCTACATCGAACTAGTGATTCATTGGTCCCGAAAAAATGTGCAGCAGGTTATGGCACTAGTAGATACTGGGGCAGAAACATCAATCATATATGGTGACCCAAACCAATTTTCAAGCACTAAGGCAATGATATGTGGCTTTGGGGGGCAGATGATCCCTGTAACCCAAACATGGTTGAAACTGGGGGTTGGGCGTCTACCACCCTGGGAGTACAAGGTGTCTATCTCCCCAATTCCAGAGTACATATTGGGGATANTTATAGATTTTCTTTTGTTAGTTTAAGGCCATGGGTGTTAGGATGTTAAAGGGATGTGCTGCTTCAGCCTGAGTGACCACAGTGAATCTGTACACAAGAGGCTGCGATAGATGCAAGAACATACGCAGAAGATAAGAAAAGAGACTGATCCTTTTGAAAAGTGGCTGGACAGATTGTTTGAGGGAATAGGCTCATGGCTAAAACAATTACTTAAGTTTCTTTAATAGGGTTTGCAATCTTTGTGTGCTTTTAATTTGCCTTCCATGCTCTTTAAGATATTTGTAGAATTGTAGAATTGTTTGCAACACACGATATACACTGCTTTTGATAGACATTTAGGGTATCATAGAATTCACGAGAGATTCTAACTAGTATAGGGCTTAGATGGATTTAGATGTGTGTAAAATTGCGTTCGCGCTGTAACGGGACAATGCTTTATCGAGCTTGGGGGAGAGGGAAATGTTGTATTAGGCGGCAGCGAGGCTACGGGATGTCACGGGATAGTGGCCCCCCCCGGCTCTGTAATTGGACAATGCACCTCTAGGGGGTGTAAACGAAGTAGAATACGAGTGTACTTAAACGGATGCCACGTGTGATTAAACGCCATTTTGCCATTTTCCTGCTCATCATATTGGTGTCTTATGCAGTTCTTGACCCTGATCAGGTAATTGATCAGTTTCGCAAGGGTTGGTACAGCCTGAACAGAACGATCACGACAACAGGCTATAAATCCACAGAAAGTACAAGGACCAGGGTTATCAGTTAAATTCCTGGGTGTTGTCTGGTCAGGTAAGACTAAGGTGTTACCCAGTGCAATCATAGATAAGATCCAAGCGTTCCCAGTTCCCACGAAACCGAAGCAGTTGCAGGAATTTTTAGGTATATTAGGATACTGGCGGTCCTTTATACCCCACTTAGCAGATCTTCGCAACCTTCCTCTGGACCCTCTCCAACAGCTCCACATCATTCCTGTATTGGGGGCCTGTAGTGGAATTCCAACGTCACAGCCTGAGCCAATGGGTGAGCTACATGAGTATCTAAGTGCCTGGAGCGGGCGGGGGGGGTTTAGAGCCCCCCTTCTTTCTCCACGATACTTCCCGTGTAATCTTAGTCTGCACGGGTCCCCCTTTTCCCCTGCCCTTCTCTCCTGCGGCGCGACAGTACAAACGGGAGGGTCACATTCCTCAGCTCGTCCCTTTCTCCGGACTGTTGTCGGGAGGGGTGAGTTAATTCCTCTTTCATATCTTTTCCTATAACACCTATTTCTCAAATAGAGGCTCTATCATTGCCTTCATTTGCTCTACAGGGCCCCAGACCTACATGTGTAAAACATACTGGGGAAAACAGTATGGGTTGTCCCAGCCTCAGGCAAGGGCAAGCCTACTCATGAAATTGCTTTTGCTCAGGGACCTGGATTTACATGGTAGATAACATGGTAATTTACATGGTAGGGGAAACAGATGTACTGGGTGACAGAAGAGCGAGGGAACACTGTCACCCTGGGAAACAGTGGGGGAAAGCCCCAGATTTGTCCCAGAGGTATTAAGGAGGGCTTCTCCAATACGGCAACTAGGCCAATAGCCCAGCTGAAGTGCCTCTATACCAACGCATGCAGCATGGGAAATAAGCAGAAGTTAGAAACTGTGGTGCAATTGGAAAAGTATGACCTAATTGCTATCACAGAAACATGGTGGCACAAATCTCATGACTGGCATACTGTGATTGAGGGCTACAGGCTCTTCGGAAGGGATAGACAGGGTAGGAGGGGTTGCCTTCTATGTTAGGAAGTGGACAGATTGCAAAGAGCTGTGTCTGTGTAAAAGCCATGACCAGGTCAAGAGCTTATGGGTTTAAATCAAGGATCAGTCCAGCAAAAGACAGCTAGTGATTGGGGTCTGCTACAGGCCACATGATCAGGGGAAGCCTGTTGACAAGGCCTTCTTGCTTCAACTCCAAGTGTTGCGCTCGCAGGCTCTTGTCCTGATGGAGGATTGCAGCGTCTGAGGCACGGACTTGGATGTGAACAATTCAAATCGTTTATTACAGGTTCTGACAAGTTTTCTCTTATAACTTTCCCACCCGCCTTCACATGTCAACAAAACATTCCACAAACACTCCTTAACTGTGCATGCAGGCACTTATCCAGTCAGAATCAGTTGTTCCTAATCACGCGCTCTTCCTCCAATCAGGGTCATCATCACACAGCCATTACGCAGCTTACTTGACTTTGTTTTTCTCTTCTTCCGGAGGTATCCTTGGTTCTCAGCCTTGCTTTCTCATGCTGTGTATCTTGCTCCACAGCTTCTGCTCTGAATAGTCTTTCTTGTATTCCCACAATTCCCCCTTTTTTGTTTATTAGCAAACTATTAACATACTACAAAATAACACTAATCATATTAATAACATAATCACACCTTGTACACATCTTGACTGCCTGATTTAGAGCTTTCTCCTTCATTTTGTATAACACTTTGCAACAGTATTGCCAGATGCATTTAGGTTAACATGACTAGATCAAGGCTTCAATTGTTAACGCACTGAACGTAAGAAAAGAGACAAGGCAAACATAGCATAACGGCAAGAAATACTATTAAACCCATTAAGTAAAGAACAAACACATGTTTGGCCCATGGCCCAAGTTCCTGCAACCTGGAAAAGAATCCCAGAGGGTCCCATTCAGTGTGTACCAGTAACCGGCTAGAGAGAATCTTCAACTTTTGTATACTCTGATATGTTGATTTTTGAATGATCACTAAGGTTCATACAATACATGCTTTTAAAATCTTCACAACCATGCACTTAGGCTAATAAAAGAAAATTAAAGTCCGCATGACTTTGTAAAGTTGCATGTTGGATAGAATCAACATCGGGGGCAAGCCTGCTAGAGCATCACTGGTGTTATGGCTTTCCTTAGGCAGCTAACATCCAAACTTGGTGAGTGTGGCTAAAGCTTGAGCGGTGCTGTTTCAGGGTACATTTAGATCTGAGAGACAGGATGTAGCAGGAGCAGAGAGGCAAGGAAACTATGCATTCAGAGCAGATAGATAGTGCCAGCAGGGTGTCCCCAGATTCAAAGTGCACTTCTCTCACCCATCACAGATTCTCTTCTGCTTTTATTCTTCTAGGGGTCTGCAGAGTTTTTCCCATTTGTACTCTGCATCTGCGTGGCCAGTGTGTGATACAGAGCCCAAGTGGAACACCTGCTTGTAAAACAAAATAAACTACCAAGGTCAGCTCTCTCTACGAAACAAAGTATTTGCAGCTATAGCCACAAATATCAGTTCCCTTAAACTGTCAGAATACTTTGTTCCATCCCAAGATCATTCTTCAGTGAGGGGACTTTAGGTCCCTGACATAGGTGCCAATTGAAGGGACCAGTGAACTAAAATGTCTGTTGGGCAATATTCCAGAATTCTATATGAGAATCATATGTTGAATCAAATTAAGATAGCATGCTCCTTTGTCTTGAGTGATGCATGGTCATATTTTTAAAATCCTGATTAGAGGGATGAAAGAGAGTTAATCATTCTAAAGCACAGGGTCATCCCTTTGCCTGGGATTCCTTTCCCGGTTTTTGTCTCTGCAAATAAAGAAAAGGCAAATTAATAGGCTAAGAGCATCTGTCATGGTTTTATGATTTTTGGTTATTGGTATTCCGCATCATAACATCATGTAGTGCACTGAGAGTTAAAGAATTAATGCTCCAGTTCCGGGTACCTGTCCCAGAAGAGAAGAACTACATACCCCAGAGGACTTTGTGTTCAGAAAGGAAACAGAACTCCTAGCAAGGTCACGGAACCACCCCTTTTCCCTTTTGATCTCGGCAGCGTGAAAGCTCCCCAGATCATCTCACCTCAGAACTAGAGCAAGGCCTTCGGCTTTCAAACACTGACACAAATGGAAAGATTAACGCGGTAAAAGGGCAATACAGGAATGTAACAACAAAGGGATCAACACAGATAAGATGGAACTTCACAGGAAAAGTAAAGGGGCTCACCAATCTTCAAAGATCTAGGCTCACAAAAAGGACTCCAGAAGGGAAAGACCTCCAACCAGAGATCCAGCCACAGTTGCAGTCAGCACTTAAATGGGGTCTAAGAGAGGTGGAGCCAGGCTCCACCCCTTCCTGTTGCACAGCTGAATTGCCTTCACCTGTGTCATGGCTTTATGATTTTTGGTTATCGGTATTCCACATCATAACATCATGTAGTGCATTGGGAGTTAAAGTGTTCCGGGTACCTGTCCCTGAAGAGAAGAAGAACTACATTCCCCAGAAGACTGTTTGCTGTGCTGTTATAATTTCTGCTCAGGGGGAACAGATATAAGGCCTTGTAGGTCATCTGACCGGCTCTTCTTTGTCAGGCTCTCCTCCCCGCTGCTCGACCAGACTGCGCATCTCACCTCAGCGTTATGGTGAGGCCTATCCAGCTTTCGGACAGTCTTTCTCTCTGTCGACGGTTTACGGGCTGGTTCGGCCCGGTTCCGTGACTAGTGGGGTGGAGAAATTTCACAAAATCCACGCCTCCGGAAAAGAGAAACAGGGGACCCCAAAAATAATTAAAAACAGTGGCACGATCTGAGGAGAAACAAACTAATTTACTAAATATAGTATCAGAATACAAGATAACACACTATAATACAATATAATTAGAATTGAAGCTACTAAATCAAATATAATGAGAGAGAGAGATTGTCCGAAAGCTGGGTAGGCCTCACCATAACGCTGAGGCGATATGCACAGTCCAGTCAAGCAAGGAGGGAGTCTGGCGAAGAGAGCTCGGTCAGATGACCTACCAAGGCCTTATATCTGTTCCCCCTGAGCAGAATGATAACACAGCGAACAGGCTTCTGGGGAAGGTAGTTCTTATCTTTGGGCACAGCTACCCAGAACACTTTAACTCCCAGTGCACTGCATGATGTTATGATGGGGAATACTGATAACCAAAAATCATAAAACCATGACATTCCACCCCTTATTCTACATCACTACATCATGCTTAACACATACAAACAAACCATAATTAACAAGCATTAAACACACGCTGTAAAGTTAACAGGTTGTAAAGTTAACAGGTATATAGAGAAGTCAGGCTAGTAAGAATAGTCAAACAAAGGAAAGGTGCTCACCGGTGTTGTAGGCTCGCAAGACTCCAGAAGGAGCAATCTCCAGGAAGAGATCCTTCCTTTGTGGAAGTCAGCCCTTAAATGGGGTCTACGAGAGGTGGAGCCTGGCTCCACCCCTTCCAGGCACACAGGTGAATTGCTTTCACCTGTGCTCCCATGGCTGACTCAGTGCTTGCCTCAGGTGGTCAATCAGAGGTTCAGGCCATGATTCAACAGTTCCCATACACACGCACACACAAACCTATATATATATACACATGGAATTACTGACTGCACTCCCCCAACATCAAATTCCCTTGTGGTACACACTGAACATCCCCATTTTTCTGCATCACCCACCAAGTGGACCCAGGTCCCTGGGCAAAAACAGTTCCACGGAGAGGTTTCCCCTTTCCAGAGGCTGGAAGGACCCAGACCGCTTTTCCCAACATGCTCTTTACATGTACTACAGGGACTTTATCTCCCTCTACAGTATGCAGGAAGCTGGATTGGGTAGGACCATCACGATTGATAGATCCTCTGGTATTGACCAGCCAGGTGGCTTCTGCCAGATTCTTCTCCCAGTTCTTAAATGTTCCACCGCCCATTGCTTTCAACATGGTTTTTAACAACCCGTTGTAGCGTTCGATCTTACCAGAGGCTGGTGCATGATAGGGGATATGATAAATCCACTCAATGCCATGATCTTTGGCCCAAGCATTTACAAGAGAATTTTTGAAATGAGTCCCATTATCCTACTCAATTCTTTCTGGAGTGCCATGTCGCCACAGGACTTGTTTCTCCAGACCCAATATGGTGTTTCAGGCGGTAGCATGGGGTACTGCATATGTTTCAAGCCACCCAGTGGTTGCCTCCACCATAGTAAGCGCATAACGCTTACTGTCGCGAGATCGTAGCAAGGTGATATAATCAACCTGCCACGCCTCCCCATATTTATACTTCTGCCATCGCCCTTCCCCCCAAAGAGGTTTCATCCTCTTGGCTTGTTTAATTATGACACGTGTCACAGTCATGAATAACCTGTGCAATAGCATCCATAGTTAAGTCCACTCCTCGGTCTCTAGCCCATTTGTCTGTTGCATCTCTTCCTTGATGGCCCAAAGTTTCATGGGCCCACCGAGCTAGAAATAATTCACTCTTGTGTTGCCAGTCCAAGTCTATTTGAGCCACCTTAATTTTGTCAGCTCGATCTACCTGATGGTTGTTTTGTTGCTCTTCAGTAGCCCAACTCTGGGGTACATGAGCATCTACATGACGCACTTTTACAACCATATCCTTTATTCGGGCAGCAATGTCTATCCACAGTTCAGCAGCCCAAATAGGTTTACCCCTTCTTTGCAAGTTGTTTTGCTCCCACTGCTGTAACCACCCCCATAAAGCATTTGCCACCATCCATGAGTCAGTGTAAAGATAAAGCATTGGCCACCTTTTCCATTCAGCAACATCCAAGGCCAATTGGACAGCCTTTACCTCTGCAAATTGGCTTGATTCTCCTTTCCCTTCAGTGGCCTCTGCAACTTGTCGTGTGGGGCTCCACACAGCAGCTTTCCATCTGCGATGCTTCCCCACAGTACGACATGATCCATCTGTGAACAGGGCATATTTCTTTTCATTTTCTGGCAGTTCATTGTATGGTGGGGCCTCTTTAGCACATGATACTCCTTCTGCTGGTGATGTTCCAAACTTTTTGCCTTCAGGCCAGTCCATGATCACCTCCAGGATTCCTGGACGGCTGAGGTTCCCCATCCAAGCTCGTTGCGTAATCAACGCAATCCACTTACTCAAAGTGGCATCAGTTGCATGATGGGTGGAGGGAACCTTTCCTTTAAACATCCAGTTCAACACTGGCAGTCAAGGTGCCAGAAGGACCTGCGTTTCAGTACCGACTACTTCGGAAGCAGCTCGAACCCCCTCATACGCTGCTAAGATCTCCTTTTCAGTTGGAGTATAGCACTCTTCAGACCCTATGTACGCTCTAATCCAGAATCCCAGGGGTCTGCCTCGGGTCTCTCCTGAGGCGCTTTGCCACAAACTCCAAGTGGGACCTTTCTCTCCAGCAGCAGTGTAGAGGGTGTTCTTTACATCCTGTCCCATCCGTACTGGCTCCAGGGCCATGGCACGGGCTATCTCCTGTTTAATCTGTTCAAAAGCCTGCTGCTGCTCAGGACCCCACACAAAATCATTCTTCTTCCGCGTCACCTGATAAAGGGGGCTTACAATGAGGCTATAGTTTGGAACATGCATTCTCCAGAAGCCCACTATGCCCAGGAAAGACTGTCTCTCTTTCTTATTAGTGGGTGGAGACATGGCAGTGATTTTGTTGATCACATCCATCGGATGTGATGACGTCCATCTTGCCACTTTATACCTAGGAACTGAATTTCCTGGGCAGGTCCTTTCGCTTTGCTTCGCTTAATAGCGAAACCAGCACACAGAAGGATCTGGATTATTTGCTCTCCTTTCTTGAAAACTTCCCTTGCTGTGTTGCCCCACACAATAATATCATCAATGTACTGTAAGTGCTCAGGAGCNTGGGCGGTGCAGGCAATTATAAGGGGTCATGTGAAAATTGAACCTACTTGTTTGCCACAACTGCACTGGATCACAAATACAAAGCAGTATAGACTCCCGAGTGGGCAAGAAGAAATTACCAAGACTGTGCAGGAGCTGGAGAGAGTAGGGATCATTAGATCTGCACACAGCCCATACAACTCCCCCATATGGCTAGTCAGGAAGTCAGATGGTACGTGGCGAATGACAGTAGACTACAGAGAACTAAATAAAGTCACGCCACCAATCCATGTGGCCATACCCAACATCACCTCCCTTGTGGATACATTAAGTAGAGAAATAGAAATATATCACTGCATTCTGGATCTAGCAAATGCATTTTTCAGCATTCCAATTGCTAAGGAATCTCAAGACCAGTTCGCATTCACACGGGAGGGCAGGCAGTGGACTTTTCAAGTCCTACCTCAGGGATACGTGCGTTCACCTACTTTTTGTCATAACTTGGTAGCGCGTGACTTGGCAAACTGGAACAAACCATCTACTGTCAAAATGTACCACTACTTTGATGATTTGATGCTAACGTCTGACTCGATCGAGGCATTAGAGAAGACAGTGCCATCCTTAATTACTTATTTACTGGAAAAAGGATGGGCTATAAATCCACAGAAAGTACAAGGACCAGGGTTATCAGTTAAATTCCTGGGTGTTGTCTGGTCAGGTAAGACTAAGGTGTTACCCAGTGAAATCATAGATAAGATCCAAGCGTTCCCGGTTCCCACGAAACTGAAGCAGTTGCAGGAGTTTTGGGGTATATTAGGATACTGGCGATCCTTTATACCCCACTTAGAACAACTGCTAAAACCTTTATACCGATGAACAAAAAAAGGCCAAGTATGGGATTGGGGTACAACAGTACAAGAAGCCTTCCAGCAAGCAAAAATAGCTGTTAAACAGGCCCAGGCGCTGGGTATATTTGATCCAACCCTTCCAGCCGAACTGGATGTGCATGTAACCCAAGAAGGGTTTGGCTGGGGGCTGTGGCAGTGCCAGAGTTCCATTCAAATCCCAACTGGGTTCTGGTCATAGATTTGTCATGGAGCAGAAGAAAGATACAGCATGGTTGAAAAGCAGTTATTGGCTACCTATTCTGCACTGCAGGCAGTAGAACCGATAACTCAGACTGCAGAGGTTATTGTTAAAACAACTTTACCAATCCAGGGGTGGGTAAAAGACCTAACCCACATTCCTAAGACCGGGGTGGACCAATCACAAACAGTAGCACGCTGGGTCGCCTACCTTAGTCAGAGAAGCCGCCTGTCATCATCTCCACTGAAGGAAGAACTGCAAAAGATACTTGAGCCGGTAACATATCACAGTGAGACACCTGAGGAAATAGTGGTTACTTGTCCAGAGAAGAGTCCTGTACAGGAGGGGAAATACCCTATTCCAGAAGATGCCTGGAACACAGATGGATCCAGCAGAGGGAACCCAAGTAGGTGGCGAGCTGTCGCATACCATCCCTCAACTGAAATGATATGGCTCAAAGAGGGGGATGGACAAAGTAGCCAGTGGGCTGAGCTACGAGCTGTGTGGATGGTGATAACTCAAGAGCCTNCCTGGGTCAACACTTCAGCTTGCACTGGGGCATGCCCCAGCCACCTGTACCACACCCTTTGGCCTGCATAACTACATCAGGCACCAAAGGGGGGGTCCTGATCTGCCATAGGGACATGATGAGGGTCCCCTTAGCAGTGAAGACTGGGGTGTTGAACACAATGTCAGTAGGCCATGTACCGATTACCAGAGGGACTATCGAGCCTCCCACCTCCAATAATCTCCCCCAAGGTGCAAAGTAGGCCACACCACTTCGCTCCTACCTGCACCTTCCAAGGCCATTTTATTCTGTGGTGTCATGGTTTTATGCTTTTTATTTATCGGTATTCCACATCATAACATCATGTAGTGCACTGGGAATTAAAGAGTTAATTCTCCAGTTCCGGGCACCTGTCCGGAAGAGAACTACATATCCTGGAAGACTTTGTGTTCAGAGAGGATATATAACCCCTGGCAAGGTCACCTGATGTCCTTTTTTTGGCTCTCCTCCCTGCTGCTCGTCCTGACCGCACGCATTGCTTCAGCATTAGTGTAAGGCCTTGAGCTTTTGGACAATCTTTCTCTCATTATATTTCATTTATTAGCTTCAAATCTAATTATATTGTATTATAGTGTGTTATCTTGCATTCCGATACTATATTTAGTAAATTAGTTTGTCTCTCCTCAGATCGTTGCAGCTGTTTTTAATTATTTTGGGGTCCCCTGTTTCCCTTTTCTGAAGGCGCGGATCTGTGGATCCCTCCGCCCCGCTAGTCACGGACACAGGCCGAACCAGGCAGTAAACGGTCGACATATGGGTACCTCGTTCTAGATTCTCAGGGGCAGGGAGCAGAAGGTTATTTTCATTGCCAATTTGGGGTCTTACCCAATTATCGGTGCCCGTAATTTGGATCCTGAGTAGAGAGGCCCATGTTGTCTGTAGCATGTTCAGGGCACTGGCTCTGCTGTCTCTAGGTCTTTCATTCAGGTCCTGCAGGGTCTCATAGAGTCTCTTTGTCCACCACTACAGGGACTGAGTGCCTGTCTGCAGGGTAGCCTTGAGAATACCGTTATAGCATTCAATAAGGCCTGTCCCCGTTGGATTATACGGCAGGAGGAATCGCCATTCAATGTTGTGTTCTTCTGCCCAGCAGTCTATCATTGTACCAGTAAAATGAGTCCCTTGGTTGCTCTCGATGACTTGAGGTGTCCCGTAGGCAGCCATCAACTTGGTAAGTGCCTTGATGGTATGTGCCTGGTTCGCTCTCGGCACTGGAGAGGCCTGCATTAGCCCACTTGCGGAGTCAACGCAGGTCAGGGCATATCTTGCCCCTTCAGACCGAGCCCAATGTAATCGACCTGCCATCACTAGAAAGGATTGTCTTCTAGCAAGATGGGCTGTTGTTTCAGGCAATGATCTCAGTCTCATCTTGGAGCAAGCATCACAGTCTCGGCATGCCTGGGCGATGTCAGATAGCTGTATGGGCAGCCCCCATGCTTTAGCAGCTGCTCACATTGTCTTTTGTCCAGCATGCCACAGCTTCTGATGTAACCAACGGGCGATGTTCTCAGATGGTGAATTCTCAATCCATCGAACTCGGGCCAATGTGTCGGCTTCATCATTTCCTGGTGATTGTAAGAGTTGGTGACCAGAGACATGGTAGACACGTACAGTCCTGTGTTTAACTGCATTCCATATGTCTAACCACATATCTCTGCCCCAGATTGGTCAGGCGTGGTAGCCCATTCCTGGGTGGCCCACTGTGCAATCCAAAGAGTGAGCCCCCGGTACACAACCCAATTATCTGTGCATATGTTCAGGATACCATCACTGGGTTCCTTGGTTATAACCATCCACACGGCTCGCAGTTTTGCCTATTGACTACTCTGACCATCCCCCTCTTCAGACCAGATCGTTTCAGTGGAAGGATGGTATGCTACTGCTCTCCACTTGTTCGGGTTGCCCTTGCTGGACACATCCATGTACCAGGCATCTTCAGGAATAGGATATTTCCCCTCCTGAATGGGACTTCTCTCTGGAGGAGAGACCAATGTTTCTTTTGGTGCATCACTGTGATACGTCACTGGGCCTAGGATCTTCTGAAGTTCTTCTTTTAATGGTGATGAAGACAGACTACTCCTCCGGCTGAGATAGGCGACCCATCGTGCCACCGTTTGTGCTTGGGCCACCCCTGTCTTAGGAAGGTGGGTCAGATCTTTTACCCACCCCTGAATCGGCAGGGTGGTCTTAGCTATGATCTCAGCTGTTTGGGTTATTGGCTCTACTGCCTGTAATGCAGGGTAGACAGCCAATAACTGTTTTTTCAGTTATACTATATCTTTCTTACGCTCCATGCCAGACTTGAGACCAGAATCCAATCGGGGTACAAACAGAACTCTGGCGTTGTCACAGGCCCCAGCCAAAGCCATCCTGAGTGACATAAACGTCCAACTCGGATGAGAGGGTAGGATCAAATATACCCAATGCCTGGTCTTGTTTAACTGCCAGTTTTGCCTGTTGGAAAGCCTTGAGTTCTGTTCCCCCCCATTCCCATAGCTGCCCCTTTTTCATGAGTCTGTATAATGGTCTCAGCAGCTGCACAAAATTAGGTATAAAGGAACACCAATATCGCAGTATACCTAAGAACTACTGCAGCTTCTTTGGTGTTGTAGGGACTGGGACTGCCTGAACCTTATCTATGACAGCACTGGGTAGTACTTTGGTCTTTCCTGACCCAACTACCCCCAGGAATTTTACGGACAGGCCCGGACCTTGCACCTTCTGACAATTTACAGCCTATCCTCTTTCTTGCAGATAGATGGTTAGTGAATCTGCCGCTTGTCCTACCGCCTCCAGTGAGTCAGATGTCAACAGGAGATCATCAGTATAATGATATAAGTTAACATTAGCAGGTTTTTTCCAATTTTCCAGGTCACATGCCACTAGGTTATGGCAATATGTTGGCGAATGCACGTACCCCTGTGGCAGGACCTGAAAGGTCCACTGCCTGCCTCCCCATGTAAATGCAAACTGGTCTTGCGATTCTTCAGCAATTGGAATACTGAAAAACGCATTTGCCAAATCTAGGACACAACGGTAGTTTTTTATTTCCCTACTCAATGTGTCCATTAAGGAGGCAATATTGGGTATGGCTGCATGAATAGGCGGCGTGACCTTATTTAATTCTCTATAATCCACTGTCATTCTCCATGTTCCATCTGACTTTCGCACTGGCCATATGGGGTAATTATATGGGCTACGTGCAGGTCTTATAATCCCAACTTTTTCTAATTCCCGCACCGTCCTTAATATTTCATCTTGTCCCCCCGGGAGTCTATACTGTCTCACATTAGTAATCCGGCGCAGTTCCGGCAGGCGAATAGGCTCATGCTTCACATGGCCTCTCAATATTGCCTGCACCACCCAGNGGTATAGACACATTTTAGCTGGGCCCCTCGCCTCACCCCTAACCCCATTATTGCTCCCCCAGGCTCATCTCTAGCAGGCCTGGTTTTATCCCCTTCCCCCTTCATATCTAGTTTAAAGCCCTCTCTACAAGTCCCGCCAGCTCCTGGGCAAGGATCCGTTTCCCCCTTTGAGAGCGGTGATACCCATCTGCGGACCTCAGGCCAGGTGCCGAGTGGATCACCCCATGATCACATATAATAAATGTGAATAAAAAAATAAATATAGTTTAAAGATATGAAATAATAAATGTGCTGGATAGCACATTTGGCCACTCAGGATTGGATGATCCTATGCCTGACCTATCTGGGGCAAAGATATGTGGGTTGATATATGGAACGTGGTTAGGCACAGGACTGTACGAGCATACCATGTCTCTGGACGTCAACCCTTGCAGTCACCGGGCAATGATGAAGCTGACACACTGGCTCGAGTCCGATGGTTAGGAAGTACATCTGCAGAAGACATAGCCCACTGGCTGCATCGGAAATTATGACATGCAGGACAGAAAACCACGTGGGCAGTGGCTAAAGCATGGGGGCTGCCCAGATACAGTTACCAGATATTGTCCAGGCATGTCAGGACTGTGACGCTTGCTCACGAATGAGACCAAGACCTCTGTCGGAAACTACGGCCCATCTCGCTAGAGGACATAACCCATTACAGTGATGGCAGATCAATTATATAGGTCCCCTTCCTCGATCTGAGGGGGCCAGATATGCCCTAACTTGTGTTGATACAGCGAGTGGATTGATGCAAGCCTATCTTGTAGCAAAGGCAAACCAAGCCTATACCATCAAAGCTCTAACTAGGTTGTATGGGAACTGTTGAATCATGGCCTGAACCTCTGATTAACCACCTGAGGCAAGTGCTGAGTCAGCCATGGGAGCACAGGTGAAGGCAATTCACCTGTGTGCCCGGAAGGGGTGGAGCCAGGCTCCACCTCTCCTAGACCCCATTTAAGGGCTGACTTCCACTGAGGAAGGATCTCTTCCTGGTTATTGCTCCTTGTTGAGTTTCTTTGTGAGCCTTCAATACTGGTGAGCACCTTTTCTGTATGTTTAGAACTTTTCTTACCAGCCTAACTTCTCTGTGTACCTGTTAACCTTACGCTAGGTTGATGGCGTCATATGGGACTCCTGAGGTCATTGAGAGTGACCAAGGTACACATTTCACAGGTGCAACTGTGCAGAAGTGGGCTGAAGACAGCAACATCGAATGGTGGTTTCACCTGCCCTATAATCCAACGGGAGCAGGCCTAATAGAAAGATATAACGGGATCCTGAAGGCTGCTCTGAAGGCAGATTCACAGTCCTTGCAAAGGTGGACCAAGAGGCTCTATAAAACCCTGTGAGACTTGAATGAGAGACCAAGAGACGGCAGACCCAGTGCTTTAAGAATGTTGCAGACAACTTGGGCCTCCCTGCTTAGGATACAAATTACAGGCAAGGACACCTTGCTCAAGCCACAAGTTGGCACCATGAATAATCTTTTGCTCCCTGCCCCTGAGGACCTAGAGCCTGGGAGACACAAGGTAAAATGGCCTTGGAAGGTGCAAGCAGGACCAGAATGGTGTGGTCTCCTTGCACCTTGGGGGAGCTTGTTAGAGGTTGGGGGATCAGTAAACCCTCCGGTAATCGGTGCATGGCCAGCAGAGGTAGTAGTTGACACCCCTGTTATCATTGCAAAGGGGACATTAATCATGTCCATGTGGCAAACTAGAACCCCCCCTTTGGTACCTGATATAGTGATTCAGCCACAGATATCAGGCCAAAGGGTGTGGTATTGAAGACCAGGACGTGCCCTGATACAGGCGGAGGAGACCAAAATACAGCCTGTATCCTACCGTGGAGGGCAGACCTACCCCTCCTTGTACCTATTAAACATCTGTTTTACTCCCCTTGAGGTTATAAGTTCACAGGACAGCCAGCAGGAGCAACATCACTCCAGCATGCTCCAGTGTCCCTGAGGAAACATCGTGACACCCCGTGGTGCACTGCTGAACTTTTGGGAACTGGTGAGCATGAATCAGAACTGCTACTGGTCCTTCAAGAAGATATGCCTCGAGAAAGAACATCAAGTACTGGCCCAAGAGAACCACGGAAAAGACTTTCAATAATTACTTTTATTGTCTTAACATTCTACATTGTGGTGGGTATTGTACATGCATCACAATGTACATTGTATTTTGAGCCACCAAATTGCAGGAGCTCACCCCCTACCTGCTCGGTCATTGGTTCATGCTGTGAAGGGGTGGAGTGTAGTGGAATTCCAAGGTCACAGACTGAACTAATACGTGAGCACATGACTGCCTGGAGCGGGGGGGGGGGGCTAGAGCCATCCTTTCTGTCTCAGCGATGCTTCTGGGAGTGCGTGTGCAATCTGAGTCTGTGTGGGCTCCTCTTCCCCCCACCCTTCTCCTGCGGCGCGAGAGTACGAACGGTAGAAGACTGCATTCCTCAGCTCACCCCTTTCTCCAAACTGTTACTGGGAGGGGTAAGTTAATTCCTCTTTGATATCTTTTCCTATCGCGCCTGTTTCTCAAATAAAGGCTCTGTCATCGCCTTTGTTTGCTCTACACATGCTGAAAGCAATGGGTGGCCGAACATTGGGATAAGCATCTAGTGGAAGCTACTTGGTTAGTCAATACTTGAGGGTCTGCCAATCAAGACAGCCCTGCCCAATCCAGCCTTGTATGTACTGCGCTACAGGGACCTTACCATAGAATCATAGAATGGCTTGGGTTGGAAGGGACCCAAAGGGTCAAGTTCCAACCTCCCTGCCACAGGCAGGGCCACCAACCTCCAGATCTGGTACTAGACCAGGTTGCCCAGGGCCCAACCTCGTCTTAAACACCTCCAGGGATGGGGCATCCACAGCCTCTCTGGGCAGCCTGTTCCAGCACCTCACCACTCTCTCTTTAAAGAACTTCCCCCTGACATCTAATCTAAACCTTCCCTCCTTGAGCTTAAAACCATTCCCCGTTGTCCTATCACTATCTACCTGAGTAAAAAGTTGATCATCCTTTTTATAATCCCTTTCTAAATACTTGAAGGCTGCAATGAGGTCTCTCACATTCTTCTCTTCTCCAGACTAAACAAGCCCAGTTCCCTCAGCCTGTCTTATAACTTTCCCACCCGCCTTCACATGTCAACAAAACATTCCACAAACACTCCTTAACTGTGCATGCAGGCACTTATCCAGTCAGAATCAGTTGTTCCTAATCACGCTCTCTTCCTCCAATCAGGGTCATCATCACACAGCCATTACGCAGCTTACTTGACTTTGTTTTTCTCTTCTTCAGGAGGTATCCTTGGTTCTCAGCCTTGCTTTCTCATGCTGTGTATCTTGCTCCACAGCTTCTGCTCTGAATAGTCTTTCTTGTATTCCCACAATTCCCCCTTTTTTGTTTATTAGCAAACTATTAACATACTACAAAATAACACTAATCATATTAATAACATAATCACACCTTGTACACATCTTGACTGCCTGATTTAGAGCTTTCTCCTTCATTTTGTATAACACTTTGCAACAGTATTGCCAGATGCATTTAGGTTAACATGACTAGATCAAGGCTTCAATTGTTAACGCACTGAACGTAAGAAAAGAGACAAGGCAAACATAGCATAACGGCAAGAAATACTATTAAACCCATTAAGTAAAGAACAAACACATGTTTGGCCCATGGCCCAAGTTCCTGCAACCTGGAAAAGAATCCCAGAGGGTCCCATTCAGTGTGTACCAGTAACCGGCTAGAGAGAATCTTCAACTTTTGTATACTCTGATATGTTGATTTTTGAATGATCACTAAGGTTCATACAATACATGCTTTTAAAATCTTCACAACCATGCACTTAGGCTAATAAAAGAAAATTAAAGTCCGCATGACTTTGTAAAGTTGCATGTTGGATAGAATCAACATCGGGGGCAAGCCTGCTAGAGCATCACTGGTGTTATGGCTTTCCTTAGGCAGCTAACATCCAAACTTGGTGAGCGTGGCTAAAGCTTGAGCGGTGCTGTTTCAGGGTACATTTAGATCTGAGAGACAGGATGTAGCAGGAGCAGAGAGGCAAGGAAACTGCATTCAGAGCAGATAGATAGATAGTGCCAGCAGGGTGTCCCCAGATTCAAAGTGCACTTTTCTTCTCTCACCCATCACAGATTCTCTTCTGCTTTTATTCTTCTAGGGGTCTGCAGAGTTTTTCCCATTTGTACTCTGCATCTGCGTGGCCAGTGTGTGATACAGAGCCCAAGTGGAACACCTGCTTGTAAAACAAAATAAACTACCAAGGTCAGCTCTCTCTACGAAACAAAGTATTTGCAGCTATAGCCACAAATATCAGTTCCCTTAAACTGTCAGAATACTTTGTTCCATCCCAAGATCATTCTTCAGTGAGGGGACTTTAGGTCCCTGACATAGGTGCCAATTGAAGGGACCAGTGAACTAAAATGTCTGTTGGGCAATATTCCAGAATTCTATATGAGAATCATATGTTGAATCAAATTAAGATAGCATGCTCCTTTGTCTTGAGTGAAGCATGGTCATATTTTTAAAATCCTGATTAGAGGGATGAAAGAGAGTTAATCATTCTAAAGAACAGGGTCATCCCTTTGCCTGGGATTCCTTTCCCGGTTTTTGTCTCTGCAAATAAAGAAAAGGCAAATTAATAGGCTAAGAGCATCTGTCATGGTTTTATGATTTTTGGTTATTGGTATTCCGCATCATAACATCATGTAGTACACTGAGAGTTAAAGAATTAATGCTCCAGTTCCGGGTACCTGTCCCAGAAGAGAAGAACTACATACCCCAGAGGACTTTGTGTTCAGAAAGGAAACAGAACTCCTAGCAAGGTCACGGAACCACCCCTTTTCCCTTTTGATCTCGGCAGCGTGAAAGCTCCCCAGATCATCTCACCTCAGAACTAGAGCAAGGCCTTCGGCTTTCAAACACTGACACAAATGGAAAGATTAACGCGGTAAAAGGGCAATACAGGAATGTAACAACAAAGGGAACAACACAGATAAGATGGAACTTCACAGGAAAAGTAAAGGGGCTCACCAATCTTCAAAGATCTAGGCTCACAAAAAGGACTCCAGAAGGGAAAGACCTCCAACCAGAGATCCAGCCACAGTTGCAGTCAGCACTTAAATGGGGTCTAAGAGAGATAGAGCCAGGCTCCACCCCTTCCTGTTGCACAGATGAATTGCCTTCACCTGTGTCATGGCTTTATGATTTTTGGTTATCGGTATTCCACATCATAACATCATGTAGTGCATTGGGAGTTAAAGTGTTCCGGGTACCTGTCCCTGAAGAGAAGAACTACATTCCCCAAAAGACTGTTCGCTGTGCTGGTATCATTTCTGCTCAGGGGGAACAGATATAAGGCCTTGGTAGGTCATCTGACCGGCTCTTCTTCGTCAGGCTCTCCTCCCCGCTGCTCGACCAGACTGCGCATCTCACCTCAGCATTATGGTGAGGCCTATCCAGCTTTCAGACAGTCTTTCTCTCTCATTATGTTTGATTTATTAGCTTCAATTCTAATTATATTGTATTATAGTGTGTTATCTTCCATTCCGATACCATATTTAGTAAATTAGTTTGTTTCTCCTCAGATCGTTGCCGCTGTTTGTAATTATTTTGGGGTCCCCTGTTTCCCTTTTCTGGAGGCGCGGATTTTGCGAAATCCCTCCGTCCCGCTAGTCATGGAACCGGGCCGAACCAGCCCGTAAACCGTCGACAACCTGTGCTCCCAGGGCTGAGCTGGTCCTTTCCCCAGGTGATCAATCAGTGGTTCAGGCCATGACTCAACAGTTGCCATACACTCCACCCCTTCACGGTGTGAACCAATGATTGAGTTAGCTAGAGGGTGAGCCTTCCCTAATACAGGCATCCAACACACTGCAATGCTTATACAATTGCCTGTCGTGATGCAGGTTGACACAATTTAAGATGACTGATGATCTGTTTGTGGTTGAAGTTCATGTTCTCTCATGGGCCAGTGCTTGGTGGTGTTACTGGAGGCATGCAGTTGTTTGGTGCAGGTCCAGCTTAGTTCCATCAATCCCACATAGGCCATCACTGGGTGTCATGCTTGATCTCACAGTGACACTGGAACGCTTCAATGGCATTTCGCTCCTTCCGGTGATCCTAGAGACTCAAAGACTCATGGAGAGTAGTACAGATGTTTCAAGGGTACCAGAAGGGGAAGGTCTGCCCTCCAGGGCAAGATACAGGCTGTATTCCTGACCTGGGTCAACACTTCAGCTTGCACTGGGGCATGCCCCAGCCACCTGTACCACACCCTTTGGCCTGCATAACTACATCAGGCACCAAAGGGGGGGTCCTGATCTGCCATAGGGACATGATGAGGGTCCCCTTAGCAGTGAAGACTGGGGTGTTGAACACAATGTCAGTAGGCCATGTACCGATTACCAGAGGGACTATCGAGCCTCCCACCTCCAATAATCTCCCCCAAGGTGCAAAGTAGGCCACACCACTTCGCTCCTACCTGCACCTTCCAAGGCCATTTTATTCTGTGGTGTCATGGTTTTATGCTTTTTATTTATCGGTATTCCACATCATAACATCATGTAGTGCACTGGGAATTAAAGAGTTAATTCTCCAGTTCCGGGCACCTGTCCGGAAGAGAACTACATATCCTGGAAGACTTTGTGTTCAGAGAGGATATATAACCCCTGGCAAGGTCACCTGATGTCCTTTTTTTGGCTCTCCTCCCTGCTGCTCGTCCTGACCGCACGCATTGCTTCAGCATTAGTGTAAGGCCTTGAGCTTTTGGACAATCTTTCTCTCATTATATTTCATTTATTAGCTTCAAATCTAATTATATTGTATTATAGTGTGTTATCTTGCATTCCGATACTATATTTAGTAAATTAGTTTGTCTCTCCTCAGATCGTTGCAGCTGTTTTTAATTATTTTGGGGTCCCCTGTTTCCCTTTTCCGAAGGCGCGGATCTGTGGATCCCTCCGCCCCGCTAGTCACGGAAACGGGCCGAACCAGGCAGTAAACCGTTGACATATGGGTACCTTGTTCTAGATTCTCAGGGGCAGGGAGCAGAAGGCTATTTTCATTGCCAATTTGGGGTCTTACCCAATTATCGGTGCCCGTAATTTGGATCCTAAGTAGAGAGGCCCATGTTGTCTGTAGCATGTTCAGGGCACTGGCTCTGCTGTCTCTAGGTCTTTCATTCAGGTCCTGCAGGGTCTCATAGAGTCTCTTTGTCCACCCCTGCAGGGACTGAGTGTCTGTCTGCAGGGCAGCCTTGAGAATACCGTTATAACGTTCAATAAGGCCTGTCCCCATTGGATTATATGGCAGGAGGAATCGCCATTCAATGTTGTTTTCTTCTGCCCAGCAGTGTATCATTGTACCAGTAAATTGAGTCCCTTGGTCACTCTCGATGACTTGAGGTGTCCCGTAGGCAGCCATCAACTTGGTAAGTGCCTTGATGGTATGTGCCTGGTTCGCTCTCGGCACTGGAGAGGCCTGCATTAGCCCACTTGCGGAGTCGACACAGGTCAGGGCATATCTCGCCCCTTCAGACCGAGCCCAATGTAGTCGACCTGCCATCGCTAGAAAGGATTGTGTCTTCTAGCAAGATGGGCTGTTGTTTCAGGCAATGATCTCAGTCTCATCTTGGAGCAAGCATCGCAGTCTCGGCATGCCTGGGCGATGTCAGAGAGTTGTATGGGCAGCCCCCATGCTTTAGCAGCTGCTCACATTGTCTTTTGTCCAGCATGCCACAGCTTCTGATGTCACCAATGGGCAGTGTTCTCAGATGGTGAATTCTCAATCCATCGAACTTGGGCCAGTGAGTCGGCTTTGTCATTTCCTGGTGACTGTAGGAGTTGGTGACCAGAAACATGGTAGACACATACAGTCCTGTGTTTAACTGCATTCCATATGTCTAACCACATATCTCTGCCCCAGATTGGTCGGGCATGGATAGTCCATTCCTGGGTGGCCCACTGTGCAATCCAAAGAGTGAGCCCCCGGTACACAACCCAACTATCTGTGCAGATGTTCAGGATACCATCACCGGGTTCCTTGGTTATAACCATCTACACGGCTCGCAGTTCTGCCCATTGGCTACTCTGACCATCCCCCTCTTCAGACCAGATCGTTTCAGTGGAGGGATGGTATGCTACTGCTCTCCACTTGTTCGAGTTGCCCTTGCTGGACACATCCATGTACCAGGCATCTTCAGGAATAGGATATTTCCCCTCCTGAATGGGACTTCTCTCTGGAGGAGAGACCAATGTTTCTTTTGGTGCATCACTGTGATACGTCACTGGGCCTAGGATCTTCTGGAGTTCTTCTTTCAGAGGTGATGAAGACAGACTACTCCTCTGGCTGAGATAGGCGACCCATCATGCCGCTGTTTGTGCTTGGGCCACCCCTGTCTTAGGAAGGTGGGTCAGATCTTTTACCCACTCCTGAATCGGCAGGGTGGTCTTAGCTATGATCTCAGCTGTTTGGGTTATTGGCTCTACCGCCTGTAATGCAGGGTAGACAGCCAATAACTGTTTTTCAATCATACCGTATTTTTCTTCTGCTCCATGCCAGACCTGAGACCAGAATCCAATGGGGGGTCCGAACAGAACTCTGGCGTTGCCACAGACCCCAGCCAAAGCCATCCTGAGTGACATGAACGTCCAATTCGGCTGGGAGGGTAGGATCAAATATACCCAATGCCTGGGCTTGTTTAACTGCCAGTTTTGCCTGTTGGAAAGCATCTTGTTCCATTCTCCCCCAGTCCCATAGCTTCCCCTTTTTTGTGAGTCTGTACAGTGGCCTCAGCAGCTGCGCTAAATGAGGTATATAGGAGCGCCAGTACCCCAATATACCTAAAAACTCCTGCAGCTGCTTTGGTGTTGTAGGGACTGGGAATGCCTGAACCTTATCTATGACAGCACTGGGTAGNATACTGAATGCCCCTCCAGGTGAAAGCAAACTGTGGTCTACATTCTGTGGCCAAAGGAATGGAAAAGAAGGCATTAGCAATGTCAGTGGTGGCATGCCATTTGGCTACTTTTGACTCCAGTTCATATTGGAGTTCTAACATGTCCGCTACAGCAGCACTCAGTGGAGGTGTGACTTCATTCAGGCCACGGTAGTCTACCGTCAGCCTCCATTCTCCACTGGCTTTATGCACCGGCCATATGGGACTATTAAAAGGTGAGTGAGTTCTGCTGATCACTCCCTGATTCTCTAGTTGATGAATCAACTTATGAATGGGGAGCAAGGAATCCCTGTTGGTACGGTACTGCCGTCTTTGCACCGTTTTGAAGCAATCGGTTCCTGTTGCTGTTTCACTTGTAGCAAACCCACAACAGACAGATCTTCTGACAGGCCAGGCAAAACAGACAACTGCTTAACACCTTCTGTGTCTACAGCAGCTATTCCAAAGGCCCTTCGATAGACCTTGGGATCCTTGAAATATCCCCTTCTGAGGTAATCAATACCAAGTATACATGGAGACTCTGGGCCAGTCACAATAGGGTGCTTTTGCCAGTCTTTACCAGTGAGGCTTATTTCGGCCTCCAACATAGTCAACTCTTGGGAACCCCCAGTCACCCCATGAATATAAATTGATTCTGTCCCTTGGTGACTCGAGGGCATTAGAGTGCACTGTGCACCAGTGTCCACAGGGCCTTATACTTCTGTGTTTCTTATGTGCCAGGCCATTTAATCCACACAGTCCAATACACTCTGTTATCCCTTTCCCCCCCCTGGCTGGGGGCAGGGCCCCTCTATTTGTTACCTTGGTTGTCCGCAGCAACTGGAGCAATCACCTTTTTGGAGAAGTTCACCTTGGTGGTTGATCTGTCTTGTAATTCTTTTACCCGTGCTTGAAGTGCAGGAGTGGGTTTTTTATGCCACTTCTTCATATCTTCTCCGTGGTCACGTAGGTAATTCCACAAGGCAAAACGTGACATAGTCTTACTGTTGTCACTTGCTCGAGCTGGAGGACGTCTTCTTTTGATAGCTGAGACGTTGGATGATGCAGGTTGGGAGGAAACCAAGTTGATCAGCACCTTCAGTGGGCTGTTTTGGGAATCCTGGACCCCATCAGATGTATCTGGTACCACCATGGATCCATCAGCATTACATTGATCTTCTTGATTGCTCTCTATTCTGTCCAGTTTTTCAGCTATCTCCGTAATGGCTGAAAGACAAGCTCGTAGAGGGGTTAAATGTAACTCAAAGTCTTGAAGTTTATTAATCAGTTGATTTATAAGGGGTCTTCTTTCCCCTCTGCCATACATTGCTGCAAGTGTACTGGCATACCTTTCTGGTGCAGTCTTTGTGAATGTACGCCACGTATTTGGTGTACACCTGACTCTATCTGGATCATGCTCTTGGTCTGGCTCGTCTGGAATGAAATCAGGGCTATGTAACGTTTCCACCACGGTGCATTCTCTCAAATAATGGATTCCTTTTTCCATATCAGTCCATTTCTTTTTCTCAGGCATCAGATCATATTTGAAGGGGTATCTTTCTTTTACGGCTGACAACATCCGCTTCCAGAGGGTGAAGGACCCATTCTGGCATGTACTGATACCTCTGTCAATGGCTGAGTCCCTAGCAATGCCACCTAGTTGGCGAGCTTCTCTACTATCTAGCCACACGCTGTTGGCGCCATTGTCCCGACATCGAAGTAACCAGGTGACAATAGGCTCATTTGGGTGGCGTGAAAAGTCTTTTCTCATACCTCAGACTTCATTCATTTTCAGAGATCCATCAACAATAGCAACAATGTCTTGCTCACCTCCTACTCTTTCTGGGAATGCTTCCTCTACTTTCTCCTCCTCCTCTTTCTTCTGTTCTAACTGAGTCGAGATTTGTTTCATTTTCTGTCCTCTTACAGGGGCAACTGACATCAGTTCTGGTGCCTCCTGTGGTTGATCAGGTTGGTCTGTTCCGATGCTCTCACTCTCCAGCTTGGCTCAGAGTCTGTCTCGCTCCATTATGCGGATATTTAGTTCAGATTGGAGGGTATCTCGCTCAGTTTGAAGGCTGTCGAGTTTGGACTGAACGAAATCTCGCTCGGATTCGAAGGTGTCTTGTTGAGATTGGAGATTCCTTCTCTCAGCTCAGTGATCCTCCCCTTCGGCTTGGAGACTTTCTTTCTCAGCTCGGAGACACTCTTGCCAGGTTTTGAGATTCTCTGTCCTAGCTAGGAGGCTCTTTTCTCAACCTGGAGATTCTCCCTCTCGGCTCGGACTCTCTCCTGGAAACTCTCCTTTTCAGCTTGAAGACTCTCTTGCTCATTTTGTACTGTCTCCCTGAGACTCTCCCTTTCAGCTCTCAGACACTCTCTCAATTTCAAAAACTCTCTCCTTCTCTGGGATAGTATTGAATAAGGCCCGATAAGCATTAGCCAGGCCCCAAATCATTTGTGCCTCCTCAGATCTGCCTGAGCCTCTCAGATCTGCCTGAGCCACAACATTCCTGTCTCAAATATCTGTTTAGGCTCTCAGGGTCTTTTAGGTGTTCAGGAGTAAAGTTTCATGACACCGAAGATGTCCATCTCTCTAGAGTNTGAGGAGGCTTCTTTCTTCTACTAGGAACTAGAAAATCTTCCAAGTTCCATGTTGTTGTTGGTAGTTTGTCAATAATTCTCACCCCAGGTTTTTTGGGGTGATTTTGAAATTTTTGATTGTCCTTCAACTGCCTCCATAGCTGGAGGAAGACATGATTGGGCTGGCGATCAATTTTCACAAATTGAACCCCAGCCCAGATTAAGTCGTTAAACATTTGTTTTTGGGATACCCGTATGGGTCCCGATTGAGGAGTTCGTGGGGTGGGTCTCCTGGTTTTAGTTACAGCAAGGACCTCTGCCCCTTCCAACATTTGGATATTGTGCCTGGTCTGAAGGCGCTCTGTCTCCCCAAGATCGACTACCAGCTGGGCAGCCTGTTGGACCACGGACTCTGAGGCTACTAGGGGGTTTAGTATGGAAACTAGAGTTCCATACAGGTGGGAAGGGACCTGTTGCAGGATCAGGTCTCATGCCTGCTGAGAATTTTACCAGGTCTGGGCTTTCAAATGTGTCTTCGTATATTGCCTCTCTTATACCCAGTTTGCGAATATAGTTCTGAAGGTCCTCCATGGAGGACCATAAACCTGTGTGTAATGGTATATCGGATTTATTGGGCCAAGCCATATGGCATGCTGTCATCAACCATTCTATTATCAAGTGATTTTCATTGGTATATTGGATGGCAGTGTATAGCCTCTGTCTAAGGGCAGGGTGTACAGTAATGGATGCCAATTTAGAGATTTCTGGCCCGTTGACCATAACACTTTCCACCCCTGAATCCCATATTGTACCAGCTTGGCTTTTGAGGTTTTCTCTAGGCTTTTGTCAGAATCGCCGTACCAAGTCCATTAATTCCATCACTGTATAAGGACGGGCTGTTACATGTAAATGGGTTTGGGCAGGGGGCCACTGATCAGGGAGCACCCCTGCTGGTCTATCTTGTATTTTTTTTGTTTTTTTGAGTTATTTTGGAATGGATCTCAAATGGATCCATTGCAGATGGAGCTTCAAGATTCAATTTGGAAGCCTTATCTTCTGGATCCACCAGGTTCATTGATTCAGGAACCTGGGTATCATCTACTGAAATGTTACAGACCTGTTTTATTGGCAATTTTAGGCTTGACTTTTTCCCTGTCAGTATACCAAGTTGTTGTTCTAATTTTTCGATCTGATCTCGTAACAGTTGATTTTCACTTTCTAAAGTATTGGTTGTCATTTCGGCCTGATTTAAAGCATTTAATAGTGGCCATGCCACAGTAGAAGCAGCTAGCTGACATTCTTTTGTAACTAATATACCTTTGCTCAATCCATGAAAATAATCCGCCATGCAGGATAGGGAAGGAATATTTCCCATAACCCGCAGGAGAACTCATTTTTCAATTATAGTCGCCAGTTCATAGTAAGGTGATCCCAGAGATCCTGGGATCTGTCCAGGGATGGTTTTGTCTAGGGGGGTCATGTTCTCCTCCCTGACCCATTTAAAGATATTCCAAAGGAAAAACATTTTTTTTTTTTTTTTTTTTTTAGTATTTTGGCCTGGCTGGCTTGCCAAATGTACAGTAAACAAATTTACAGTTGGAAGAGTAGCACGGTTAGGATGGTACTTTACAGGGGTTATAGTTGGAAAGATTATCATAGTGGAAAAGAGACAATCAAGGAAGAAACGCTCACACACATTCAAGGATCTAGGGTCGCTGTAGAAAACTCCAAAAAGGAAAGATCTCCAGAAAGAGATCCTTCCCCAATGGTAGTCAGCCCTTAAATGGGGGGTCTAAGAGGGGTAGAGCCAGGCTCCACCCCTTCCGGTCACACAGGTGAATTGCCTTCACCTGTGCTCCCAGGACTGACCCAGTTCTTGCCTCAGGTGATCAATCAGTGGTTCAGGCCATGACTCAACAGTTCCCATACAGACACTCTCTCTCATTTAATTTGATTTATTATCTTCAATTCTAATTATATTGTATTATATTGTATTATAGTGTGTTATCTTGCATTCCGATATCTTATTTAGTAAATTAGTTTGTTTCTCCACAGATTGTTGCCACTGTTTTGTTTTAGGGCCCATCTCTCTACCCTTTTCATTTTTTTTCCTCCTTTTCCTTTTCTGGGGCATGGATCCATGGGTCCCCCCCGCCCTGCTAGTCATAGAACCGGGCCAAACCAGCCTGTAAACCGATGACAGTCTTGGTGGAGAATGCGGGCATAGGCCACTTTTTGGCTTTTAGAACGAATCTCTCTCTGTTCTCAGAGAGCTTTGTTAGAAGTTTTATCTCTATTGCAGGTAATTACTGAAAACTTGACCTTGAAAGTCCAGGCAGACTGCCAGTATCTTGGGATATGTTTAAACTTGGCGCACTGCTATCTTGCTTCTGTAAAGAGAAAAAAAATGCTTTCTCCTCTTGTAAAACTGCTTTTCAAGGGAATGCATTCCATCGTTTTTTCAACTTGACAGCCTTCAAACAGAACGGGACACCCTCCAGTCCGAACAGGACACCCTCCAGTTCAAATTAAACAGTTTCCAAACCAAACCAGCCTACATTCAGGCTCAACAAGACATCCAAGCTGAACGAAGCCTCCTCCTAGCCAAACGAGACAGACTCTGAGCCGAGCTGGAGAGTAAGAGCATCACCACATGTAAAACAAAAGAAAGAGGAAGAGAAATTAGAGGAAGCAGACACTGTAAGAGAAGAGGAGGAAAGAGGTCCAGAGGAGTGGCTCTGAGATCCAGGGCATCCAGATGGAGGACTGTGAGCCCCAATAAGATCACGGTCACCAACGCCCAGGAGGGCAACAACAAGTCCTGAAAGAGTAGGAGATGAGGGAGATATCGTTACCATTACTGATTGATCTCTGAAAATGAATGAAATTCGAGGTCTGAGAAAAGACTTTTCATGCCACCCAAATGAGCCTATTGTCACCTGGTTACTTTGATGTTGGGACAATGGGGCCAACAGTGTGTTGTTAGATAGTAGAGAAGCTCACCAACTGGGTAGCACTGCTAGGGACTCAGCCATTGAAAGAGATATTAGAGGACGTCAGGATGAGGCCTTCACCCTCTGGAAGCAGATGCTGTTAGCCGTAAAAGAAAAATACTCCATCAAAGACGATCTGATGCCTGAGAAAAAGAAATGGACTGATATGGAAAAACGAATCCATTATTTGAGAGAATGCACCGTGGTGGAAATGTTACCTGACCGCACATTCATTCCTGATGATCCAAACCAAGAGCATGATCCTGAGAGAGTCAGGTGNGAGTCACCTGAGGAGGCTTCTTTCTTCTACTAGGAACTAGAAAATCTTCCAAGTTCCATGTTGTTGTTGGTAGTTTGTCAATAATTCTCACCCCAGGTTTTTTGGGGTGATTTTGAAATTTTTGATTGTCCTTCAACTGCCTCCATAGCTGGAGGAAGACATGATTGGGCTGGCGATCAATTTTCACAAATTGAACCCCAGCCCAGATTAAGTCGTTAAACATTTGTTTTTGGGATACCCGTATGGGTCCCGATTGAGGAGTTCGTGGGGTGGGTCTCCTGGTTTTAGTTACAGCAAGGACCTCTGCCCCTTCCAACATTTGGATATTGTGCCTGGTCTGAAGGCGCTCTGTCTCCCCAAGATCGACTACCAGCTGGGCAGCCTGTTGGACCACGGACTCTGAGGCTACTAGGGGGTTTAGTATGGAAACTAGAGTTCCATACAGGTGGGAAGGGACCTGTTGCAGGATCAGGTCTCATGCCTGCTGAGAATTTTACCAGGTCTGGGCTTTCAAATGTGTCTTCGTATATTGCCTCTCTTATACCCAGTTTGCGAATATAGTTCTGAAGGTCCTCCATGGAGGACCATAAACCTGTGTGTAATGGTATATCGGATTTATTGGGCCAAGCCATATGGCATGCTGTCATCAACCATTCTATTATCAAGTGATTTTCATTGGTATATTGGATGGCAGTGTATAGCCTCTGTCTAAGGGCAGGGTGTACAGTAATGGATGCCAATTTAGAGATTTCTGGCCCGTTGACCATAACACTTTCCACCCCTGAATCCCATATTGTACCAGCTTGGCTTTTGAGGTTTTCTCTAGGCTTTTGTCAGAATCGCCGTACCAAGTCCATTAATTCCATCACTGTATAAGGACGGGCTGTTACATGTAAATGGGTTTGGGCAGGGGGCCACTGATCAGGGAGCACCCCTGCTGGTCTATCTTGTATTTTTTTTGTTTTTTTGAGTTATTTTGGAATGGATCTCAAATGGATCCATTGCAGATGGAGCTTCAAGATTCAATTTGGAAGCCTTATCTTCTGGATCCACCAGGTTCATTGATTCAGGAACCTGGGTATCATCTACTGAAATGTTACGGACCTGTTTTATTGGCAATTTTAGGCTTGACTTTTTCCCTGTCAGTATACCAAGTTGTTGTTCTAATTTTTCGATCTGATCTCGT
This sequence comes from Pavo muticus, assembly GCA_016647715.1. Classification (NCBI taxonomy): domain Eukaryota; kingdom Metazoa; phylum Chordata; class Aves; order Galliformes; family Phasianidae; genus Pavo; species Pavo muticus. The sequence continues at coordinate 147,167 of JACDJE010000759.1, forward strand.
AACAGTTGATTTTCACTTTCTAAAGTATTGGTTGTCATTTCGGCCTGATTTAAAGCATTTAATAGTGGCCATGCCACAGTAGAAGCAGCTAGCTGACATTCTTTTGTAACTAATATACCTTTGCTCAATCCATGAAAATAATCCGCCATGCAGGATAGGGAAGGAATATTTCCCATAACCCGCAGGAGAACTCATTTTTCAATTATAGTCGCCAGTTCATAGTAAGGTGATCCCAGAGATCCTGGGATCTGTCCAGGGATGGTTTTGTCTAGGGGGGTCATGTTCTCCTCCCTGACCCATTTAAAGATATTCCAAAGGAAAAACATTTTTTTTTTTTTTTTTTTTTTAGTATTTTGGCCTGGCTGGCTTGCCAAATGTACAGTAAACAAATTTACAGTTGGAAGAGTAGCACGGTTAGGATGGTACTTTACAGGGGTTATAGTTGGAAAGATTATCATAGTGGAAAAGAGACAATCAAGGAAGAAACGCTCACACACATTCAAGGATCTAGGGTCGCTGTAGAAAACTCCAAAAAGGAAAGATCTCCAGAAAGAGATCCTTCCCCAATGGTAGTCAGCCCTTAAATGGGGGGTCTAAGAGGGGTAGAGCCAGGCTCCACCCCTTCCGGTCACACAGGTGAATTGCCTTCACCTGTGCTCCCAGGACTGACCCAGTTCTTGCCTCAGGTGATCAATCAGTGGTTCAGGCCGTGACTCAACAGTTCCCATACAGACACTCTCTCTCATTTGATTTGATTTATTATCTTCAATTCTAATTATATTGTATTATATTGTATTATAGTGTGTTATCTTGCATTCCAATATCTTATTTAGTAAATTAGTTTGTTTCTCCACAGATTGTTGCCACTGTTTTGTTTTAGGGCCCATCTCTCTACCCTTTTCATTTTTTTTCCTCCTTTTCCTTTTCTGGGGCATGGATCCATGGGTCCCCCCTGCCCCGCTAGTCATAGAACCGGGCCAAACCAGCCTGTAAACCGATGACAGTCTTGGTGGAGAATGCGGGCATAGGCCACTTTTTGGCTTTTAGAACGAATCTCTCTCTGTTCTCAGAGAGCTTTGTTAGAAGTTTTATCTCTATTGCAGGTGATTACTGAAAACTTGACCTTGAAAGTCCAGGCAGACTGCCAGTATCTTGGGATATGTTTAAACTTGGCGCACTGCTATCTTGCTTCTGTAAAGAGAAAAAAAATGCTTTCTCCTCTTGTAAAACTGCTTTTCAAGGGAATGCATTCCATCGTTTTTTCTTTCTTAATGCTCAAAACGTACTGGGCCTTAGTTAAGTTTGCCACTTTGCTCTATGGAGCTATAGGTATATATAATCAATTGAAAACACTGATGGAAATACCTATCTGGTATCTGTATAAGATGTGGCATACAACTCCAGAGGGAGTTGCTAATTCTACAAAACTTTTGATTTTTAAACAGTCTCCCAGTCTCTCCTTTGAATCCTTTATGCAGTTTTTGAATGCTCATCTGATCACGTTGTTAATCTCCATGAATGTACTGTTCATTATTTTCATTATTTCACTCAGTATCTGTATTTTTAATATTTTGAGGAAGCCTTCCCCAAAGCCAGAGAATACTGAGTGTCAGGGAGTGTGGAGAGGCTTGGGAGAGACTTTAGAGAGATGGACACCTTCGGTGTCATGGAACTTTACTCCTGAACACCTGAAAGATCCTAAGAGCTTAAACAGATATTTGAGACTGGAACGTTGCCGCTCAGGCAGGTCTGAGGAAGCACAAATGATTTGGGGCCTGGCTAATGCTTATCGGGCCTTATTCAGTACTATCCCCCAGAGAGAGAGTTTCTGAAATTGAGTGAGAGAGTCTCCAAGCCAATAAGGACAGTTTCCAGGAGAGAGTCCAAGCTGAGAGGGAGAATCTCCAGGTCTAGAGAGTCTCCTAGTCGAGAAACAGAGTCTCCAAATCCAAAGAGAGAGTCTCCAAGCCAAGGCGTAGAACCTCCGGGTTGAGAAAGAGAGTCTCCTAGTCAGGAAAGAGAATCTCAAAACCTGGCAAGTGTCTCCGAGCTGAGAAAGAAAGTCTCCAAACCGAAGGGGAAGATCTCTGAGCTGAGAGAAATAATCTCCAATCTCGACAAGACACCTTCCAATCCGAGCAAAATTCCCTTCAATCCAAACTCGACAGCCTTCAAACAGAACGGGACACCCTCCAGTCCGAACAGGACACCCTCCAGTTCAAATTAAACAGTTTCCAAACCAAACCAGCCTACATTCAGGCTCAACAAGACATCCAAGCTGAACGAAACCTCTTCCTAGCCGAACGNAATATACCCAATGCCTGGGCTTGTTTAACTGCCAGTTTTGCCTGTTGGAAAGCATCTTGTTCCATTCTCCCCCAGTCCCATAGCTTCCCCTTTTTTGTGAGTCTGTACAGTGGCCTCAGCAGCTGCGCTAAATGAGGTATATAGGAGCGCCAGTACCCCAATATACCTAAAAACTCCTGCAGCTGCTTTGGTGTTGTAGGGACTGGGAATGCCTGAACCTTATCTATGACAGCACTGGGTAGTACTTTGGTCTTTCCTGACCCAACTACCCCCAGGAATTTTACGGACAGGCCTGGACCTTGCACCTTCTGACAATTTACAGCCCATCCTCTTTCTTGCAGATAAATGGTTAGTGAATCTGCCGCTTGTCCTACCGCCTCCAGTGAGTCGGATGTCAACAGGAGATCATCAGTATAATGATGTAAGTTAACATTAGCAGGTTTTTTCCAATTTGCCAGGTCACATGCCACTAGGTTATGGCAATATGTTGGCGAATGCACGTACCCCTGTGGCAAGACCTGAAAGGTCCACTGCCTGCCTCCCCATGTAAATGCAAACTGGTCTTGCGATTCTTCAGCAATTGTAATACTGAAAAACGCATTTGCCAAATCTAGGACACAACGGTAGTTTTTTATTTCCCTACTCAATGTGTCCATTAAGGAGGCAATATTGGGTACAGCCACATGAATAGGCGTCGTGACCTTATTTAATTCTCTATAATCCACTGTCATTCTCCATGTTCCATCTGACTTTCGCACTGGCCATATGGGGGAATTATATGGGCTACGTGCAGGTCTTATAATCCCAACTTTTTCTAATTCCCGCACCGTCCTTGATATTTCATCTTGTCCCCCCGGGAGTCTATACTGTCTCACATTAGTAATCCGGCGCAGTTCCGGCAGGCGAATAGGCTCATGCTTCACATGGCCTCTCAATATTGCCTGCACCACCTGGACACTAATGCACCTCTGTCAAAGTCTGAACTCTTCCATGCCGCGGAGTCAGCAGGGATGGGTGTCCAGCGCGCGGGGAAGCATGACAAACTCAATATGAGTGGTAAAAGCTTCACTTTATTCTAAACAGAGCAATNGCTAGTCATAGAACCGGGCCAAACCAGCCTGTAAACCGATGACAGTCTTGGTGGAGAATGCGGGCATAGGCCACTTTTTGGCTTTTAGAACGAATCTCTCTCTGTTCTCAGAGAGCTTTGTTAGAAGTTTTATCTCTATTGCAGGTAATTACTGAAAACTTGACCTTGAAAGTCCAGGCAGACTGCCAGTATCTTGGGATATGTTTAAACTTGGCGCACTGCTATCTTGCTTCTGTAAAGAGAAAAAAAATGCTTTCTCCTCTTGTAAAACTGCTTTTCAAGGGAATGCATTCCATCGTTTTTTC
>JACDJE010000739.1:0-150290 GCA_016647715.1 Pavo muticus
GAGATCAAACCACAATACCGCGAGGGAACCACGTGTTGTTCTCCGCGGCGAGCTGAGAAGGCTGAGCCTGGCAGCGGGGCAAGCCAGGCACTCGGTCCGGTCCGGAGCTCCACCCCACTTCCTCTTTGTGCCAAGTCCTCCCCAGGGAAGCCGCACCTCTCCTCCCATCAGGATACTCCACATGCCCATAAGGGGCAGTAAACGGAACCAGAACATTAACTCTTTAACTCCTACTGGTTCACATGATGTTCTGATGTGGAATACTGATCACAAAAGAAAAATCACCAAACCACAACACTGATTCAAAGCAGAACTTTCCCTTATCTGCTCCATTCGAAAGCTTGAGGGAACTCCCATATCTGCCCAATACAGAGAGTTCAGCGTATCATTCTTATTTACTTCCTGTTTTCTAAACAAGCTATAGGGACACCCATCAACAAGCTTTAGCAAGCTTAACAATATCATTACAACCAGCCTGGTTCTGTGACTAGTGGGGCAGGGGGACCCACGAACCCCCACCCAGGGGAAGGGGGAAGAGGGGAAAGGATAAGGAGATGGGCCTAAAACCAAAACAGCGGCAACGATCTGAGGAAGAAAGCTAATTTACTAAATAAGATATTGGAATGCAAAATAACAAAATTTTATAGAATATAACTGTAATTGAAGCCAATAAATCAAATAAAATGAGAGAAAGTGTGCAAAAACTGAAGGTCTTACTCCAGTGCTGAAGACAAAATGGCTAGGGAGCACACATGCTACAGAAATGAGCAGAAGGGGAAAAAGGGGACATCTCGTGACCTGCAAGAAGTTTTATCTTTCCCTCTGAATGGAAAATGGAAACAGAACTGTGAACAGTCTTCTGGGATATGTAGTTCTTCTCTTCTGAGACAGGTATACCTGGAACTACTGACAGTCCATGGAAGTGGAGCATTAACTTTTTAACTCCCAGTGCTCTACGTGATGTTATGATGTGGAATACTGATAATAAAAATCATAAAACCATGACAAACTTGTATCACTGGAAGTAACTGAAAAAAGGTCTAACAGAGGTTTCCTTACCTGACATTGCCTCTGTGCTTCTTCATGAGTGTGGAGGAGAGCTTTTTACCAAATGACCAGTCACCATCTGCAGTAAAGGTCAATAAATAGGCTCCAGCCTTTGGGTACCAATTAATCCTCTACAAAATTGAAGTGACTCATTTTTCTCCTCATTTCTCTTTTTGAATGACTCTTACTCAAGAATTCTCAAGTATTGGATTGCTGCAAAACTTCTTTTTATAGGATGTGATTAGTGATTGATGCGTGGTTGTATTTCTGGTCATTTTGCATTTTTTTTAAATGTAAAGTAGTTTTCTGTAGTGAGTTTAGGTGTTTATACAAAGAAGATTCGTGCTGTGATGAATGATGACCTGACTGAGTTGATAAGAACAATTCTAGGTAATTTATGCACTCCTACTTTCTTTCCCATAACTGGAAATATATAGTAGGGATAAAAATGGTGTGGGATCTCCAAAGGTATCTCTTGTCTTGTGCTGATCCAGCTGCTAGCTTTGCTCCAGTCCTCTAGTATCCCCACTCCCCACTCTGTCCCTTTTTCCCTTTTCTTTCTTCTTTTTTTTTTTTTTTTCCCCACCCTCTAGTTTGCTGCAGCTGTTGGAATTTCATCATTGTCTCAATTTCCTATTAACATCACAGACCCTTCAGTTTCAAGGGGAATGTCAGCTGTGTGCCTTGCATATGCACAATTGTTTGGTGATCTGCATCTAAAATATATCTTTCGATATTGAAAAGCTGTATCCCTTGTTAAGTGTCACACTTAAGATTGAGAATGTTGAATAGTGAGAAATGCATACTTGTCAGAAAGTTCTTAAACTTTGTTGGTATGATCTGCTTTTTGAACACCTTTGTACTGTATTTTGTCTTATCAGTATTCAATTTAACAATAGATGACAGCATATTTATTCCTTTTGGCAGTCATAGTGCCATGCAACTCGTATCTACTTCCCTTTGGATCTCCTTAACACTAGTCTTACTTTTTTGGTTAGTGTATAATACTTGTGCAGAGAGAGTATTTGCAGCATAAATCACAAACCCTAGGACTACACCTGTATATTTAACTTATAAACCACTGGGAGACAGAATAGGCTTTTCAGTCATGATGGACAGGAGGCATGTTGATGTGTACCCCACAAGCGTGTATCTGTGTACCAAAAGAAATGGTGTGAGCATGGATGAATAAAAAGTCATGGAAAACGTTATCTCTGATGCAGAGCTTCTGCACTTTTCACGTGCCTGAGCATTGCAGATGTGTTCAGTGTTACATGTCATTGTTTGTTGACTAATTTGAGCAATGGATGCATATTGTTAATTCTGTTGGGCAAACGTGACCTTACGTTGTGCCATCTAAGACAGCTTAAAGTAAAATACTGCTCACTGGACTTTCTGTTCTTCTCTGTCAGAAAGTGGCAAGGGTATTTGCACAACTCTTGGACAATTCTGGGTATTTTTCTCTCTTCTAATGCAGTTATTTCATTAAATCCTTTGCTGAGAATAGAGAATGCAGGTCCTTTTGCAGTTTTAGTTCTTTGTACAGTGCATGGTTTTAGGATGCTTTCCTGAGGACAGGGGTTGCAAAGCTGAAGATTTGCTGGAGTGTAATGCTTGACATTGGTGTTTATCTGCTGTGATAGTGTATCATGCTGACAATGAACACAAAACCAGCCATGCTGTTATAAACTAATAAGAAAGAGTAGCACTGTGAATTGTACAGAATCCCAGCACAGGCAGAGGAATACTGCAGTGAAGCGTTGAAATCTGTGTTACTTAATCAGTTGTGCAGATCTTGTCATCTTGTGAACATCTTATTTGTCTGTCTCTAGTTAACGCAGTATGATGGACAGATTGGAGAAGGGATGGACTGTGAATGTTTGAGATGGTGTGACTAAAGCATTGTTTTGAAAAAGGAGATCCTGTTTAGAATAAACAGAAATTTCTCTGCAAATGACTGTTCAGTTTTATCTATGAGGACTTAATCTCTGAATGATTGCTGCTTCTCTGCTATGAGCAGAATACAGCAATTACTCAAAAATTCCTCAGCATCATTAAAATAATTTTCTACCTTGTATCTTGCTACTGCTCTTCTCTTTGAGGCTGCCATAATTTTGTCTATCATAGAATCATTTGAGTTGTAGGGGACCTTTAAAGGTAATCTAGTGCAATGAACAGGGACATCTGTAGCTAGGTCTGTTCCTCAGAGCCTGGTCCAGCCTGACCCTGAATGTCTCCTAGGCATGGGGCATCCACCACATCTCTGGGCAACCTATTCCAGGGCTTTGTTACCCTTATTGTAAAAAAAACTTTTTCCTTATATCCAATCTAAATCTCCCTTCTTTTACTTTGAAAAAGTAGCTAAGGTACTTCTGCTTTTTGCTTTGAACATGCAAGGAGACAAACACCCATTGTCTACCTGTATACTTATGGAGGCATAGATTAAAAGTTTATAGAAGATTGTATGTAGAGAGATTTGAACCTTTGGGGTACTACAGAGATGCTCTGCAAAAAGCACAACTGGTCTCTGTTGCCCATTTTTCTGGACAGATATTAATGGAGTGAACGCAGTGTGGTGTCACCCCTTCTATAGGTTTAGTTACTGTATTGGTAACAGCTACTGGTCATTGGTTGTGAAATCCGTAGATATATTGTCTTTAAGTGTGAGTTGTTTGCTAGCAGAGCTGGTACACACTGACTTCTCATATCTACTAGTAATCCTGAGTGTGGCATGCCGAAGAAGATGAAGTGGTGGTAGCAAATACAGTTTCATTGAGTTCTCAGTTACTTTGGTAGCTCAGAGTGAAAGCAGGGTCTTGCTGTGTGACCTAGGCAGAAAGCGATGAATGTATGGCTCCATTGCACAAAACCTGAGAGTGTTTCTCCACTTTGGGGCTCTTGGAATTCCCCAGTGATGAGGACTGTATGTGTCTACTCTGTGTTTTAGTACTTCAGGAAGGTTGCTCTGTACTGCAGAATGTTTGCTGATATGAAGGCAGAAATGAACACCTTTGGTGCTCATCTTTGATTTTGTAAGTTAAAGACATCCTCGGTTGAAATCTTTCTGAGATTTTAAGAAGCTTTGAGGATTGCAGATGGTGTCTCTCAGTACGTGAATCAGCACATTTGAGTTAACAGGAATGTAATGATATTGTGACAGTCTTGGATGGATCTTTCTGTTTCTTATTTTTACTAATCAGGAGACATTTGCTTTCTCAAGCTGCCTGTGACTTGTTGGTCTTGTGATTTTGATGTATTCCAGAATGCTCAGCCTCCCCCTGCTTGGTGCTGAATACCAGTAGTTGAAAGCTCCATCTGGTATGGTTAATATTCACATTAAGCAATGCTGAAATTGCATTTTTATCTTGTGTTTCTTGACCTAAAGGTTGTGATTACTTAAATGTACTTTAAACAATGCATTTAAACTTTGCAAGCACTGGTCTGAAAAAAGGTGTTGAAAACACTGCCAGCTTGTTCTGGGGTTGTGGAACACTTATGTGGCTTGTTCTGCGAACAAGGGTTTTTGTATGGACTTATCTTTCTAGAAGTTTCATCAAATCCTGTCTACTTTCTTCTGCCAAATAAATGCTGCCTAATAATCTACAAATGTGTTCCTACAGCTTCATTATTTATAAATAATAAAATTTTTTTTTGGCTTAAGCATGTGCAAGTCATTGACAGAAGCTCATAGCAGCTTATGTATAATGTGCTGTGTCTGGCAGTGTTCTTTGAAGAACCAGTGTTACTCTGGAAAATAAACCATGCATTGTGATGTTCCCAATAGGCATCTTAAGAGAATAAAACAAAATAACATGTCTTTACTATGCACCAGGGAGCTAGGTGCACTAGACTTTAATGTACTTGTCATTCTTAAGCTGAGCAATTGAATTCTTAGTTATTTGCAGGATATGAAATGATTCATCTGCAGAACTTCTCTTTGTGTGCCTGCATACGTGGCATTAGTAACTAGTTATAAGTTAAATATTTAGGCTGTTGCCAAAGCATTCTAAACATTTGCTTCATAAACAATTTGAATAAGTGTTTTGAATTCTTTTAAAATTCTGTGTTCTTACTTATTTTCCATGTTGTGTCTTTAACTTCTGCTCTGTCAAAATACTAATGGTAGTGTCATCCAAATTTGGGAAATAAGTCTTAACTCCCATGTGGTGTTAGAAACTGGGCATTTATTCATAACACTGGTGATGGATATCCTGGACCAAGCCAAATGCACCAGCCCGAAGTCGGATACATCATTTATACATTCAGAATATACATACACAACCCATCTTAACATATTCGTTACTTTTCTGGGAACTCAGTGAATATATGTTAATTTCACTTGAGTGTGTGCAAAAACAGCCCTCTGGTGGTTATCGAGTGGTCCCTTGTTCTTCATCATTCTTCGTCTTCCTCCTCTTGACTGTCAGATGACCCTTTTTGATTTTCTGACCAAGTTGGCGGTATTTCACAGTTGGTTGTGCAAGGATAAGCACTTCTTCTGTCAGTTAGCCCCTCTCTGTCTGGTTTCATTCTTCTTTGGTTAATGTATGACCACCAAAGTCAGAATGACTCTCAAAGATAAGACCTGTTCATTGTTAGTTTCCTAAAGCTTACATTAGCCTAGCCATTATTTTTGGCCTTTAAATTTTAACCTTTACTATTTGTGACTTCTATCTACAAGTTAATTAATTTTATTGATGTCAGTAGAATTGTACACTCAATCTGCAGCACCATTTCCAAGGCAAGAAAAGCAAGGAAAGGCCAATTTTATCCATGTCATCCACTTACAAGTAAGTCCCTGCAGAATAATAAGGCCATTGTCATTGGCTTCCCCCCTTCCCCCCCCCCCCCTCCACTAAGTAGTTATAGACTTCATGTAAGTGTAAAATCCCTTTAGCTGGGTACCTTTTTATGAGAGGTCTGTATTATATTACATGTTTCTAGCTGCTGGCTCAAATTTCTGAAGTAGGAGAAGTAGGATTTTTCTGATTACAAGCTAAAGTTTGAATTTCCAGCCCCACTGCATACCCCTCCAAACCTGCTGGCTACACCAAGCTTGTGGATTTGTTAATGTTCAAGCTACATTCTTACCATTCTTTTCTCACAGGAAAATATCTGTAACTGACCGTCTAAAATTCCTTTCTCTGCTGGATTTCCTGTCACCCTCAGGAACTTTTGTGCCTTCTTTATTTTGAATGTTAGTATACCTCTTAAAAATAGCCAGCCTGGGAAATGGTGATAGATCGGTTCCATTTGGGTAAAGGAACATCTGTTGAAGTATGTAATTCCTACCTCATTTTAAAAGTACATAGTGTCACTTTATTTTTGCTTGTGTTCAGTAAGTACTTTATTTCTAGTTTTTATTCATAAAACATCATTATTGCAGCATGAGCTTTTTTTGTTGTTTAATTCATGTGTCATTAGTTCCATTAAGGTTTAGTGCTTGATCTCACAAAGATTTTATTCCTAAAGTTTTCATCCATAAAGCTTGGTGTCAACGATTGTTACATTCTGGTGTATTTTGGGGGGGGGGAAAAAAAAAGTCCAGCTTAAGTAGGAAAAAAAAAGCAACAAATCTCCAACTGTTAACAAGGGTATGAGCTAGTTGTAATTTTGATTGAATTTGAAATTTTCTTCAACTTCAAGACAAACTGACAAATCTATTTAGTCTTATTTTTACTTTTTTTTCTATCATTCCTGAAATTACTCTTATCGTTTCTTTTGATTCAAAATAGATAAAGAAGGCTGTCATTACAGCTGTGTTTAGGCCAACATTTTCAAACTTGCACATTTAAAATACAGACTTGAATATATTTCCATCTTTTTTATTAAAATACATTTTTAACAAAATTGTGAGTTATTGTCAGTTTTAAAATTTGAGCTTAAATATGAATTCCAGAATTCTAGCAAACAAATTTCAAAAGTTAAGATTTGTAATTTTGACTGGTAATAATTAATCCAATTCTAGTTATGATTGAGATGTGAGGTTTCTGTGTCTATCTGAAGAGCTCCTGCTTGATATTCTTACTTGTTAATTTCTTTCTTTTTGAATCACCAGAAATTATTTGTTACTCAGTTTAAAAAACTTGATAGGATAAAGCAGAAATGCCAAAATAGTTCACATTCATCATGGATATTAATCTTGAATCTCCAATGTCTTTTTGTGATTTTTTTTTCTTTTTAAGTCATCTCAAAAGAGGTTCGAAATTAAATAGCTAAGCTTACTCCCCCAACTTATTTCTGTGAATAGATAATACCAAAACATTTCTTAGAAGTTCTGTCCTGTGCTACTTTGACTGTCATTTGCTTTCTCCTATTGGGTAGCCAATTTTACAAGAATCCTGTCAACAGCAAAGATAAAACAGCTAAGGTAAAATCTGGGGCCCTGTTGAAACTGTTCCTATAGTTCACAGAATTGCAGCATGGTTGAGGTTGGCTGAGGGCTTTGAGTGCATCTGGTCTGACCCTGCTCAAGAAGGGATGCCTAGAACAGGTTTCCCAGGCCCATGTCCAGGTGGATTTTGAAGATCTCCAAGGAGGAGGCTCCACAGCCTCTCTAGGCAACCTGTGCTAGTGCTCAGTCACTTGTGTAGTAAATAAACAAAGTGATAGAATCATTAAGGTTGGAAAAGACCTCTAAGATCTAAGTCCAGCTGTCGCCTACCATCAATAGTGTCCACTAAACCGTGTCCCTAAGTAGTACATCTATCCTTTCCTCACCTCCAGGGACACTGACTCCACCACCTCCCTGGGTAGCCTGTTCCAATGCATTGCCACACTTTCTGAGAAGAAATTCTTCCTAATACACAGTCTGAACCTTGCTTGGCACAATTTGAAGCCATTCTCTATTGTGCTATTGCTGTTTCCGGGGAGAAGAGGCTGACCTCGCCACAGCCTCCTTTCAGGTAGTTACAGAGAGTGATAAGGTCTCCCCTGAGTCTTGTCTTCTCTGGACTAAACAATCCCAGTTCCCTGAACCATTCCTTATAAAACTTGTGCTCCAGACCCTTCACAGCTCTGCTGCCCTTCTCTGGACACGCTCCAGGGCCTTGATGGTGAGGGAGCCCAAAACTGAGCACTGTATTCGCTTCCTGTTAGATGGAACCTAATTTGTTGCAAGTTTCTAAGTAACTATTTCCCTAGTTACTACAATACCTTTAAGTATTGTTGCGTGAGTCAGTCAGCAAATTAGTTAGGATCTTCTAGCACTGTACCTGCAGCAAGAAAGAAATGGGATTGTGTCCTTGTTTAAGAGGGTGCTGTCGATGTGCTAGCTGTGTTGTAGCTGTATCCAAAGGTGTCTTAGGAGTGTACGCAGAAAGTGTTACATTATCTATATACTCTGAAGATATGAGAGTTCTTGCCATTTTACACAGTTGACTGCCTGAGTTGAATGACAGCATTATCCTATGCTTTGTCTGCTGCAAGTGAAAGGGTGGGATATCTGCAGCTGTTGGGAAGTCCTGTGTGTGGAAAATCATAGTGTTCTTATAAGCACTACCTTACGAATTTCAGGAGTTCTAGGTTTTCTGGTTGTCGTATCAACCCTGGGGGTTAGATGCTTTATATGTGAAGATGAATATATTGTAACTATATACTTACTGGATATGAGATTACAATGTGTAGACACGCATATGCAATAAATATGATGCGATATTAAGTAGTCTGTTTAAGGCAAAGTCCTCTTGCTCTGATGGGGTAGTAGTTTGGACTTGATTGAATCTTTTTTTAATTCTGATAATTTGTATTTAATTTAATTGCAAAAGGCTTAGTGACAGGAATATTATAAATGTAATAAATCTTCTGGGTACTTTGTAATACAAAGCATTTTCAGGAGCTGTCAAGTTTTGTACAAGCTGCATTATCATACATAATATCTAGGAGCATATGATTTATGCCAAAGGTATTATAACATTGCATAAATTTAGGCTTTTATTCTTCAGAATAAAATACCACATTCATACATTAAAATAATTATAGAATGCTGGCAATGCAATGCCATTTAAGAAAATGAGTGACTGAATATTAAGTTTGTTGTTTGAAATAAAATAATGCTACTATATTTAGAAGAGAAAAAAAAAGACAAACCCTGCACAAGAAGCTGAAATGCTGCCAAATGATAGATCATAACACTGGAACTGAAAATGACCATATTTGTGGAAAAATTGTCTTGTTTTTACCTCTTTCTATTAACATGCCCTCGCATTATAGAAAATGTCTTTGCAACTGTTGATATTTGGTGAGATCTCTGTTGCTGCTGACTTTTCATGTTGACAGTATAAAGCTGTGGGCAGTAGTCTGATCTGAACTGACAGACTGTGAAACCTGCTGTCATTACTTGTACTCAGTGTCAATGTATTCTTTCTTTGAGGGGAAAAAAGTCATTAAAAAAATCCTGATGCAGTGGCACTCAGAAATACTGAAGCATTAGGCCTTGTGTCTAAACATAGTACCGTGTGTGCTATGCCTGATGGTTAGTGTGGTGCGAGTACTCACCCACAGCTTGAGCTTGAAACCCAAGACTGCTTTTCTGCATTGTTTCTGTAAATCAGCTTCCTTCATGGCATCTATAGGACCTCTGTGGGGACACATTTGTGCTGAAGGAATCCAGACTGTTTTCACTTAGGCATGTTGTTTGTGAGATCTGTAGAGAAGGAAGAGTTCAGGAAAGCACTAACAGGCTATTGGCACAGAAGATGTCAATTCTGTCATCCTCACTCTTGAAAACTGGTTAGGTTAGATTTACCAGCAAAGTATTACACTTGGCTTTATCTGACAATCTTGATGACAAACATTATTAAGCTATGAAAAAGTCTTAAGGAAACAGCAACAAAAAGCAAGCTATGTCTGCTATGAAGAACAGCCTGAAAAGACAGTCTGGAATCCAAGAACTTGGATAGTCAGTGGACAAGGCAAAGAAGTGATGCTGAGCCCTTTTAAGCTATGTACCAAGCTTGTGTCAAATTGAGAAGTAGCATCCAACACTCAGGAGTCCTTTCCTTATGCAGTACTGTGTCCTGTTAGGCTGTAATCAGCATTGGTTATCTATTAGTAGCCTACAGCTCTGTGGCACTCGTGAGGTGAGGTTTGGTGTTGTCCAAATGGAATCCAATGGAAGCAGTGCAGTTGAGAAAAGGGAGAGAGTCTAGGAGGAGGATGTCTGCTTTGGTGTTGATACAAGTTGCAGCTTGATAAGACCCTTAATGGATAACCTTGTAGTTTGTTTAGATGATGGGAAGGGTCTGTGTCTTTGTATTGAATAGATAAAGATTTCCCAAACTTTGTATAGATAAGGAAGGTTCCACGAGTCTTTGTATGGAATACCTCTGGGAAGACCTCTGAACGTATATTTGCACCTTTTTGTGCAAGATTTGCACGATAGGAGGAAAGTATCTCGCATGCATCCAGCACATTTAAGAATACCTTCTTACTGGCACTCCTACTTGAGTCTCATAGAGTTTCTTGATTGGCTGCTTTATGTAAATGTTGTAGACATTTTGTGCTACTACTCCTTGACTCCTTGTGCAACCCTTATAAGAGCCCTTAGTGTGACTACAATGTTAATGAGACAACTATGGTGTATCACAAGTAGTTTCCCTTCAGCTGTTTCTTGCTCATCATCATGGAAACAGAAATGGAAAAAAGTGCAGAAGGGGAGAAGTAACTGATAAATTGTTGAACAGCTTTTACTATCAGTTCTTTATAGCTCAGTATGGCTGACACTGACAAAAAATATGCCAGTCATTCTAGAAATTTTTTTAAGAGCTCACACACTTGATATTTGAGGTGACCATTCTAGATGAAGATGTGATATGTCTTACCGTTTCTTATTTTATTTTATATGTGTATATATATGCATATATACACTTCATATAAGATCTTCAGTTTTATTTCTTTTATTATTCTGAGCATTCTAAGCTTCTTTTTTAAAAATAAACCTAGACTATTTATGTTTTATAGTCACCTATAAAGAGGAGTGATGATACAAACATATACTGGTGCCTCATTATACCGACCTTACAAGAAAACTACTTCTAGTAATCAATAGCTAATGTGAAGACATTAATTTATTTGTCTTCAATAGATTTAAGTAAGTTGTGTGAACTTAGTCTTTTGTGAAACTGTGCTGTATTCTTATAAGATAGATTTAATTCCAACTTTGTTAAAATAAGTGGAAGAACTGTATGAAGCTTGACTATTGCAATAATGACCTATAAAGAGGGAAAAAACATTGAGCTTCTTCATAGATTTTTCTCTTGTCTGTGCTGCTTAAAAAAGCTTAAAAGCTTATTTCCATATTTTTTGCCACCTTAAACTTACCTAGCTAAACTTTGAAAGACCTTTATGCTAACTGGAGAATAGTAGAATCACATCTATCCAAGTACTTAAACTTAGAAATAAATTATTTTTTAAAGATCTCTTTGTTTGTTTGTTTGTTTTGTATCAATGTAATTTTAACACTTTCTGTATTCCGGAAGAATTTCAAGGATGGAAGAACCACAGGTCCATAGCAGGATCATTCATTTTCAGAAAATGGAAAAACAAATTTCATCATTCTGATGTACTATAGGGGTTCAAAACATGTTAAGCAAAATCCTTGCCCGCTTTTTTTTTTTTTTTTTTTTTTTTTTGTAGTACAGTTTTAAGTTGAATGTGGCTAAAAATCTGGAACTGAGTTAAAACTGTAGAAATCTGTTGCTTAGTTACATAAAGCTACATTAATTGTGCTGAGTCTTAAAGACAAATGTTTTTACAAACATGCTTTGCATTTAAAATAAATATTCTAAATAAAAAACCAAGTATCTGTAGTATGTTAAGCTTCATTTGTTCTTTTGTGTTAAAAGTATGAACAAGAACCTGTGTAATGTTTTTTGTAGAAATGAAAACAATTCTTTTTTTTTAATGTCACTTCATATGAAGTGATGATGGAGCTGAACTAGTTGCTTAGACTGGAATGAAGGCAGTAGCCTCTTGAAAACATTGCTGCTGTCAAAGGTGATATCCCTCACTTCAATTCTATACTTTGTTTAACAGCAAAACTAGAATACTTTATATGTTTATCTAATTAAAAACATTTTAGTATCTTGGCATTTCTTTGACCTTAGAAATTGTCATAATTTGGAATTTTTAGTAATTTAATTTTTTATGAGAAGTATGCCATATGCTTGCAGGTATTTCTGACTTTTTTAAAGCATTCTTTTAGTTACTTTTTTATTATTTGGAAATGACATAGCTTGTATTTAAAATGAAGCAATCACCCTCCAAGTTGTTCACTCTACTTTAGAGAATTCGTTTTCCTTCAGTTGCTTTGCACACATTAGCTTTTTAATTTTTAATTTTTTAATAAATCATCATGTAAAGTCAATTATAATATTGATGTTGCTTTTTGCTACAAGATAAACAAATATATGGGATGCTGTTAATTCTTGCAAGATCTGGTGTAAAAATGCTGAAATATACTTTTAGTTGCTGTGTCGGACTGTTGGAGAGGCTAGTTTCCCAGCAGGGTTTCAGTTTCAGAATGAACAAGGCGCATGGATCAAGCAGTCCCTGCACTGCCATGTTGCAGCAGAATCCCATAAAGTAAGGTATCCATCTGTAATTCAAAACTTCAAGAGGGATCCAGCTGAAGCAATGGAGGTCCTACTTTTGGCATTCATAGAGCAGCTGCCTGGGCACTGTGCCATTCATCAGAGGCAGTACACATTCCTTCTCAATCCTGCTGTGATTCCCTTCCCTCTCTCCTGTTTCAAATGCTTCAGTAATGATAAACTCTCTGAACTTTTATCAGAGGAAATGAATCTGATGTTGCTCATTCTGAACATGCCAGGATTATTCTTCCAAGTTCACCCCACTGAAGGTTTATTACTGCTTTTCTCCTGGTTGCTCCTTTTTAGCACTCAAATAGGTGTGCATTTTATTGTTATTACATGAAAAAACTTTTCCAAGTAAAAATAAATAAATAAGCATTCATGTCCTTTTACTCTGAGCTGTATTGTTTTACTACTAATCCAGTCATTATATATATAATCCTTATAATATGTATATATATAATAGCATGTATGCATTTATTTAAATATATCAGTTATATGAGATATTTGTATATTAATAAAAATCTTTTGGAAATCAAGACCATAAAATACAAGCAGCTTTGATCAGTCTCAGTTACAGTAGCTATGAGATCCTATCCTTGGAATCAAAGAAGACGTTTGTAACTTAATTTTCATTGCTGTATGTTAAAAATGGTTTGGGAGGTTTTTGTTACCACATTTTGTGAGAAGCTATAGGTAAAAGCATATATATATATACAACTTCAGTCTTCTTCTGAAAAAAATGAGAAAATCCACAACTTGTCATCATGAAATAAACCTCAGGGACCTCTGTACAAGAGCACCTGTGAGAGGGAATGAATACCTGATGGGTGGTCTCTCCATCGCGGAATGCTTCTCTCTTTCTCTAATAAAAGCCTTACTGTTGTGAGAAGGCTGATGAGCATTGAGATGAAGTCCTAAGGTATAAGAAAACTTTCAATTTTAATTTATGCTGTGGTGTATTCAATTTGTTTAAAGCTTACTCCAGAAGTTTCCTTTGTGATCTTAGTGGCTTAGTAGCTTGAAGTAACAAACTGCAATATTAAAATAGATGTGGAAGTAATGTCGACTAAATGTAATCATAAATCTTAATGGATGAAAGAGCCTGAGTTACTTCTGCTCAAGGTGAGAATCTACGTGTAGAAACTTGAGGACAGTGCTCTGAATTGCTTTTTAACCTTTTGAGTTGTAGAGCATTGCAGCTTGCTTTTTCTTGCTAGCCGTTCCCCTTTAGGTCTTTCCCTTAAATCCAATCTTCTACTGTGTTTAAGGAAGAAAGTGTGGAAGAGTGGATTACATGTGTGTAGTGATCTGTAATAGTCTCTGCATATCTGTATCACTGTTTGGAAAGCTGCTGCCAATTGGTAGCTTTCTGGGGGGCTGTGAGAAATGAGTTCCTTGTTCAGGCTTTAGTGGATAGAGGCTTTTGCTACAGAATAGCAGTCTCACTGCTTACTCCCCATTGGTAATGTCAGCACAGATAATGGGTCAGAAAAAGCTCAGGCAACATAAATTCCAAATTCTTCGAATTTATGTAGCTGTGAACATTTTGTCTTGGTGCAGAGAAAGTGATTGTTTGTGATTTAAGACTGACTGTAAGGAAGAGAGAGGCTACAGACTACGTACAAACACATTATTTTCACGTAACATGGTATTATTAGCAAATACAATAAAATCAATAAAGAGAATAAACCATAATAATTTTACACACTAATGAGGAAACTGAGAGAGCATTACTGAGGTTGCAGAAGTTAAGCACTGGCAGAAAGTAAGAAGCAGAGGAGGTTTTGTGTTCTTAGCACCAATGAAAGGACAGTCATGGAACTGATTGGATGAAGAAAGTGCAGAATCTCCAGCCTTGAAGGTTTTTAGGAACATGTATTGCGCAAGCTATTTCTGTATTTGTGTGGATAACACAGTCCTGGACAGTAATTAGATTTTTCTGAAATTTTTGTGAGGTCCAGAAGACACAAAATAATTCTCACAGAGGTGTGAGACTAGTAATAGATTGCCTCTTTCCTTGCTTATCCCTTCTGAAGGGTTTATAGCCATCCACTGCAGCAGTCCAGTTGTGGGAGTGATCCCACCATGTTTCAGTGATGGCAACTAAGTCATGGTTTACTTGCTGCGTGATGGCTTTCAGCTCCTTCTGTTTGTGCATTGGTGTAGATGCACTTCAGCTGAGCCATTTGCCTCACCCTCAACCCTAGTATCATTCCCCTAGGCTCATCTCTCGTGAGCCTTGTTTTAACCCCTACTTCCTCCATACCTAGTTGTAAGTCCTCTCAATGAGCCCTGCCAGCTCATGGGCTGGGATCTATTTCTCCCTTTGAGACAGGTGAGACCCATCTGCAGCCATCAGACCAGGCACCAAGTAAAGCACCCCATGGTCAAAAAACCCAAAATTCCTGTGATTGCACCAGCCTCTTAGCTATGTATTTGTGAGATGGGTTTTCCTGGTTCTCTCAGTATCCCTTGCTGCCCCTGAAAGGATAGAGAAAAACACCATCTGTAATCCTGCGCAGTCAGCTAACTGCGCCAGTCCCCTGAAGTCTCTTTTGATAGCCCTCAGGCTTCTCTCAGAGACTTCATTGCTGCCAACCTGAACTATCAGTAAGGGATGATAATCAGAGGGGTGAACCAGAGTAGGGAGACTGACCCAGGCCCCAGGGAGTCAGCACACTTCGCTACAGGTAGGATCTGGCCAAAGTATGGGGCCCTCCATTCCTCTCAGAAGGGAGTCACCTACAAAAATTGCTCTTTTTTCCTTCTTGGTAGAGGCAGTCTTGAGGCATGGAGTCAACTGTCTTGCTGTGAACAAACTCCTGGGTGGATCTTCCACTGCATCCTCGCTCATCTGTCACTTAAGTTCCAAAGCCTCAAACCTATTACATAGAGGCACCCAGAGAATCGAGAATAGGGTTTGCCTGCGATGCCAAGCTGTGACCTGTTTTCTTTCTTCCCCATCTCTCAAATCCTCTCCCTCTGCCTGATGGTGGCAGGGCAGGAGGTCCACCACTTTTTGGGGCTATCATTCTGGTGCCTTTCTTGTAGGTATGGCATGGAGTTATTCCATCAGCTATTCCACCTGCTCACACTCCCCAATGCTCCTTAACCTCTCAAGCTCCTCCTTGAGCTCTGCCACCATGCTGAGCAGATTATCTGCCATCAGGCTCACGCACTCCCTGCAGCTAGAGACCTGAAGAGCCATCTTCTTGGGCAAGCACTGTCTGAGTTGCCACATTCTTTTTGCAAAAGCTTTCTGCCTTCCGAAAACTATGGCCAGATTTGTTGTGCCTGGGAGGCAGATGATAGATGAGCCAGTCTCTCATGTGGGGAGGGATACTCAGCCCCCCTGCTCAAATGCCTAGGTTGAACTGCCCATTCTGTGCTCTTCTGACACACCACACCATGTCTGCCTATCCTGTTCACTGCACTCCTGGGTTGCTGTGCTCCTTGGGGGCTGGCTTTATACAAGCAGAGGGGTTTGGCTGCTGTCACTCCAGCTCAGCCCACACTGTGTCAGTGCTGCAGCACCTCAGGAGCTCCCTTGCTTTCCCAAGCAGATCTTTTTTGCCATGTTTTGCTGCAATTTTACCTTTCTGTGAAGAGTTCCTTGGTCCAGGCTGATCAGCACAAGGTCTTAGCTGAAAATGAAACTAAAAACTCTATTACAAAATAGTGATAGACACTCTTAAGGAGGCACTGAACTAGAGTAAGTGTTGTTTGATTGCTTGTTTGAAGTAATCAAGAAAATTTCTTAGTCTTTTTTTGTATCATTATATGTAAACCTGGCATTGAATTATAGGGCAGATGAAAAGACATCATTCTGTTTGGAAAAGTATTCTGCATAGAAAAAGAAATTATACCTTACAATTAAGTAAGATCTGTTTTCATTGTGTATCCACAACTCCTGGTTGTATTGATTAAACTTTTACTGCTTTTTGTTTTCTTTTAACCTACAGATCTTCAGTAGTACCTCTGCTATGGAGTGAAATTTATTTATTTTTGTATTTATGGTCTTAGGCCCAATTACATAATATGGTTACAATTTCTGAACCTTTGTTTTCAGTATACAAGGCAGCAAGCATTCAAGTTGATATAATAGATGAAAATTATGCAGTACTTGTGTAACTTGATGTAGAAATCCTTGGAATACAAGAAGTATGCTTTTTATACAGTCAAGTTTTGGTTGAAATTGTATTTAAAACTAAGTATTTGCATATAATATTTCTTCCAAACAGAGACAGATACACAGATTTTCCTGATTGTATCTGCCAAATTCTCTTGGAGAGTTTGCAGTAGGAGGGAGGAGACTCTTTACTGATTAATATTTAATATGACAATTTCCCTGCAGTTGGAATATAAATAGTAACTACTATAAAAGTGCCCTGTAATAAACCAGTGACACAGAAGAAGGTAGGAGAGAAGAAGATCAAGATGTTCGCAATTTAGAAGAGAAATGAGGTAAGATGATGAGTTAGTTAGGGTTAAAACAGCAGAAGCAAGCAAAACATTGCTATGTGGATTATATCATTGCAGGTTTACTATTAACTTGTTCCGCTGAAAGGAAAGTTTGGAAGGCCTTTTTGATAATCCGGTTAGGCTTGAAACTGGGCGAGGCTTGAACACAGAGGAGACAAGGGAGAAAGTTTGTATACATATTGTCATTATCAGCTTTAAATTTAACTCTTTGAACTCCTGAAAGGAACGCTTGTAACTTAGCACTGTCATTATCTAGTAGAATTATTTTGGAAGCCTTTTGTTTAGTTCATGTTTTTTGAAGACCCATGCTGATTCATACCAGTTACTATGCAGTTATGGCTGTGTATTTAATAGATTCCTCTGAACAAATGTGCGGAGGGTGACTTGAAGCATCTGCTTGTGATGAATTAATGAAGTTCTACTTCAAAAGGCGGATACTTCATAACATAAATATTGCATACTTGTTACTCTCTTAAGTAGATCAGAGCCGATTGAAGGACACACAGTTTTCCCTGTCCAAAACACACTTTTTTTTCGTCTTTCACTTGCCACTGAAGAATTGCAGCATTTTACAGGGTTGTTAGTTGCTGTCTGCTGATCAAGGGTATTTTTGGTTTTCTTATCTTTGAGAGACACTGATGGTACAAATAAGCTTTTCAAAACTGGAGGGAATGTGGGCTTGGCTTTTAGGAAGAGTCAAACATGTTTGCATCCATTCTTTACACCTCATATTAGGCTCTGAATGCCTGTTATTGCAGCTAGTACAAGCTAGCACTCCTGAAATGTAAATGGGACCCCCTTAGTACAGATAAGGTCATAAGACATTGGAACATCTTTCCCAGAGAGTTTGTGGATGCCCCGTTCCTGGAAGGATTCAAGGCTAGGCTGGATGGGGCTTTGAGCAACCTGGACTAGTGGGAGATATCCCTGCCTATAGCAGGGAGGTTGGAACTAGATGATCTTAAAGGTCCCTTCCAACCCAAATTTTGTGACTAATTCAGTAAAGGTATAGGTCATATTTAGTTGTAATACTCCCCTCCCGCCATTAAAGTGGCTGGCTAATTAATACACTTAAAAAAATTAAATACTCATACACTGTAAACCAGGTAATTGATCTGCTGCATATTTGTGTCTTTACAGACAGGGTCATGTCAAATTGTGCACTGTTTTTTTCCCCTTTTCCCTTTTCCCCTCACTCTCTTATAATAAGAGCTGATCGCCATGCTCACAAATAGCTGTACCGTTTCCTAAACCTGCTGCATTACAGCAAGAGGTTAACCTTTGTTTCATTTTTACACCCTTTCTTGTATCTTACTCAGAATGGATGAGAACTATTTAGCCTCCTTTCCGTGAGATGAGTATTGTGGATAAAGTATTTCTCTACTCTGAGGATTATTGTTGGCAAAAAAAGAACACTAATTGCATGACTGTTACATTACAGGCAATAACCCACGGTGTTACCATAAAACATGCAAGGATCTTTATTGTAAAGGTAGATACAGGTGCTCAAATAGCATTACTTTTATGTGTCCAAAGGGCTTCAAGGCAGGAAGGTGTCTGTGGACTTTGCTCCAACTAGATTTTACAGAAGCTTGTTGGAAGCCATTGAAGAGTCCAGCCCAAACTAGCAGGATGGAATGTGGCTGTTACCCAGTAGTTTGGTCATAACTTGAGAGGTATTATTTAAGGCACTTTGAGTACTGCAAGTTATCTTGAATTACTGAAAAAAACATTTCTCATAATTTCAAGAGTGTTTTACTTGGATGACAAAAGAAGTGTATGAGAGGAATTGTTAGGCATTATTATAACTTATTACCACAGCTGATAGACCTTAGGGAGGGCAAGGATCAGGCAGAGGATTTAACAGTTGTAGAGGTTAGCTTCCACTGTTGCTTGAAGATATTTCTGCCCTGGGTCATGCTGAGGGCTCATCAGAAGGCAATTCTGTATTCTATCTTGAACTTAGCCTACTCTGCAGAAAACTTTTTGCTCTGAGGCTACTGACTCTGGGCCCTTAGCAGATAATTAATCTGGCATTTTGACTCCCATATGAAAGCTGGGGACCTGTGCCTATTTGACCTGAACACTGAACCTATGATCAGGGTTTGCTTGGAAATGCTTCTGGTAAACAGTCTTTTGATGACTCACACATCTCTGGTTGCTGTCCAGTCAGGCAGTCAGTTGAACACTTTCAGTTTAACATGAAGGCTGAGGCTGCTGATGACATAATGGGAAAGGGAGTCTAAAATAATGGTGTAAATTTGTTGACCATTGTAGACATCTGGGGCTCTGCCAGCCCAAGTGCAGTGACTTTAAATGTCTGTATTCATGGAATCACAACTGTTTATGCTTATAAATATTTGAGACAGGTTCTTCACTGAGAGGGTGATTGGGCACTGGAACAGCCTCTCCGGAGCAGTGGTCATGGCCTTGAGCTGCTGGAACTCAAGAACACTCTCAGAAATATGGTTTGAATTTTATGTAGCCCTATGTGGTGTCAGGAGTTGGACTCATTGATCCTTATGGGTCCCTTACAACTCAGGATATTCTATGATTCTATGAAATGCCAAAATATGAGTATTTTAGCAATGAAGAAATTAACTCAGTTATGAAAGGAATATGCCTCAGAATGTTCTTTCGTGGCATCATTGTGCAGGTTTGAGAGATGTGTGTTGCATTTAAAAAGTGAATGATGTCATCCTCCTGTCTCTTTATTCAGGTGAAGCGTTTTGTGTGAGGGTTTTTTTTGTTTTGTTTTGATTTGGGTTTTTTTTGTTCTAAGGTTAAATACATAATACATAATTAATACATAGACACCAGCTGTCAGTTAATTCAGAAAAGCAGGCTGCTAGTGAAAGACAGCCTCTTTAGAATAGAGGTTAACCTTAAATTCAATGTACTTCTACACATTGTAGAGAATTAGAAGAGTTCCTGTATTAATAAAATACTCCCACAGTGACCAAGGGGAAAAAGGAATGCCATCTCTCACAAAAGGCAAAAGACTTCTGCTTTTTGATAGTTCTCTTTATACTGTAGTTGTGCAATTGCAAGGTGCTGCACTTGGGCTGGGGCAATCCCAGGTGTTTATACAGACTGGGCGAAGAACCCCTTGAGAGCAGCCCTGTGGAGAAGGACTTGGGGGTCCTGGTAGACGAGAAGCTGGACATGAACCAGCAGTGTGTGCTTGCAGCCCGGAAGGCCAACTATATCCTGGGCTGCATTAAAAGAGGAGTGGCCAGCAGGGAGAGGGAGGTGATTGTCCCCATCTACTCAGCTTTTGTGAGGTCCCATATGGAGTACTGTGTCCAGGCCTGGGGCCCCCAGTGCAAGAAAGATGCAGAGCTCTTGGAACGAGTCCAGAAGAGGACCACTAAGATGATCAGAGGGCTAGAGCACCTCCCCTGTGAAGAAAGGTTGAGGGAACTGGGCTTGTTTAGCTTGGAAAAGAGAAGGCTCTGGGGAGACCTCATTGTGGCCTTCCAGTACTTGAAGGGAGTGTATAAACAGGAGGGGGAATGGCTGTTTATGAGGATGGATAGTGGTAGGACAAGGGGGAATGGTTTTAAACTGAGACGGGAGGTTCAGGTAGATATTAGGAGGAAGTTTTTCACTCAGAAGGTGGTAAAGTACTGGAACAGGTTGCCCAAGGAGGTTGTGGATGCCCCATTCCTGGAGGCATTCAAGGCCAGGCTGGATGTGGCTCTGGGCAGCCTGGTCTAGTGGTTGGCAACCCTGCCTGTGGCAGGGGGGTTGAAACTACATGATCTTTATGGTCCTTTTCAACCCAGGCCTTTCTATGATTCTATGAATTGGGATATTGCAAAAGTCTAAACTGAGAAGTGCTCAGATCTTGTACCTTACTTCTATAGATTGTAAATAAGAAGAATCTTCTCACCTTTGCAGTTTTTTTTCTTTCCTAAATTTATTTTTTAAGAGCATTACTTTGAAGATCTGATTTATGGTGTTCCATGGGGATATCGGGGATATAATGTTGCTGCCTTCCTGCCTGTGGTTGGCAGTTTTCTACTACCTACATCTTGTTTTCTGTGTATGCGGTAAAAAGCATTTCTTTTCGTATGTATTTTGGTGTTCTGGGAGGGTACAGCAATTGCTGCCACACATTTAATTGTATCATTACTGGCTGAGACTTGACTCAGTTTGTTAGCTTCTTTAAAGGAATCTCTGACTTGCAAATAGAAATACTGGTTATTTAAGTAACAACTATTAAACTAGTGCTATTGTAGTGAGAGACTCTCTTTCCTCCTTCAGGTAAAATGCAGAATTTAAATTATAAGCATTTTCTTGCTATGCTCTGAAGTGTTGGAATTTACAGAGACCAAGTTTTGTCTGAAATAGAAAAGCAGAACAGAAGTGCACATAAGTATGTTGGATCTGAATAAAATCACTTTCATGGAGGTAGTTGATAGAAACAGAATTGATTAATTAAACTTTGAATTTGAATGTTAACTTTTGTCTTTGAAAAATGTCTTGTTATCAGCAGATGGTGTTGAACATCTCAAGGGATGAGGCATCCACAACTTCTCTGGGCAACCTGTAGTTTAAAACTGATCCACCTTGTGCTATCACTTTCAGACTGTGTGAAGTCAATCTCCCTCCTGATTATAAGCTCACCTCAGGTACTGGAAAGCCATACTGAGGTCTCCCCAGAACCTTCTCTTCTCTAGGCTGAACAAACTCAGCTCTCTCAGCCTGTCTTCTTAAGAAAGATATCCAGCACTGTGATCTTCTTTGTGGCCCTTCTCTGGACAAAGCCTGACAGCTCTGCATCTTTCTTGTGCTGGGGACCCCAAACCTGGACACAGTAGTCCAGATGCAGCCTGATAAGGGCAAAGTAGAGGGGAACAATCACCTTGTTCACCCTGCTGGCCACCCCTCTTCTGTTGCAGCCCAGGATGATACAGTCCATCTCAGCAGGGCTGCTCTCAAGGACTTCTACTTGTGCTCTTCTTTGATTGTGACACCCAACACAATGCTTGAGATGAGGCCACACAGCACAGAGCAAAGGAGACAACCCCTTTCCTCTCCCAGTAGCAGTGCAGAACCTGGTGCACCTATGTGATTGCCCCATCCCAAATGCAAGACCTGACACTTGGCCTTGTTGAACCACATTAGGTTCACATGGGCCCGCTTCTCAAGCTTGTCCAGATCTCTCTGGGTGTAATCCCTTCCTTCTGTTTTATCAACTGTATGATGCAGGTTGGTGTCACCAGCAAACTTGCTGAGAGTGCATTTGATCTCATTCTATATAAAATTCATGAAAATGTTAAGGAGCATCAGTCCCAAGACTGGCCCCTGAGAGGCACTAGTTGTGACCTGCCTCCACCTGGACGTAGAGCCACTGACCGTGACCCTCTGGCTGCTGCTATCCATCCATCTTTATCCACCGAATAGTCCACCCTTCAAATCCATAACTCTCCAACTTAGAGATAAGGATGTGGTTTGGGCCATGTGAAAGACCTTGCAGAAGTCCAGGTAGATGATATCAGTTGCCCTTCCTTTGCCCACTGATGCTGTCACTCCATTGTAGAAGGCCATCAGATTGGTTAGGCATGATCTTCCCTTGGTGAAGCTGTGCTATATGTCTTGGATCACTTCCTTGTCTTTCACATGCCTTAAAACAGGTTCCAGGAGGATCCGTTCCACGATCTTCCCTGGCACAGACATGAGGCTTGTAGTTCCAGGTCTTTCTCTTTCTTAAAAATTGGAGCAGTGTTTCAGTTTTTCCAGTTACTAGGGACTTTGCCCAAGTGTCATGACTTTTCAAATATGATGGAGAATGGCTTCCAGGAGGATCCATTCCACGATCTTCCCAGGCACAGACATGTGGCTCGTAGTTCCCCAGGTTCCTTCAGAATCCTGGGATGCATGTTGTCTGGCCCCATAGGCTTGTACACATTCAGTCTCATGAGGTTATCTTGGACTTGTAATTTTTTCCCCTGACCCCCACTTAGTGGTCCTAAGTGGATGGACCTGAGATGTGGGAAGGCTGACTGCTGGTGAAGACTGAGAAAAAGAACTCATTGAGTACCTCGGCCTTCTCCATGTCTGAGAAAGTCAGTTCTTCCTTTTCATTTATTAGAGGGAGTACACTCTCCTTTATGTGTCTCTTCTGACCAATGTACTTTACAGAAAGTGACCTTGGTGTACTGATGGACAGTCAGCCGAATATGAGCCAGCAGTGTGCCCTGGTGGCCAAGAAGGCCAGTGGCATCCTGGCTTGTATCAGGAATGGTGTGGTGAGCAGGACTAGGAAAGTAATCCTCCCCCCGTACTCAGCAATGGTGAGGCCTCACCTTGAGTACTGTGTTCAGTTATGGGCACCTCAATACAGAAAGGACATGGAGGTGCTGGAGCAGGTCCAAAGAAGGGCCTGTAGTATTCTCCTGTGTAGGGAGAATATGCCCTACGAGGAGCGACTGAAGGAACTGGGCTGTTTAGTTTGGGGAAAAGGAGGCTGAGGGGAGACCTTATTGCTTTCTTCAAATACCTGAAAGGTCATTGCAGAGACAGTGGGGTTGGTCTCTTCTCGCTGATGACAGGTGATATTATGAGGGGAAGTGGCCTTAAGTTGCACCAGGGGAGGTTTAGGTTAGATATTGGGAAAAGCTTCTTTACAGAAGGGGTTGTTAAGCACTGGAATAGGCTCCCCAGAAAGGTGGTTGAGTCACCATCATAGACTCATAGAATCATAGAATGGCTTGGAGGGGACCTCAAGGATCATCAAGCTCCAACCCCCCCGCCACATGCAGGGCCACCAACCTCCATATCTGATACTAGACCATCCCTGAATGTGTTTAAAAGCCGTTTGGATGTGGTACTCTGACATGATTTATCAGTCGGCTGTTAGAGTTAGGGTAGTATGGTTAGGTTGCCGTTGGGCTTGATGATCTTGAAGGTCTTTTCTGACCCAAGCAATTTTATGATTCTGTGATTCAGTAATTCCTTAAACATCCCAGAGTTCACTCTTCTGAAGTCATGAAGTCATCCATCTGCAACTGGATTACTAAAAATTATTTTCTAAAAATTAATATTTTGAGAGTAGTACCATGGTTAGAGTTCTGTCTAGAGCCATTTGAAGCCTATGTAAAGTTTGCTTCTTTGCCAGCATCCTCAGCAAATATCTTGATCCTCCACCATTTTTTAAATGGCAACAGTAGCTCTAGCCAACATAATGGAAATTTCAAGTTAGAATCTATAGTTGGTTGTAAAATGGGTTGTGTATCATGGTGACTGGAATTTTTATTTCCCCCTTCAAAAACTCCTAAAGTTTCATGTTTTCAAGTCAGGAATCATGGGAGACCATAACAGAACCTTAAGATATTTTTGCTCAGCCTTTGGTTTTTGTTCCTGTTCTTGCCTATGATAGTCCTTGTTCCTTTCACTTCATCAGTAAGGTCATCTAGTGGACTATCTTGTAAAATGAATTCCAATCTTTTACAAGGGGGAAGGTTCTTTTTATTTTCGTATTTTCATATGCTGCTTTTATCTCTATTGTGTCTTTATAAGTATGTGGTTGTAAATATGTGTATAAAGTTGTTCAGCTTTTGTTCAGGTTTATATCATGATTCCAACAAACAGTTTGTACAAAAAGTGGCAAAGTGGGAAGAAAGAAGCAGAGGCATGCAGGCACAATCCAGCTGTGTGTAACTGGCACTGAAGTTCTGATGAGATAAAAATAAAAGCTTATAAAAAGTACCAATAAAAACTGAAGTTGTCGGGATCTGGTGTGTTGTTTCCAGGAGGGGCTAGGTAAATCAGTATCAATAGGAGAACCAGCCTGTTGTTAGGGCATTATTATTAATAATCTTCCTTTCCATTGTGACATTCACTTGAATATCTGGTATCTGAAAATGGTCTAATACCATTGAGACTTGGCTGAGCCCATAGACGGATGTCCCAGGCTAAGATAATTTTTTTTTATGTGGAGTCGTCTTTCATCAACAAAATTCTGTGATTCAGTAATTGGAAAGTAATGAAGTACATAGTGAGCTTTTGAATGTTTTTCATGCCCTAATTACTCAACAGAGGTAAGAGCTGCAGCGAAGTAAAATGTGTTCTTTTTGGAGCTGAGGTCCTACTGTCAAGTGAGGCAGCTGTAATGTTGAATGTCCTCACAGCATCACCTACCAGTGAAGTGTCAAACAGAGACAGTTAAGTGTAATTGCTGGTGAAAATACAGCTGGAGGATCTGGATACTGCGTTTTTCTTTGCTTATTTTTTCACCAAATAAGTAGTTCTGTGTGATATATTAACTGAGCTTCATAAATACTTAGTGTTTACAGCCGGAGGAGGTAGCATCTAATCTGTAAAGCTACAGTGACAGAAGATTACTGAAGTTTGTAAGGTCTCTTTGGTTGTAACAACATAACCATAAGAGAGAGTCATATGTTTATTTTATACACAGCGGAAGAAGAGGCTAATCTTGTTCATTTTTCCATACTCAGACTTCGATTTTGAAGTTGGATATTGGCTACACTTATTTCTTTGATTATTCTAGGTTATAAACTGTGGTGTAAGCCAGTCATGGACAGCTCTTAGTGATAGGTGCTTTACAAGTAATGGTCAAAGAAGCAATCCCCCTGACCTGGAAGTCTCGGATGGGGAGCAGAATAACCCCTCCACAATTCAGGTAGAAACAGTTAGAGACCTGCTGCTGCACCTGAACCTTCAGAAATCCATGGGGCTGGATGGGATCCTCTGAGGGTGCTGAGGAAAAATTTCTTCTCCAGAGG
This sequence comes from Pavo muticus, assembly GCA_016647715.1. Taxonomy (NCBI): domain Eukaryota; kingdom Metazoa; phylum Chordata; class Aves; order Galliformes; family Phasianidae; genus Pavo; species Pavo muticus. The sequence continues at coordinate 25,877 of JACDJE010000739.1, forward strand.
AGTGGTCACATGGTGAAACGTGCTTCACAGGAGGTGGTGGAGGTGTTAAGAATTGTTTAGGTATTGTACTGAGGGTCGTGGTTTAGTGGGAAATATCGGTGATAGGTGGATGGTTGGACTTGACTGTCTTTTCCAAACGTTGGTGGTTCTATAATTTTGTGAAAAAATCAAGATGGTCTGCTAATAAAAAATTGGAAAAAGCTTGGGGGAGCATTGTATTGCTTTTTTTCTTAACCAGCAATATAAATGTTTCCACCATTTACAGATTCTGACTGGATTTGTGGAGATTTTTTGTATATTATAAAATAATCCTTTTTTTAATCTTGAGGTGTGTATAATTTGTTACTGTAATGTAACTGTTAGTAACTGAGGAGGATATTTATAATGCAGTATTTTTCACAAATACAGAACTTTTTTTTTTTTTTTTCTGAATATCTAACTTCTTTCTAGTTTGCCAATGTAATTCTTACGCAAACTGAAGAGTAAACAGAAAAAAATATATTAGACTGTAGACTACCTCTGCAGTGTCATATTATTTTTTGCTGAGAGCTTATTTTGGTAAATTCTGAAAGTAAGTAGCAGCAGCATAGGGTTGAAATGGCAGAACTTCACAATCAGTAAGTAAATTTTCAAAGAGAAGAGTGTTTTCATTCTTCTGAAACTATACTTAGGCATTTGCTTTGTGCTTTGAATGCTACTTATCCTTCAAGTTCCAGTGTCTCAGGCAGATTCCTTGTCACAGCATACCAAACTTTCATGTCTTTGGATTTTTTTCTCCTTGTGTTATGTGCAGAAACTTTTCTGCTGTAGTGTTTCACGTGGTCTACTTAGTCTTTATCATATAGTTGCAATTATGATGGAAACTTGATGCAGGTAATTCTGAAATGACTTAAAAAACGGAGTGAATAAACATGCTTAATAAAGGCTTGTGCCTGTCTGATAAAATGTTATTCAAACAAGGAGAGAAGAATTTTACATTCACAAATACCAAGTATTTCATGGCATGAAGCACTTTATGGTTTTTTTTCACAGGAAAATAAGGATATTTTCACAGGAAAAGCCTATCAATAAAGGTACATAACTGCTTTAGGAAGTTGATTCCAATGTTGCAATGTAAAAATAACAGAAATTTAAGGAGCTGTTGGGCATAGATATCTAAGAGTAAAGAAGTTTCACAGGATCAGTTCTAATTTGGCATATTTTTTTCTTTTCCTGGTAGTTGTATTTCTTTTGTAGCGACCTCCTATTATCCTTTCTTTGAAAAAATAAAATGATAATTTACAATTTAAATGTTTTCTCACTTTGCAACATCCTTGTGGTGTGTTTACAGTCTTGACAAAATGACAAATTTGGAAGCACCAAGTGTGACCAGAATTATTGTTCCTTTCCCTGCCCCCCCCTCAAGCATAGGCACCAACACACATGCACACTCCTGCCTCCTCTATTTCAGAGTCCTGCCAGGCATGTTGTGCTACTATCTGGAAAAGAAATGTGACATTTGGGTCAGTGTTTCTAGTTCATAATCTACTTACAGCATAGGATGTTACATTAGCACACACAAGAATAATCTCTGATTTACTAGTTAAACAGACTGTAAATAGATGGAGGTTCATATATTCTTACATTTCAAGAGTTTTAAGAATTCACTGATCATCCTGTAAGAGACAGCAGCTCAGCTTTTCTTATGGTTAATTATTTCAGAGGTGACAGTGTCACTGTGTGCATGTATAAGTGAGATATGTGTCTATTCAGTGTATGCTGGCTGCTAGTCTGTTCCAGTACCTTGTCCCATGACATTTAAGCCCGAAGAAAATTCTGTGTTTGTGTAGTCGCTGTTCATTTTGTGCATAAAGGGAGGCTAGTTCTTGGCTGTCTAATATATATTTTAACATAATTTGATTGCATTGGAAGAGTACCATTACCTCACAGTTCTAGCTCATAAACAGCTAAACAGTACTTGACATTTAAAGAGATTTTCTGTTGTGCACTTGTATAGTCAGGAGTAATTCTAATCCTATTAAAGATACTGTGTCATGGAGGCGTGCCCTGTGGGAGAAGGCTTCTTCTAACTGGTCAGATGGAAAGCAGAGGGGAGGAGCGAGAAAGAGGGTGGATTTATTATTTGCTATTAGGTCAGGGATTTCTGTGGGAAATGCCCAGTGGTTGCAGTTGCTGATGATTTCACATCAACAGCAGTGAAACACAGAGTGCACTCTGATAGCTGATTACTGAATGAGATACTGTAAATGGGTGGGAAAAAAAGACAGTGTGTGAAACAGACAGACTCAGAGAGGGAAGGTTAGAGCAAAGAAAGTGGTCAGGCTACAGGGAGTTCTCCCAGGTGTACTGCGGAAGCTTTTTGGAAATGGATGCAAGGACCATCTGCTGCCTATAGATTAGAGGGCTGTAGAATAAGGGCAGAGAGAACAAGCCTGTGGCTCTTGAATAAAAATTGAAGTTCTGCGTAACTGATTCATCAAGATAAATCATGAGTCTGTGCATGCATAGGATATTAATGAATAAATCCATGCTACGGATAGAGTACAGCCTGCGTTGCTATAAAAAATAGATAAACAGTAACAATGCAGTGAATAAATTCTGCAGTAATTACCTGATTTATGTATGAAGAAAAAGAGAAGCGAAATACAGACAGCCTGTATTGCACTGCATTTAATACTGAGAGATGCTGTACATTGAATCTGACAACTATGGAAAGAGAAATCACGGAGAAGTCAAGTAGCGAGGATTCTTCAATTCACCGGAGTCCATCTTTGGATAGCAAAGACTCAGATTTTGCTAAACCTTCTACCTCAGGAAGGCAATTTGGTCGAGGTTTTACTGCTGGAGCTTTCTATGGTACAGCTGGATCACGCACACAGAACCACACTGGCGTCGAAACCGGGACCAGTTCTGGGACTGTGACTGGCATAAAAAGTGACAAATACAGTGCACCCAAAGGCAGCAAATATGTGGTCTTTTACCTGGATCTATCCTTTGTTTTCCTTTTAGAATTTAAGAAGTGCGACATGACAAGAGGCTGCCTGTGTTGTTTGAAATATATGATGTTCCTTTTCAATTTGATATTTTGGGTGAGTACTGCATTTTCAGTTGCCTTCATTTGTTAGTGTTGTCTGTACTGCTGCATTACATTTATAGTGCATCTTTGAAGCACTACAGTAAGTTCTTCCCCTCCCCCCAGCTGTCTCCTCCTCCCCTCTTTGCCCTGTCTCTCATACTTACATGGCATACATTCAGCATTAAACCCGTGCCTAATGAGAAAATGTACATTTTTAGTTTCTTTATTATCATCTGGTTGCTGTAGTTCAACTAATAATTCTTGAAACTCAGTATTCTAACATGTTTTGAACTGGGTTATTTAAGAAATGGCAAAACTGTTGTTCTTCAGGAATTACCGTAGGGTTAAAATCCTGTGGTGGCAGGATTCATAATTTATTAAGCTGTAGCTTAATATAATTTTGAAGTACATTCTCACTTTTGGCATAAATCTCATTTATTTATTGTAAACTTCATTGACAAGCTGCTTTTTTGTTTGAAGGAAGTTCTGTTCCATTTCTCCAATTAAAAACAATGAATGTGTTCTAACCTCTTACAGTATCAGCATAAATGTGAAATAACAGGAATGATGAAGTAGTCTGGGTTCAATTTCAGCTACAGTTGTCCACATTGATATGTGAAATTGGAGGTTTGCATTTACTTCTGAAGGATCAAAATTGATTTTCCTCCATCAGCCAAGAGGCAAGAGGAGTTGTAACAATGCCTCAATGAGCAAATTAAAAGCATAATGTCTACTTTGAACAAAATGATGCGAGGTACAAGGAAGGGAGGAGATGTTCAAAACAATTGGCAGCTAGGCATCCTTGAGTGAACAGTATTTCTGAGGGACATACAGACTGATTATAATACTCGGTATGTGTGAATACAGCTGAAAATGAAATAGTTTGTTTCATTTAAAAGCAAAGGTCACTGTTTTCCTGATGATTACAGTACTTGAATGTATGAACCAAATCATTAATGTTTGTGGTCCAGAAATATATAGTGTACCTCATAAATAAATGAGGACATCTTTTCTAGGTTTATTTTAAAAGAAGGGCCATTAACAGTACAGTTCAGGTGGTCTGGAGTCATCAATGTTCAAGTTCGGGGTCTTACTAGCAGCTTCTCTTTTCATCTTGACCCACTTACTGAAATAACTTTTAGGAGCAAGCATTAATGGGAGATTTGGTATAGCATTGAGCCACTCTAGCAACAGTGATCTTTTAACAGTAATAGATTGAAATGTTTCAACCACTGAAATTGTGTGAATCTTACTTAGATAGAAAGAAATAGAAGGAAAGGGGTGAAGAACATTTCATCAAAGTTCGTGTGTTTTTATTTTTTATCTTTTGTATACAAACACTACCAGAAAGTTGCCTTAACTGTTCCTGGAATTAATCACTTTTATTCAAGCTGAATGTTGAATAAACTTTGACACCTTGGAAGAATTTTTTTCATGTGATGCTCGTTGCCATTATTTTTGGAACAGCTCTTCTGATATCATTATTTGTGTTCTCTGTGACCAGTCATTAGTTATCTCTTCGCCCTTACTTACTAAAATACATGTGTTTTCTTATTAGGCTTATATTACTTTTCTTTCTGTTATTAAACATTGCCACATCTCTAATATTCCAAAAATGTTTTTGAGCTATGCTATACAGAATAAACATGGTACTGTAGAATCACAATTATAGAAAAATGCTAACGTGAATGATGTCAAGTACTTTTTGATGTTAGTTACAACAGAAATTTGATCAACCAGCCTGGTTTATGTTGTTCACCTTAGCTGTATTAAATTCCTCCTTTTTTCTCTTTACCTGACTTGAATTCAGTTTTGCCAGCCAAACTTGACATCTTGTACATCATTCGAGAGGACTGAAGTCTTGCTAGATTCTTATTTTTCGTAATCAGACTATGTTATTATTCTGTGTCTTAAGCCATTCAAGTAAATAGGCCATCTCATTTTACTCATGGAAATGTGAGCTAGAATGAAGCATGCTATAGGCAGGTGTACTGTAGTTTGCCACCTCTGGCTTTGCACCTGGAACCTTTGTTTGTTATATTATGGCTGACAGGCTTTGGGTGTTTGGCTATGTGTGTGTGTTCCTTGCTGACTCTGAAATTTTCAGTGTCTCTCACTCCTGCCTTACACTCTCCTGCCAGCCCAGCTCTGGGCTTCCCAGGCAGCTCTGCCACTGCCTGCTACTCCTACTCTGTACTGAAGCAGTCCCTGCTATTTCAGTCCTGTCTTTCCTCTCAACCCTTTTTCCTCATTCCCAGGTTTGCCTGGTCTCATTAGTCCTGACTTTCAGCACACTGAGCTGTTAAGTACAGAACATGTTTCCCAGCATTGCTGACAGGGCTGTGTTTAGGACTGTAGTACCCCACTGCAATTTGAGCCTTGCATCCTTCAGAATTTTTATTAAGAAATAGAAGTCCAGAACCATGAAGTTGTGTCTGCTCTTGAGCAGTGACAATCATCTTTTGTAATGCAAGGTGATTTCTTTTATTAAAAAAACCTCTTTTTAGGCAACTGTAAACAGAGATTGAAAGCAGTTCCAAGGCATCTTTAAACAGATGCCAGTCTGGCAGCTATGTGGCGAATGAAGTAGTTAATGGGCAATCTGAATGACCAGCGTACTTTCCATAAAGCTACTTTGTTCAAGATTTGAAGAAGCTCAATGGTTGGCTGCTGGGAAGTGTTGTTCTACTGTAGTACTACAATAGTTCCGCAATACATCTACTGAGAAATGAGGAACAGTGTTTACCTCTGGTGTCCAAGAACTCTGGGCCCTATTAGCTTGAACAATTGTCGGTATTGGCCCAAAGAAGGATGTTTTTTCCATTATTTGCTTATTGACATGGAGAAGAAGATCTAGTCTCTCCCACATGTGCCAGTGAACCATACTATTCCTTCTGCCTGTGAGCCAGATCATACATATTTGAAGATTAATTATATATGCGTATATATATATATATACATGCGCACACATGTAGGTCACTCTGAAAGTAATGCCTCCGATTTATTTCCCTGGAAACTACAACAGACACAAGTAGCACAATAACACTATTTGATACAACAATTTCTCAGCTTGAAAACAACAAAAAAAATCTATCTTTTTAATTAAAAAAAAGTTCTTAAACATGAATTGCAGATGGACCTGACAATTTTTACTGTCAACAGAAGGAAGTATAGAGGAAAGGACAAGGCAGTTGTGCATTTGGAAAGCAAGTACGCAGTTGCAATGGAAGAAAGTGGCATGAAGTTCAGAGTGAAAGAGAGATGATCAGTTACTGAAATGACTTATTCTTATGCTCATCTCTTCATATTTTCGTGGGAGTTGAGAGATGACTCAGCATTCGGCTGTCAAATGGACTCATTTTTTGAGAATTGGAAGAGGTGTTCAGAGAAAGGGAATTAATAGAAAAAAGTTAGAAGAGAACTCTAGAGAAAATGAAATAGTTCCTCGTTATAATGATGAGGAGTTAAGTGAGTTTTTGATATGAAATAGACAGTAAATTAATATTTTCTAAAGCAACTTTTACAAGATATTGCAGCAGTTTCTTGAAATACTTCCTAATTCTTATTAGTTCTTTTGTGAGTTGAAATTCCAGTGCTGGTTTCATGGGGAAATTCTGGAGGCAGACATTCTGCTTTCTTGTATGTAGGTCACTCTAAAAGTAGTGCCTCCTATTTCCATGGAAACCACAACAGATACAAGTAGCACAATAATGCTATTGGACAGAACAAATTCTCAGCTACAAAATGCTATTTTTTAACATATTCACCACCATTAGCTGTGTATTTTTGCCAGCCATGGTCAAGAGCCAGAATGCCTTGCTTTTAAAAATCTGCACCAGCAGAGGTGACCCACTGTCACTGTTTCATTGCTGCTATGGTGGTGGTATTGCTCACACCATCCATGTTTCATCAACCTGAAGTCAGAAGAGAAGGCACCAAATCTGGACTGTACAGTGGGTGTGGTACAACAGTTCAGCCAAGACTAGCAGTGTGCTCCAACGTCTTCAAATTGGTATGGGTCCTGGTGTTATTGTGTTGCAAGAGAAAGGTTGTCTTCTTCTCTGGCCTGGAACTCTGGAAGTTTGAGCCTTTAGCTTAGTCAGCATTGTGATGGTTGATGGAATGATAGTCAGCATTCAGAGTTGATGGTTTGTATGAGTTCTAGGAAATCCAGAAGGCTCACCCCTTTCTTATCACAAGAGATGGTTCTCATCATTTTACTCACTGAGAGGCTGCATCTTGAACTTCTTCTTCAATGGGGAATTCCCATTTGCCGCTACATGGACTCTTTCTCATAGTGGTGACACCTTGTCTCATCACTGATAATGATACGATTCAGGAAACTATCACCTTCAGCTTCGTATTGGTTCAATAGATCCTGACAAACGTGCATACAGTGTTCTTTCTGTTCCTGTGAGCATTCATGGGACCCACGTGGCACAAACTTTGTGATGTTCCAATGTTGCAACCATTGTTTTCAATGCATTGGAGCTGATATTGAGCTCCTTACGTACTTCCCTGATTGTAATCCACAGATTCTCATGGATGAGCTGATTGAGATACTCTTCATTTTGTAGTGTGACAGCTGTGCATGGTCATCTGGAACGTTTCTTGCCTTTCACATTGCTGTCACCACTGCTAAAATGCACCACCCACTGCCTCACTGTGCTGTCATCCGCTGTCTGGCCTACATAAACATCCAGCAAGCATTGATGAATGTCAGTGGGTGCATTATTTCTACATTGAAGAATTCAATTCCACACCTTTGCTTCATATGCACTTCCATGTCAGACGCCATTTTGTCAGGCTGCCACTCTCGTACTATCTGTCACACGGCAACAGAATGTAATGGATTATTGGCAGGAAGATTCAATCTCTACTACCATACCACCATCATCTGCCTCTGATGTCATGGGCCAACATAATAAAATAGGAGACTTTACTTTCAGAGCAGCCCTAGTATATAACACACACATATATATGTATATGTACACATATCATATATACATGCATACATATATATGTGTGTACATATTTTTATTCAGACTAATCTGTATCAACATTTTATGCATGGAGGTGATGGAGAAGTGCATTGTTTAGTGCATTGTCCTTGTCTCCATGTAGCAAACATACTGTTGCTGAAATAACTATGATAAAGAGTTGGTGTAAGTTTTGTTGAATTAGATTCATGACAAAAAGTATATTTTTTGAAAGCTAAAAGTGGATGTATGAGCTAATGTGGAAGGATTGCATGTGAGTTCCACACAGCAATTTGATCTAAGCGTGGCTGAGCAGTAAGTTGAAACAGAAGGTGTTTCTCCGCCATAGTACTAAGAGCTTCAGGTGTTTCTCTGTGGTCCTCTTAGCAGTTGTTCATGGCCATCTGGCATTGCTTTCTTTCAGAGATTAGGGAAGTCTGAGCTGAGGGTTAAGGAAGCTTATAGTATTTAAATGTGTGGCTGGGATGATGATTTACACTGAAGTTATCTTAAGTGTGTAATATGTTTTGTAAATGTTAGCTGACTTGACTTAGTTTCCCTTCAGAGTGTTTATGAGCAAATATATGGAGATTGAGGAGCTCCCTATGTAGCTCTTCAGAAGAAATCCAGTATTGATGTTTTCAACTTAGAGATACAGATAGCAACTTAGTTGTCAAGAAAGGTATTCACTAAATTAAAAAGATTAGGTTACATGTATTTATAGGATAGGTTTCACTTCATTTTTTTTTAATCAGAGGAAAGGTTTACAGGAACTGTTTTCACAGGCTGTATCAGAAAATCATGTTGTGTGTAAAATGGAAATTTTATAAACAAAAATTTTGAAAAGAAATTTTATTCATGACACGAGAATTTCAAAATGAGAATTAAAAAGCAAAATTTGAACTGACGAATAAATTATTAAAACTTCAGCAGAGAACTTTGCAAGAAAACAGTCTTCAGAAGTTTAATTTGTTTTATTAATTAAGGTTAATGAATGCACATACAGTGAGGCATTTATAATAATGCATTTAACATTGCTTTAATTTTAATATAAAATGCGTCTTATTGAGGGAACATCTGTCAAGATGATATAATCTCTGATCTTCTGTATTTCAAAGAGCTGGAAAGCGAAGTGTAGTCAGGAAGATCCTTAATGTGTCTTATTAGTTGTTTATATTTAACCTATTTCAAAAATGTCTCAAAGGAACAGTACTAGTTTATTATTAATAGTATAATTACGAGGAAAAGTTCACATATCTGAGTTAAATGGAGTCAAACTTCCAAATTCAGATATTTAATACTCAGCTTTGAAGTAAATTTATAGCAGATTGTTAAGATTTCCTTTTTGCTAAAATGTAAAGAGCAGAAAAATGTGGGCTGTAGAGTAGCTGACCTTGAAGAATCAGCAAAATTTCAAATACAGCAAATTTTCCATTGATACTGTGTTATAGATAAAAACTATTGCTTCTGATGAGATTTTTCTGCACTAGTTATTTGTCTAATTTATTATTACAGCAGGAGTGATTCATATTTTCTCTTACTGATGAAAAACAATGTTGTGCGATTATCATTGAACGTAAAGACAGTAGTACTGCAGCCGTGCAAGTCATGTTTTATTAAGTCTCAGATCAAACTAAAAGAAAGGAAGCGTGTCCATATCTGTTTGGGCGAGACTGCTGCCAGAGATAATGGTTCTGTAGACTAGGTAGAGATTTTAGAATGGTTTATTTATGGTAATCCATACTTAAATGTTTATTTACCCCTAACTGGAATATATGAAATAGCATACCAAAGCTTTAATGCTTATTTGAGCCTGTTGATCAAACAGTTGAATCTTGTGAGCAGGCTTTGTCCCTCTGCATAACTGGAAGTTAATCTCTGAGGCTTAAGAAGGGCAGATGGTTTGTCCCTGAAATGAGAAAAATTGCAAATTACTGACAGTGTAGAAGAGGAACATGTTCAAATTCTCTCTTTTATTCTCTTGCCCCAGCTGCATTATCTGATAACCTCCATTTATTGACACAGGGAATAATGACAAGGAGAGACAAAGAATGACCCTGAGATGCTTGTCCCTTGACATAATAGAGATATTTATTTCTGTCATATTTTGACTGTGATGTCATAAGACAGCAGCAGAGTAACAATTCTAGTACAATCCCATGAAAGTAAGGGTACTAAAAATAAATAATAATAAAAAAAGTTATTCAGAGCAATACAATGAAGTCTGGGAAATAAGTGGTCCTAGTTTTCTAAAGGCTGCTTTTAGTCACATTAGCAGAAGAACTCAGTTTGTAATATGAATTTGAGAAGCTGTGAAAAGATTCCATGCTTAGTTTTAGTTTCCCCTCCAAATGGTATACCACCACTCTTTAGGTTGCCATTGTAAATGTACACATCAGTGTTGGAATACAGTTAGTAAAAAAATGTTTTGCATGTCAGTGATTTGTCTAGAAGGAGAAGGAAAAGTAATATGTAGTTCAAACAGTATCATGTCCTAATGAATATGTTGTGAATAAACTCCATTAAAAATAAATATCATTATAGCATAACAGTTAAATGTTATTTGAGGCCTGAAGCTAGGTTTATTTTAAAATAATGAAGCTTACTTCAAAGCTGAGCTAGACATTTTTATCCTCATGGCAGGGGCCCCGTAACTGTTTTTAGGGAAGTGAGTGTAAGCTGATTAACTCGGTAGGGGGGACATCTGATATGTCACTTTTCACAGTGTTTGTCTCAGTTACTGCTCTTTACTAACATCATATTTTAATCAGTTGGTGGTTTGGGTTTTTTGTTGGTTTCAATTATTTTTTTGTCCTTCAGTCCTGGGGTGTTCTTCCTCTAGCTGTAGGTTGGGAGGGCCACTTCTGCTTGTTATTTTGGGTGAATGGTCAGTTGATTCATAACTTAAAATGCAGGTTTGTTTTGTGCATCTGATATAGTGTAGCCTGCTGTACATAGTTTCCTTGTTTATATATTAAGAAGCTTGTTGTCATTGAAAGTGAGAAGTAGACACTTTCAAACTGGAAAACATGTGACGTCCCCAATCTTCCAACTCCCAGAGTTAGACCTATTTCTTTAAGAGTATGACTCAAGTTCTTTTCTGTATATCCACTGGCTCTCTGACCTTAAGCAAGTATGTTCAACCCTCTGTGTCTTAATTACTCCGATTTTAAAAAATAACTATAATACCAACTTTTATAAGGCTATGGTTTCAATAGTGAATAAGTATAATGGCTGCAATTTTCCTTACTTTCCTCGAGACTCATAGACTCCTCTAGATCATATCAGTAAGCTGCTTTACTTGGCCTTTGTTAGCACACTCCTTGTATGTCTTCCTGCTATCTTCCTTCTAAGTAAGTCTGCAAGTGCTGATCCAAAGAGGTATAATCTTCCTTGTGCATGTAGAGTAGGATGAGCTTATAACTCCATTATAAGAATGTCCAAGAGGCTGTCTTATTTAAATGTTGCTGGTGCAGAATGGAACCTGGGTAGAAAAAATGTGATGCAGTCCAAATTTGGAAAGTAAAGTTCAGTTTGTTTCACTGTATGAAAATTAGGACATTTCCAGGAGACAACCAAGTTGTCGCAGATAATTTGGTACAGTATACTTAGTAGAGTGTTCCTCTCACATCGCTGATAAGGTTACCTAAACTTTCAGCAACTCAATGAAACTTTGAATTAAAGATGGAATTGTAGTGGGTATCTAGGGTTCTGCTTTAAGTATCTTGCAAAAACAAATAAATGACACCTTCCAAACAAAGTAGAGGTATCTAATACAGCTGGAAGTGTGTTACTGAATGTGAGTATTTACTGAACTCATTGGGGTGGTAACATCAAACTTAATAATTTTAATGTCAGTTTACAGAAATGACCATGAATGTTGAACCCAAAGTAATTTCACAACTTTCTGAAACAAATTAGCTCTAAGTCTACTCAGTACCTTCAGCTCAGTATCTTCCTGCTTAGGACTGCTGAATATATATTCAGCAGATACTTGAACTTCCAAGTGTTTGGAAGTTGGACCGTGATGATCAATCATTCTTCTTTCCTGCCTCTTTTCCTGAGCTGAGCAAAAGTTCACATTAGTGTCCAAACCTCACTGAATTTCTCCTGTCATCCAGTATAGTATGGATATTGAATATTCTTGGGCCTTGCTGCCAGTTGGTATTTTGAAAGTCATCTGTCATTCATCTTCAGTGGTATCTGTCAAAACTGGGCACCGTGTTCAACAGGTTTATCACTGGTTAGGTAGAGCAGGTAATGCTAGATTTTTCACAGCATTACAGTTCCGCCAGGTGATCTTTATGGTTGGCCTGGATGAAGTAATAGCCAAGTCCCAGTAGTATTAGTAACCAGTCTGAACCCTCCTGTAAACATTTAGTGTCACAGTGACTCATTACCTCTATTCTGCCTTGGAGAGGATACAAGCTTAAGCACACCAAATCTAGCATGCAGTTTATTTTACTCTTTGTGTTTGCTATGTTTGTTGTTAAGTTCAGTAAATCAGAAATGATTTTTTAGAGTCAGTAGTGTTTGCAAAGAAAATTATTACATCTGTTTTAGTGGGGAAGAAATTGTGCATCCGTGGGTTCTTGTTCAGTCTAGTTGGTCCTCATTGCAAGCTGAATTTGCTACTCCTTCCTTTTGCTTATTTTCTGGCTCTCCTTAATGTAAACCCTTGTGATGTTTCTCTAATCAGTGCACCTGAAATACTACTTAAATGTATTTTCAAGCATATGTAAGTGTCTCTGTGTCTTCGAATATTATACTGACAAGTCATGAGAATTCAGAAACTGAATCTGTATCTGTTTTTTTTGTTTTGTTTTGTTTTGTTTTTTTGGTAGATCTCTCTATAGTTCCTAAGTGCATTCAGGTACAATTTCAACTGCAGTAGGTTGAAATTGTAGGTTGAAATTGTAGAAAATGACTACATGACTGTTGATTCTTAAGAGCAGCATCTTGAATCAACTGTACATGACTGGGAAATGTATGATGTGTTGAGAGTTGTTGCAAGGATTTTAAATAAGCACAAATTGATGTATGTCTTGTTCCTTATAGAATTATTATTTCCAAACACAGTGAGGATTTGTGACTCACAGGTTTTTACTAAAAGAAGTGTTTCTTTCTTTTATCTTTTATCTTTTTTTTTTTTTTTTAAGTCCAGTACAATTAAGTGGACTGAAACAGGAAAATCATGAGCTTCCAAAGAAGATAAGATTATGAACAGATGACTGTAAGCTGAAGGGATTCATCAATTTAATTACTGGTCATAAGCTGAGATGTATTAGTTGCTTATAAGCATATTTCTACTATTCTGCACATACAATGCAAAACATGCTAACTTTAACCAAGTAGCTTACTCTGCAAATAATATGTGTAAGGGTAAACTATGGAACTGGTTACTCAGAGTAATTCTGTCATGTATGATCATCTCTGTATACTATAAAGTACAATCATTGAGTCTGAAATGGTGCCAAAATGAAAGAGCTGACAGTGTAATATTCTGTAAGATTTGCTTGCTTAATTTGCTAGCTCAGAGAACTAAATAAAATCCGTATAATAAAATGAACAGTTTTGCTATGATCTCTGCAACTGACCACATAGGATTCATTAATTTTCTGTGTCTGACCCTGTAGCATGTACTCCAATTTTTTTTAGATGGCTTGACTTATATGGATTTCTAGTAATTCTGCTAGTAACTTTCAGTTACCAGGAGGGTTACTTCTGAATCAGAGCTACATTCTTCTGTTAAGGTTCTTGATTAATTTGTTCACACGCTTTTCTTGCATACAAGCTGAATGCTTATATTTTGTTAGCAGCTGTGTGACTGCTGGATAGCTTGAGTTATTCACAAGACTCATCTCATCTTCTGTATTGTCTTTGAAAACTTCCAATCAGTTATGTTCTTAAGCAGGTAAGAGATGTTCCTGTCAATGAATTGTAATTCAGAAATGTAAACATCTAATTTAATGTCATTTCTCAGGAGTTTTAAACTAAATAGCTGGATAGGAATCTTACTGTCCTGCATACTATCTCAGCCCCCATTCCAGTTATTCTAGCCTTTGTCATGTTCGCAAAGAGAGCCTTTTCTTTTACAGTGTTTTTTGGTTGCGAAGATATTTTTTTTCTAATTTAACTAATAAATTTTATTGTCTTAATTACTCTTCCTTAGAATTCCGATTGCCCTGTCAAATCAATTTTCACTGTTTTAAGGAATTGACATTACATCTGTTCCTATAAGACTTAGTCCCTTAGGACCAGTTAATGTATTTATCCATTTGACAGTTTGTTAAATATGAGCAGTGCTTTTTATCCTCTTGATACACATGGCAAGCTGAGCCACCAAAACAAAATATCTGCCATGGCTGCTCCACTGATAGAGGGCCAAGGGCTCAGACTAGCGGACTGAGCTATTAGAGACAAGGACTAGCAAGTCCACATGTAGCACACTCCAACTTCAATAGGCTTGTAGTGACCTCTGTTCAGCTGTGTATGCGTGACGTTGCCCATGAGCTCAAAAATTCTGCCTGTCACATACCTTTAGCTTTGGTTTCTTTTACAGTGGTGTTCCCTGCACTTCATTTCCAAATTAACTTGGATAGAGACAGCTAGAGTGTGTGTGTCTGTATGTTCTTATATGACTCCAAACCAGATAATAAAAAAGTAGAAACGATAAATAAATAAACCAACATGATATCTAATATTTTCAGAAGGTAGAGAAATTAATATTTTTTTTACATTTGAATCAGAAAAAATTTAATGTAAAAATAAGGTTACTGCATAAGTAGTATTTGCAGATGTTTAGATCTCAGTATACATTTAGATTATGGAATCACAGAAAAAGTCTAGGTTGGTAGGGATCCCTGTAGATCATCTTGTCCAGCCTTTTACTGAGTGGAAGGCCTCGAATTATATTACCCATGGCCCGATCAACCTGAGCCTTGAGTATTTAAAGGAAGAGATATTCCGTCATTTCTTTTGGTAATCTATTCCAGTAGTTCTCAATTCATTCATTTTGTTTTCAGTTTTTCTCTACGTACACAAAAATTCACTGCAGCAGCTTTTGCACATTGCTGATCTTGATGGTGTTCTGCCAGATGATCTCTAAGTTTTGAATATTTTTCTTGAACTGGGAGGACCAAACCTGGACATAGCATTCTGAGTGTGATCTAATGAGAGCTGACTACAGCAAAATAATCGTATCCATTGAGTACATTTAAACCAAATACTTCTTTCAGCACTTTTTGTAACCTGTCCTCCAGCTATGTCACTGTAAGCCGTTCAGCTTGAAGGTACAGTTGGCACAAGCAGACAGAAAAAAAGTTGATCTTACCACTCCTGCATTCAAGCTGCAGCAAAGTATAATTGTGTTCTCTAGTACAGTATACTGTTTTAGTGTATTACTGCTGTATGTGCTACACTACTTCACAGTATTTTTCTGAACTGTTTAGTATTTTTTTTTTTTTCTTCTGGAAGAAGCAATGTTACTGCAGCTCAACAGTCACTATGTGTTCATCCCCAGCTTATTCCAAATGATTTGTCCTTTTTGAAGCAGGGCATGCATTTGGAAAGCTTAAGTACTTGCTGTCTCAAAAGGTGGCATGCCAAAGGTGGCAAAAGATTTGTTATTCTTCAAGGTTGACTTTATCTCTTGTACTTCTGAGGTTGATATTTTTTGGTGATGTCCCACCTTTTTTTGTGTCTGTGTTTATAACAATTCCACAGTTGTCTATCTCAATATCTGGGTCTTGGGAAACTCTCAGCAGAGCAAGAGAACCTATAGCAAGAGTGTAGGGTAGGAGAGCTAAAACAATGGAAAGGAGAAAAAGATTCTGTTTGGATCTGAATGGTTTCTGTTTGCCTATTAATCAACAGCTCTGAAAACACCTGTTAGATCCTGATTCTAGATCTCTGAAGAGTTTTTCAACAAGCTTTCAAAGAGGAAGTACATAGAATTAATATAAAAGGAGGAAAACAGCACTATTTTAGTCCCATTTGGTCTCCTACTTGTGAGAATACGTAAACAGGACTATTTCTGTCCTTTAAAGCTGTGCTATGTACATCATAAAGAAATATGAAAGAAATGAGGAGGTTAAAAGCTTCTTCCATTTCTTCCCCTCTACTCTTGTCCTCCTTTTTGTCAGAATGAATGTCATACGATTTTGTTGCTGCCCCAAATCTACCTGTACTTGCCTGTGTATTGTCCACTCCCAGCCTTACTGGTTCTAATGTCATACCTGCCCTGCAGGTTCAAAATTTGAGTAACTGCTGGGGAAGCAAAGGTCCTAATCAGGCTATGATCAAGTTTCAGAGGAATAACTTGTGATTACTTGCTTTCTTTCTCAGTCTGTCAGAGAAAGATAGGAGGTTTCATTTTCATTTATGTGGGGCATTGCTTTTATAAATCAGATAGCACTATGCTGGCATGCACAGTTTGGCTGACTTGACTTCAGATTTTTGAGTGGGTAGCAGGTAGATTTTTTTCTTAGGTGTTGAAAGAACCTCAGTACCTTATAAGGAGCCTTGTTTCTGGTTTCAACTTACTGCGAAATGTTTCTAGAATCCGTAATTATAGCACCACTTTAATAATGACTTCCACCATACTTTCTTGCTTAATTGCGGCTTTGGGGAGGGGAAGGCTTACTCCTTCGTTGTTGCTGCCCTGTAGTGTCTCCCAACTCTGTACTTCTGAGACTGCCATCAAAATTGACATTCATTTCAGCGGTGACTTTTTGCTGCATTATGAGTGAAGATTTATGGCTGGTCATTGATAAAATGTATTTTCTAGCTACCTGCTTCAAGGTTATCTGTGCTACAGGCGGTATTGTGGGCAGGTCTAGCAAAGGAAACTTTAAAACCCAAGAGCATGAAAGGGAAAAGCAGCCTTACTGACTTATGTCTGCTTAGTGTTATACAGACTTAAGAAAAACATTGGGAGATCAGAGCTTGCCACAGTCACATGACAGTATCATTCCTATTCTGGACAGACCAGAGGTTTTTTTTGTTTAAAAGATTAAATAGTATTTGTGGTGCTTGTTTTGGTCATTAGCTGTTCCTTAATTTAGTAGAAAAGCTGCTGAGAAATATCCCACCAGTTTTGTTTGATGAGATTCTGAATGAAGAAACAGTGAAAGGTGCTCCTAGCAGCTGAGAGTTTAATTTGAAATGGGTTAGGCAGAAACAGGAAATACTTCTCCATATATTTTACAGATGGTGAGCTGGAATATAAAGTTAGAGAGTGATTTATGAAACAGCTCCAGAGGTATGAATAAAGGTCTCAACTGACCCTTAATTCCCCTAGGACCTCTAAATGATTGATGATTGTCTTCCTATTAGAGATTTTTGGATTCAGTAATTCTACAGACATAATTCTCTCTGACAGGTTTATTACATTAGTAAAGGCTGGTAGACCCCAGTAAATCCCCCATTGTATTAGTCACTACAAAGAAATGCGAAGGGGTCCTTGCCGCATTAAGACTTATAGTTAAAAAATATGATTGAGTGTAATAATCGACACCCAGCTAAAAATTGAAAGTAAGTAGCAAGTTCACTGGTGCGTGTTAGGTTCTCTGTGCTCACTCCGAATCTTGGTTGATGACAGAGAATCTACTTCTAAGCAGTTGGTCTCCGTTTTTATGAAAACTTTTAAAAGAGGACTAGATCTGTCTTTCCAATTTTAAATGTTGAATTGATCCCAGAATTGATCCCATGTAGTTAGGCACACAAGGATGCAAACAGTATTTGGGAGATAAAGATGTCAGTGAATGCTTAGGTGAACCATACGTGTTTCAAGCCTGGCAAAGAAGTTTTTATAGCTGAAGCAGTGAGATTGTGCATTTGTCAAGGAAATGTTGCAGGTAAGTATGTGGAAAGATGGGAGATACCTTTTACAAGAAAATGTCATTTTGTGACTGTTGAGCTGCAGTGGCATTGCTTCTTCCAGAATCAATTCCTTACTAAAAAAAATGTAAACAACATCCTATACTGAGTGGTAGAAGCAACTCTGTTGCTTTTATGTTGAGAGTTGTTTAATTTCCCTGTGTTAACATAACAACTAGTTCTACACTGAGTTAGAATCTAATTGGAAAATTAAGTCATTCACTCAAAATTCAGTCATTACCTGGTTAGAATGCATCACCAGCAACTTCTTAGTCTGGTGTTTAAATGATAGTCATAAGAAACGCTTTTTTGGAGATGATGAGTCTTGACTCTTGCAATTCTGGGGACAGCAAAGGCTACTAAAATCTTTCCACGTCACTCTCTTGTAGGACTATTAATACCTTTCGAGACTCTCAGAAATCAGAAAGCAATTCTATGTATTCTTCCTTCAGAGTAGTGGTTTTGCTGTGCAGATGCATCTGCCTCAGCCCTTGATGGTCAGAGCATCTCTGCAACTTTTCAGTTCCTGTGGAGTCCATGAAGATCCTAAGTGGCACTGGGGTTTCCTTCAGCAGTGTATCTCAGGGACAAGGTGTCAACAGACACCTCTGATACAGATCAGGCAAAAATCTCTCAGAATCATCACTAGGGAACTGATTCTCCCTCTCTATTACCCTCTCATGAGACCTGTGCTACTGTGTTCAATTCTGAGACCCCTAGCATAACTTGGACCTGTAAGAATGGGTCCAGAGAGGGCTGGAGCATCTCTCCTATGCAGGTGGGCTGAGAGAGTGGGAATTGTTTAGCCATTTTTTCTGCATAGGGGAATTCAATACAAAATTCCTTTGTTTCATACTTACTTCCATGTCAGATGCCATCTTTTCAGACTGCCCCTCTGCTGCCATCTGTCACATGGCAACAAAATGTAACGGAATGTTGGTGGGAAGGTTCAACCTCTACTGCCATACCACCAACATCCACCTTTAATGTTACAGGCCAAAAGAACAAGAGGCATTACTTTTGGAGCAGTCCTTGCAAAATATACAATATCATTAACATATAAGTAAGAAAACATTTTAATTTTAAACATTTTTCTTAACATGAAAAAAGAGAGAGAGACAGGAACAAAACCATAGAACTAGTGGGATATGTGATCTTGTTTTTGTGAAACTAACACACCAATCTTGGTTGATGGTAGTTGGGTTGCAATTCTTAGTGAGGCCTCAAGGTATTCATCAGTGATGGAATTTTACTCTTCTGGTACTTTGTCCTTTACAATAATCTTCAAAATGTGCATACTGCCAAAAAGTGATGACACGAATACGGTGTGATTATGAAGCAAATGATATTTTTCTCTGCTACAACAAGGATTTTGAAAGTCCGGTAAAGAGACATGATCAGATTTTTAGTTGAATATCTGATTGCAGCTCTGTACATTCCATTTGAAGATTTGCGCATCATGTATTTACATCAACTGAAAATGGTCTTGCAAATGTAAATTGTTTGGGTTTTTTTGCAGTCTTGAAGCCCCAAGATGTGGGGTGCAATTGACATCCCTGGAGGATGGGATACCATCCAGAGAGACCTAGACTGGCTTGGGCAGTGGGCCCAGGTAAACCTCATGAGGTTCAACAAATCCAAGTGCAAGATCTTGCACCTGGGTCGAGGCAACCCTTTCAACCAGTACAAGCTGTGGATGAAAGGCTTGAGCACAGCCCTGCTGAAAAGGGCTTGAGGGGTGCTGGTAGGTGGCAAGGTGGGCACGAGCCAGGAGTATGCACTCACAGCCGAGGCAGCCAACTGTATCCTGGCCTGCATCAAAAACAGTGTGACCAGCAAGTCGAAGGAGGTGATCCTGCCCGTCTACTCTGTGCTGGTGAGGCCTCACCTGAAGTACTGTGTCCAGAGGTTGAGTCCTCAGTACAAGAGAGCTGTGGAGCTGTTGCAGTGCATTCTGAGGAGGGCTACAAAAATGATCCCAGAGATGGAACATCTCCCTGCAAAAGCAGCCTGGGGCTGGTCAACCTGGAGAAGAGAACGCTCCAGGTAGACCTGAAAGCAGCCTTCCAGTATCTAAAGCAGGCTATAAGAAGGAAGGGGTCAGGCTCTTTTGCAAGGCCTGTTGTGATGGGATAAGGAGAAATGGTTTCAAACTTAAAAAGTGAAAATTTAGATTGGATACAAAGAAAAAGTCTTTTACAGTGAGGGTGGTGAAGCCATGGCACAGGTTACCTACAGATGGGGTGGATGCCCCATCCATGGAGACATCCGAAGGCAGGCTGGATGGGGCTCTGAGCAACCTCATCTAGCTATGCATGTCCCTGTTCATTGCAGGGGAGTTGGACTAGATAACCTTTAGAGGTCCCTTCTAACTCAAACGATTCTATGATTCTATTTTCAAATTCCTTTATTAAACCAAAAAGCATGGCTGTGATCCTCCCCCTCTACTTTGACCTGGTAAGGCCTCATCTGGAGTACTGTGTCCAGTTCTGGGCTCCCCAGTACAAAGAAGACAGGGATCTCTTGGAAAGAGTCCAGCGGAGGGCCACAAAGATGGTGAAGGGCATGGAGCATCTCCCCTATGAAGAAAGGCTAAGTGAACTGGGTCTGTTTAGCCTTGAGAAAAGAAGACTGAGAGGGGACCTGATCCAGGTCTATAAATATCTAAGGTGTGGGGGGCAAAGTGGCGAGGCCAGACTCTTTTCAGCAGTGTGTGGAGACAGGACAAGGGGAAACGGCCAGAAACTAGAGCATAGGAAGTTCCGCACAAATGTGTGCAAGAACTTCTTTACGGTGAGGGTGACAGAGCACTGGAACAGGCTGCCCAGGGAGGTTGTGGAGTCTCCTTCTCTGGAGTTATTCAAAGACCCGCCTGGACACCCACCTGTGTGACCTGGTGTAGGGAGCCCTCTTTGGCAGGGGAGTTGGACTCGATGATCTCTGGAGGTCCCTTCCAACCCCTATGATTCTGTGATTCTGTGATTCTGTGTATTCCTTCACTGTTCAGAGCCCTGTGTTTAGCCAATGTATCAAAAAGCATTCAATTATTTGCCATCACTTGAGTCAGCATTGCACAGCACTGCCCTCCCCATGTCCTGCTTTCAGTCAAAGTGGCGTTAATAGCGTGCTGATGGTTTGGCTGTTGCTGAGCAATGGGTGCATTATGCATTGTGAGCTATGTGGGGCCACATATAGCCCATGGGCCCCTGATCTAGTGGAACATGTTTCTGCCTATCGAAGGGGAGCTGGAACTAAAGTGATCTTTAAGATCATTTCCAACTCATATGATTCTGTGATTATATCATTTTGGAAGCTGGCAAGATTAAAAATAAGCAGATCATTTGTATGCTTGACATGCTCACTCTAATATGGTTGACTCTAATATGGATTAACCTATGTTGTGGTTTTTTTTTTTTTTTTACTTCCTTATCTGTTTCTCAGATGTATGTTACTGTAAGCATAACACTGTTAACCATAGAAACATTTCAAGTCTCCTGAGCTAGTAACTACTAAATACAGTGTGTTTCTTGAGTTTTATTAGCCTGGCAGTGCACTATAGATGTATTCTGTTGTAGGGTATTTTGTTACATTATACAGGGAGATTAATCTACCAAATCTGCTGTCAAGTAATTATCACTTGCTCATTCAACATCGTGCCTTTATGTCATACTTCAGTGGTACAGTGGTGGGAGATTTTAGTGTCATTTCCACTGTAAGGCCCTATGTGAAAACTCTGTAACACCAAGAAAATGGTTTTCCTGTGTCTTTACTTCAGAAGGAGGAACATGAAGGTCATCTTAAGTTCTGTGGATACTTGCTAATAGTGGGGAACAAGATGATGAAATTACCACCATTCAGCAGTTATCCTATCCTCCTATGTGAGTGACATGAAACACAGAGTAATGAATACTAAAGTCCACAGTTTGTAATATACAGAAATTCAAAGATCTTTATACTTGTTCACTGCTAATTTGCTCATGTTTGGCTCAAATAGTGACTTTTATCTGTTTGATTTATAGTGCTGCTGTTTTGCTTACAAATTGGAGATGTTATTGAGCTCAGACTGCTTTTAAAACCAATGCAGAGCATTATGCCTGTAGTTTAAAGACATTAGCAAGATAAATGTGCTATGGTAACAATTCTTGGGACAAACAAGCAATTACAGCTAAATTGCATCTTTTACCAAGCTAATTAGAAGATATTTTTACAGTATAGGTTGTTAGATTGTTACTGTGGAAGGAGCGGTGGAAAACCTCGGACAATTGTCTAATTAACCATCTTGCAACATCATTTTGCTTAGAATGGGAATGCTGCTTAACTGTCTGGTAAAAACTGGATGCAGTTATTCAGATGCCTGTCCACAGGTATCTGCTGCCTCATTTGCTTGAAAGTATAAAACATTCAGTCATGGTGAGACTTCTTAGGAGGTTGTGTTTTGTATTCTGTGATAACTTTACTGTTTAGCCCCATATTTCTCCTGTTAGCCATTTTTGCAACTTTATTATGGGCAAGTGTGGTCAGTTATATTTGGTATACCCACATATTCTTAAACTCTCCTCAGAACTGGCGGATTGGTTACTAACAGCAAATTTCTTAGTATAATGGAGAATGTATACTCTTCTGTAATGAGCAAAGTAAGTATGTGCAATTTGATTTTTATAATTCTCAACAGTGAATTGGTAAAGTGATTTTATATTTTTAACAAAAGTATTTTCTATCAAATGGCTTTTTGATTGCGTGTTTGCATGTTTGAGAAAGTGTCAGGTACAAGCAGTGAGAACATTCTGTTATGTCTCCTTTTTTCTTAAGATACTTATGGATCTTCTGCAGGTGGAGAAGAATGATAAGTAATGGTAATTAACAAATCCACAGAGGCAGAGGAAGGTGCTGAGTGAATGGAGATTACTTCTAAACTGTAATGTAAAATTTACTTGGCAAGGCTTAAGGTAGACTAAGTCCTTGAGAATATGTTTCTTGTGTCATATTTCTGATAGGAAAGACTAAAGGAGTGTTGCCAGTGGAATTTCACTTGTGATCTCCTGCCAGGTATCAATAAGAGGAATAAGTAATGTGTACAAGAGTTGTCATGGAAACACGTAAGCACTTGCCTAGACAACAGCTTAGACAAAAAAGATCCTTGTTCTCAGCTGATTTGTAGCATGGCCTGACACTCTCTGATGCATGACAGACAAACAGTGACAACTGTCATAAACCATTTAATTTTAGGTTTGCAGGGTTGTGATTTAGATTTAGATTATTTTCAATAATCAAGTCATATCAGTCAGCTTCCGGATAGTTTCTTCATGCTAGGAACACTGCAAGACACGAAACCTGTATTTTATAGTCCCAAAAAGGTAAAAAGCCCATCAAAACCAAGCTATAAATATTTTTGCTTAATAGTGTCATTCCTGGAGGCTGTTTGTGGTGCGGGATTTTGAATGTGATCAGTAAGTTTCTTCCTAGTGATTTCAGGCGTACAAGCTTTTTGTTACATTTGAACATGTCATGTCTCATCCCTATACTTATTTAAGTCTAAATCTTTTCCATTGATTATAAAGAAGTAGATAGATCTGACACGCGCACCCATCTTCATAGAATCATAGAATCACTAAGGTTGGAAAAGACCCACAGGATCATCCAGTCCAACCATTCACCCATCACCAATGGTTCTCGCTAAACCATGTCCCTCAACACAACATCCAAATGTTCTTTGAACACCTCCAGGGTCGGTGACTCCACCACCTCTCTGGGCAGCCCATTCCAGTGCCCAACCACCCTTTCAGAGTAGTAGTATTCCTAACGTCCAGCCTGAACCTTCCCTGGCGCAGCTTGAAGCCATTCCCTCTAGTCCTATCACTAGTCACACGAGAGAAGAGGCTGACCCCCAGCTCACTACTACCTCCCTTCAGGTAGTTATAGAGAGCAATAAGGTCTCCCCTGAGCCTCCTCTTCTCCAGACTGAACAATCCCAGCTCCCTCAGCCGCTCCTCATAAGACCTGTGCTCCAGACCCCTCACCGGCTTTGTTGCCCTTCTCTGAACACGCTCCAGGGCCTTGATGTCTTTCTTACAGCGAGGGGCCCAAAACCAGACACAGGGACACAGTACTCGAGGTGCGGCCTCACCAGTGCTGAGTACAGGGGGACAATTACTTCCCTGTTCCTGCTGGTCACACTATTTCTGATACAAGCCAGGATGCCATTGGCCTTCTTGGCCACCTGGGCACACTGCTGGCTCATGTTCAGTCTAGTGTCAATCAACACCCCCAGGTCCATTTCCTCTACACAGTCTTCCAGCCACTCTGCCCCAGGCCTGTAGTGTTGCCTGGGGTTATTGTGGCCAAAGTGCAGGACCCGGCATTTGGTCTTGTTGAATCTCATCCCATTGGCTTCAGCCCCAGCTATCCAGCCTATCCAGATCCCTCTGTAGGGCCTCACTACCCTCAGGCAGATCAACACTTCCAGCCAGCTTTGTGTCATCTGCAAACTTACTGAGGGTGCACTCAATGCCCTCATCCAGGTCATCAATAAAGATACTAAACAGGACAGGCCCCAGCACCGACCCCTGGGGAACTCCACTTGTAACCGGTCGCCAGCTGGATTTAACTCCATTCACCACCACCACTCTCTGGGCCCGGCCCTCCAGCCAGTTCCTTACCCAGCCAAGAGTGTACCTGTCCAAGCCACAGACTGCCAGCTTCTGCAGGAGAATACTGTGGGAGACAGTGTCAAAGGCTTTACTGAAGTCTAGGTAGACTACATCAACAGCCTTTCCCTCATCCACCAGACGGGTCACTAGGTCATAGAAGGAGATCAGGTTGGTCAAGCAGGACCTGCCCTTCGTGAACCCATGCTGGCTAGACCTGATCCCCCGGTTGTCCTGCACATGCTGCGTGATCTCCCTCAAGACAATCTGCTCCATAATCTTCCCCGGCACCGAGGTCAGGCTAACAGGCCTGTAGTTCCCTGGATCCTCCCTGCAGCCCTTCTTGTAGATAGGAGTCACACTGGCAAGCCTCCAGTCTTCTGGGACCTCGCCAGTCAACAAGGAGCGCTGATAGATGATGGAAAGCGGCTCGGCTATCACCTCCGCCAGTTCCCTCAGCACTCTCGGGTGAATCTCATCCGGCCCCATGGACTTGTGACAGTCCAGTTGGAGTAGCAGGTCTCTGAGTGTTTCCTCCTGAATCGTGGGGGGTTTAGTCTGCTCTCCAGCCAAGACTGCCAGGTCAGAGAGTGGAGAAACCTGAGGATAGCTGGTCTGACTTTTAAAGACAGATGTAAAGAAGGCATTCAGAACCTCTGCCTTTTCCTTATCCTCAGTGGTCACATTCCCAGCCTCATCCAGTAAGGAATGAAGATTCTCCCTGGTCCTCCTTTTACTGTTGATATATTTGTAAAAGGGTTTCTTGTTTCTTTTTATCCCAGCGGCCAGGTTGAGTTCAAGCTGGGCTTTTGCCTTTCTGATTTTCTCCCTGCACATCTTAACAACTTCTTTGTATTCTTTCCGGGTTGCCCGTCCCTTCTTCCACAGGAGGTAGATTCTCTTTTTCTCCTGGAGCCTCAAGAATAGCTCCCTATTCATCCACGCTGGTCCTCTTCCGCGCCGGCTCATTTTGCGGCTCAGGGGGACAGCCTTCTCCTGCGCCTTTAAGACTTCCTTCTTGAAAAGCAACCAGCCATCTTGTACCCCTTTATTCTCTAAGACTGAACCCCAGGGGACTCCCCCTACTAGTCTCCTGAACAATTCAAAGTCTGCCCTCCGGAAGTCCAAGGTAGCAGTTTAGCTTTTCCCCCTCCTGACTCCATCAAGAATCGAGAACTCTACCATGTTGTGGTCACTCTATCCAAGACAGCCCCCGACCTCCACATCTCCCACTAGACCTTCTCTGTTTGTGAACAGCAGGTCTAACAGGGCAGCTCCTCTCGTAGGTTCTCTTACCAGCTGCATCAAGAAGTTGTCCTCCATACATTCCAGAAACCTCCTAGACTGCTTCTTCTGAGCTAAGTTGTATTCCCAGCATATGTAGGGGAAGTTGAAGTCCCCCATGAGGACAAGGGCCGGCGATCGCGCAGCTTCCGCCAGCTGTTCATAGAACACCTCATCTGTCTCTTCATCCTGGTTCAGCGGTCTATAACAGATGCCCACCAGGATGTCTGCCTTGTCAGTTCTTCCCCTGATCTTTACCCATAGGGATTCAACCTTATCATCCCCAGTCATAAGTTCAGTAACCTAAAAGCACTCTTTAACATAGAGAGCCATGCCACCACCCCTCCTTCCTTGTCTATCCTTCCTGAAGAGTTTGTAGCCATCCATTGCAGCACTCCAGTCATGGGAGTGGTCCCACCACATTTCCGTAATGGCAACTAGGTCATAGCTTGCCTGCCGCACAATGGCTTCCAACTCTTCTTGTTTGTTGCCCATGCTGCGTGCATTGGTATAGACACATTTTAGCTGGGCCCCTCGCCTAACCCCATTATTGCTCCCCCAGGCTCATCTCTAGCAGGCCTGGTTTTATCGCCTTCCCCCTTCATATCTAGTTTAAAGACCTCTCTACAAGTCCCGCCAGCTCCTGGGCAAGGATCCATTTCCCCCTTTGAGACAGGTAATACCCATCTTGCAGACCTCAGGCCCGGTGCCGAGTGGATGGCCCCATGATCAAAGAACCCGAAATTCTTGTGTTTGCACCAGCCTCTCAGCCATGTGTTTATGCGATGGGTTTTCCTGGTCATTGCATTGTCTTTCCCTGCCACTGTAGGAATACCTGCAATAACTACTTGTATGCCTGCATTGTCAACTAACCTCCCCAGTCCCCTAAAATCATTTTTTATAGACCTCAGGCTTCTGTCAGCAACCTCATCACTGCCGGCCTGAACTATCAATAAAAGATAGTAATCAGAGGGGTGGATCAGACCAGGAAGTTTTCTAGAAATATCCCTGACCCGGGCCCCAGGGAGGCAGCACACCTCCCTACGGGTAGGGTCAGGCCGACATATCAGGCCCTCTGTTCCTCTCAGGAGGAAGTCACCTACAAATATCACCCTCCTTTCTTTTCTGGAGGAGGCAGTCTTTAAGCGTGGAGCTGACCTCCTCACCTTAGATACACTTGGAGGCAGTCTTCCCACCTCATCCTCACTTACCTCTCCCTCTGGTTTCAGGGCATCAAACCTATTACATATAGCAATTCTTGGAGTTTTGCAGAATTACAGAATAGTAGGGGTCAAACTCTAGAGATTTTAAGTTAATGAAAATTGGTAATTCAAGAGAAGGATTCTGAAAAAGCTCCTGAGTGGTAGATTCATATTGTTTTTTTTCCCCAGTTATATGAACTATATGCTCTATATGAAGAAGTCTGTAGTTTAAAATTAAAAGTTCAGAGGAATTGCACCATGTTCTAAAATTACAGCCATTTTTAGATTGGAGATTATTGTGAATACAACATCAAAACATTTGATGTTTTAGGATTTTTGGAGAAGAAGAATTACTGCTGTGAAGAAAGCTTGTGTGCCATATAGAATGAAAGCTCACTGCAACAAGCTATTAGTTACATAGCTGAGACTTCTAAGTGCAGCCTTAATTTTGCAAGGTCGTGTCAGTTATATATAGAAGGCTGTCCATGGAGCAATCTCGCATGTCTTGTGACAGTTATGCCTATATTAAATTGCATTCTCTAGTGACATTTTACCAGTCAAACAGGACTGTAAAATTGAAAGAATAGGGTTATTTTAAAAAAATTCTAAATCTGTGTTTCTAAGCCCATTGGCACTTTATCTTTCTAGGTATGGAACTTATTAAGTTGTTTTTTAAAGTTTACAAGAAAGCAGGTTTTGCATCCCAGATCAGCACAGATCACCCAGATCAGTATTGCTCTTATGCTGTTAACTGTGACATTGTCTTGAGGTATTGTATGTGCTTGTTAGGACTATAAAATCATAGAATATCTTGACTTGGAAGGGAACCATGAGTTTCATCAAATCTAGTTCCTAACTCCATGCAGGGCAACCTAAGAGGTAAACCACAAGTCTGTGAGCATTGTGCATACACTTCTAACCTATCCTCAGAGAGAAAAGTTCAGCATCTCCCTCTCCATTCCCTGTCATGAGCAAGTTGTAGACAGAAATGAGGCCACCCCTCAGTTTTCTCTAATCTGAACAAACCAAGTGACCTCAGCCACCCCTTGTAAGTCTTACCCTATTGTTCTTTCACTGTCCTTGTTTCCCTCCTTTGGACACACTCCAGAATTTTTATAACCTTAAAATATGCCCAAAATAGTGCTCAAGGTGAGGCCACATTAATGCAGAGCAGAGCAGGACATTCACTTCCTTCAGCCTGCTAGCAGTGCTGTGCCTGATGCATCACAGGGTGGATACAGTTGGCCTCCTAGGCAACCAGAGCCTGTTTGTGACTCATCTTCACCTTGCCATCAACCAAAACCCCTAGATCTCTCTCTTCAGGACTGCATTCAATCCACTTGTCCTCCATCTCTGTACATCTGTACTGTCTCAGGTGCAGATTCTGTCATACAGTTGATGACTGCCCAGCACTTTGATCTATCAAGATCTGTCTATAGCGCCTCTCTGTGCTCAAGGGAATCAGCAATTTCTACCTATTTATTATTGTCCCCAGATTTAATGTGCAGCCAATTCCTATATGCAGGTCACTGATAAAAATGTTTCATGGAACCCTGGAGAACAGTAACAGTATTTTTCAACTATCTATTTTTCACCACCATTTGCATGTCATTTTTGCCGTGGATGGACAAGAGCCTGCATGTCGTGCACATAAAAAGTCTGCGCCAGCAGAGGTGAATTGCTGGCTCTCTTGCCAGTGCTGAAACTCACTGTGCTAGCATCCATTCTCTGGCCTCCATAAACATTCAGCAAGCATCAATAAATGTCAATGGGTGCTATTATTTCCACATAGGAGAATTCAGTTCCACACCTTTGCTTTGTATGCACTTCCATGTCAGATGCCATCTTTTCAGACTGCCCCTCTGCTGCCATCTGTCACATGGCAACAAAATGTAACTGGACATTAGTGGGAAAGTTCAATCTCTACTGCCATACCACCATCATCTGCCTCTGATGTCATGGACCAACATAGTAAAATAGGAGGCATTACTTTCAGAGCAGCTCTCATAGTTTCCTTCACTGCATGAACAGTATTCATGAGAAGATATTTATTACTGCACATGCTGGAACTTGAATACAGACTTAAGTCAAAGGCAGTCACTGAAGAACATCAGAACAACCAGCAGGGAGATCAAACTGCTAGAACTGGAGTGGCTCAGGAAGATCAGGATTTGCAAGGTAAGAGTAAATAATTTAGAGATTGTTGAGCCCATGACACCTCAGGCCATCAAGGAAGAGATGCAATATATAGATGGGCTCAGGAGTGAGGGTGGACATAACCATGAATGCTATTGCACAGACTATCCATTGGCACTGGAACAAGTTGCCCAGAGAAATTCTGGAGGCCTGTTCCTGTAGGAAGGCCAGGTTGGATAGGACCCTGGGCAACCTGATCTATTGAGTGGCAACCCAGACCACAGCAGGAGTTTGGAAGCTCATCTTTAAGGTCCCTTCCAACCTAAGCCATTCTATGATTTCAGGTTCACTGAAAAAGACACAGAGCTCAGCAACTGAAAGGGAAATACAACTGACAAAATGGCGAAGTAGTCTAGAGACTTGTAGTAGAGCTGAGAGGTATCAGTGTTTTGAAGCTCACCTCAGTCACAATGCAGCAATCTCTCCTCCTTTCCTTGATTGTCAAATCCAAAGAGAACCAGTGGCTAAAATGAAAGTAGTCAGCATGTTTAAGCTATCAAATCAATGAATTTAGCAGTAGCCAAGGCTTTGGCCTCCGTGATCTTGTTGTAAGAGGAGGGCTAAGGAGAATCTCCATCCTTTACTGGATGTGGAGGGGAACATGACCACTAAGGAGAAGGAAAAGGCTGAGGTTCTCAATGCCTTCTGGCATCCCAGTCTGGGATGGGGAGCAGAATAAACCCCCCATGATGCAGGCAGAAACAGTGACTTACTACTCCACCTGGACTGCCACAAGTCCATGGCGCCAGATGAGATCCACCTGAGGGTGCTGAGGGAGCTGGCAGACGTGATTGCCTAGCTGCTTTCCATCATCTGTCAGCATTCCTGATGTCAACGGTTTATGGGCTGGTTAAGCCCAGTCCCGTGACTAATGGGGCAGGGGGTCCCACAGACCCATGCCATGGGAAAAGGAAAAAGGGAAAAGGGGAAAGGGTAGGGAGGTTATGATGTGGAATACCGATAAAAAAATCATAAAACTATGACACCCTGTCAATGAGAGAGGTCCCAGAGGATTAGGGACTTGCCAGCATGACTCCCATCTGCAAGAAGGGTTGTAAGGAGGATCTGGGGAACCGCAGGCCCATCAGCCTGATCTTGGTGCCAGGAAAGGTTATGGAGCAGATCATCTTCAGTGAGAATATGTGGCATGTGCGAGATAACTGGGGGATCAGGCCCAGCCAGCATGGGTTCACGAAAGGCAGGTCCAGCTTAACCAAGATGATCTCCTTCTACAATCGAGTGACTCGCCTGGTGGATGAGGGAAAGTCTGTTGACGTAGCCTACCTAGACTTCAGCAAAGCCTCTGAAACTGTGTCCCACAGTATTCTGGAGAAGCTGGCAGCTCATGGCTTGGACAGGTACACTCTCTGTTGGGTAAAGAACTGGCTGGATGGCCAGGCCCAGAGAGTGGTGGTGAATGATGACCACGAAGTCCAGATGGTTACTGGTGATGAGTGGTGTTCCCCATGGGTTGGTACTGGGGCCTGCCCTGTTTAATGTCTTTATACAAGGGCATTGAGTGCACCCTCAATAAATTTGCAGATGATACCAAGTTTGGAGGAAACGTCAATCTGCTTGAGGGTAGGAATGCCCTGCAGAGGGATCTGGATAGGCGGGATCACTGGACTGAGGCCAATGGAATGAAGTTCAACAAGACTTCTACTCAGCCCTTGTGAGGCCCCATCTGGAGTACTGCATCCAGGTCTGGGGCACTCAATACAAGAAAGACAAGGAGCTGTTAGAGAGGGTGCAGAGGAGTGCCACAAAGATGATCAGAGCCTGCGAAGGCAGGCTGAGGGAGCTGGGCTTGTTCAGCCTGGAGAAGAGAAGGCTGCAGGGTGACCTCATTGCAGCCTTCCAGTACCTAAAGGGAGCCTACAAACAGGAGGGGAGTCAACTCTTTACAAGGGTAGATAATAGCAGGACAAGGGGAAATGGTTTTAAGTTGAAAGAGGGAAGATTTAGGTTGGATGTCAGGGGGAGGTTTTTTACTATGAGAGTGGTGAGGTGCTGGAACAAGCTGCCCAGCTGGTGCTGGAACAAGCCATTCTATGATTCTGTGATGATTCTATGAAGACCAAATGCCATGTCCTGCACTTTGATCACTGTAATCTCATGCAGTGTTATTGGCATGGGTCAGAGTGGCTGGAAGGCTGTGTAGAGGAAACAGACCTGGGGGTATTTGTCAACACTCAGCTGAATGTGAGTGTGCCCAGGTGGCCAAGAACGCCAGTGGTATCCTGGCTGGTACCAGAAATAATGTTGCCAGGAGGAGCAGGGAAGTGATCATCTCTCTGTACTCAGCACTGGTGAGGCCATACCTTGAGTACAGTGTTCATTTTTGGGCTGCTCAGTACAAGAAAGACACTGAGGCCCTGGAGAAGGGCAGTGAAGCTGGTGAGGAGTCTAGAGCACAAGCCTTATGAGGAGCGGCTGAGTGAACTGGGATTGTTCAGTCTGGAGAGGATGAGGCTCAGTAGAGACCTTATCACTCTCTTACAACTACGTGAAAGGAGGCTGTGGCAATGTGGGGGTCAGTGATAGGACTAGAGGGAATGGCCTCAAGTTGTGCCATGGGAGATTCAGGCTGGATGTTAGGTTTATCCTACCTCTTCTCTGAAAGAGTGGTCAGGTACTGGAATGGGCTGTCCATGGAGGTTGTGGAGTCCAACCCTGGAGGTTTTGAAGACATGGAAATATGAAATATGAAATACGAAGACATGGAATATGGAAATACTGGTGATAGGTGGGCAGTTGGAATGGATGATCTTAGAGGTCTTTTTCATCCTTGGTGATTCTATGATCTAGGATGCACCTTCAGTAGACCAGAAATGTTGATGTTGGATGGGATGTAACTGACCTGGAGGGCCACATCTTTGGCAGCAAGCTGGCTGGGCTCATCACCAGAGCTTTTAACTGGATTTGATGGGGGAAGGGGTTGTACCACTGAATGACAGAGAAGAGCCAGGAAACACTGCTGCCATGGTAAGCAGCAGGGGAAAATCTTGGATTTGTCCCAGAGGATTTTGAAAGGGCTCCTCCAGAAAATTAATGTGGCTGATAGCCCAGTTGAAGAGCCTCTATATTAATGCATGCAGCATGAGAAATAAGCAGAGGAGATGAAATCCATGGTGCAATTAGAAAGCTATAATCTAAGTCATATGTGGTGGGATGATTCACACAACTGGAATACTGTGATTGAAGGATTCAAGTAAGGACAGGCAAAGTAGGAGAGGTAGGTGAGTTGCACTCTATGTTAGTGGATAGACTGCGAAGGACTGCGTTTGAGAAACAGTCACAAACAGATTGGAGATTTTGAAGGTTAAAATTGATGTGCTCTTTGATGTTTCCAGGTAGAAAATGTAATGCAAAGGCACATCAAATGCAAGCCAAAAGTCTGATATCTCTATTTTTTCTTGGAGAACCAACACCCATGAAACAAAGTGAAAGGGAAGTATGTTCGCCCCTTCTCTTCTTCTATGATCTCAGCCTCTTCCCAATCCTCTTCTTCATATATTTTTCCTTCCTCTTTTCTTTCAAACCATATAAAACTTCTGTTTCTCTCCTGCAGTATTCCTACTACCCTGTTTCTTCTGCTTTATACTCGTCTTTGGCACTCAACTTTTACCATTTTCCTTCTTGGGTATTATACTACAAGCATATTGCTTCTACTTCCTTTGTCTTTCTCCTCACAGTACTCAACTGGTCTACGTAACAGAATGAAATTGCCTGCCTTTTCATAAGGTTATTGCCTAGTGCACAGAAATAAGAGCTATCAACAGTTCTCACACAGGGAAGAGGAAGCAGCTTGCTGCTGGCTCATGTTCAGTTTTTCATCCACTAGAACCCCCATGTCCTTCTCAGCAGGGCTGCTCTCTGCAAATTTTCAAATGGAATACATAGTGTTACAATCAGATAGATATTCAAATCAAAAATTTCATCATGCCCCTTTACCAAACTTCTATAAGACCTGTCTTCACAATAATGCCTTATTCGTGTAGTTGCTTTTTAGCAGTCTATACATTTGTGAACAACTATTTTCAAGAGTGAAGGACAGGAATAGTAAAAAAAAATCTCTGACTAACATCTTGAGAACTCCCTGAGAATTTCAAGCACTTTCTTTGAACCAGACATTGATGCAT
The DNA here is from genome assembly GCA_016647715.1 of Pavo muticus. Taxonomy (NCBI): domain Eukaryota; kingdom Metazoa; phylum Chordata; class Aves; order Galliformes; family Phasianidae; genus Pavo; species Pavo muticus. The sequence goes on from JACDJE010000739.1 coordinate 59,279, forward strand.
TAGTTTCACAAAAACAGCATCAAATGTCCCGCGAGTTTTGTGTTATTGTTGCTCACTCTTTTTTATGTTTTAATAAAAAAATGTATACATAACAGTAAGTTCTGTTGCTTATATACATTAACTGTATTACATATGAGGGCTACTCCAAAAGTAATGCCTCCTGTTTTATTATGTTGGGCTGCTACATCAGAGATTAATGTTGGGGGTAAAGGTGCCTTGAACTTGGCCTTCTTGAACCTTATTAAGTTCATGTGGGCCCACTTCTCAAGCCTGTCCAGGTCCCTCTGGATGGCATCCCTTCCTTCTTTTGTGTCAGCTGCACCACTCAGCTTACTGTCATCAGCACACTTGCTGAGGGTACGCTCAGTCCCACTGTCTGGGTCATTAATAAAAATGTTGAAGAGTAGTGGTCCAAGGATGGACCCCTGGGGGACACCACTCATCATCAGCCTCCACCTGGACATAGAACCGTTGACCACAGTCCACTGACTGTGACCATGCAACCAATTCTTTATTTGCTGAATTGTCCGCCCTTAATATCCATATCTCTCCAACTTAGAGATAAGAATGTGGTATGAGACCATGTCAAAAGCACAAGTCCAGGTAGATGACATCAGTTGCTTTTCCTTTGTCACTCCATTGTAGAAGATCATCAAATTGGTGAGGGTGATCTGTCCTTGGTGAAGCTGTGCTGGCTTTCTTCGATTACTTCCTCATCTTGCATGTGCCTGAACATAGCTTCCAGGAGCATCTGCTCCGTGATCTTCCCAGGCAGAGACTTGAGGTTCCCTGGCCTGTATTTCCTCGCATCTTCTTTTCTCTCTTCCTTAAAAATTGGGGTGATGTTTCCTTTTCTCTAGTCACCAGGGACTTCTCAGGACAGCCATGACTTTTCAGAATTGATGTGGTTGCCAAGCATTGCCAAAATGGGAGCCACATCAGCTTTTTTCTTCAGGACCCTGGGATGTATGTCATCCAGCCCCATAGGCTTGTACACATTCAGTCTCATGAGGTGGTCTTGGATTTTACAGTGGGGGGAATTTTGTTCCCCTGACCCCCATAGTGATTGAGGATGTGATACATGTGGGAAGCCTTATTGCCAATGAAGACTGAAGCAAAGAACTCATTGAGTACCTCAGCCTATTCTGTGTCTGATGAAGCCATTTCTCCCTTTATCAGAAGGGTTACACTCTCTTTTGAGTATCTCTTCTGACCAATGTACCTAAAGAATCCCTTCTTGTTTCTTTTCACATCCCTTTCCAAATTCAGTTCAATATTCACCTTTGGCTTTCCTGATCCCATCTCTGCACATCCAGATGACATCCTTCTATTCTTCCCATCCTTGCTTCCACTGCTTATACTTTTCCTTCTTTTCCCTCAGTTTGACCTGCAAGTCCTTGCTCAGCCATGCTGGTTTTCTGCCTCCTTGCTTGATTTCTTATTCAGGGGGATGGAAATTTCTGTATTCGTCTTACTTCCTGTAAGAAAAAGGGTCTTCAGGAGACTCATGCGCTTTCTTAGCATGTGTATGTGCTACCTGGGGATGAACCAATGGTATGGTATGGTATGCAGTGTGGTCTCTGGCTGTTAGGTGGCATTATAAACCAAACAGGAAACTTCAGATGAAGAAGTGCTTCAGTAGGGTGTTTTCCAGCTCTTCCTGCCAGGTCCCAACTGTGACCGTTAAGTGGGGCAGTCATGCAGGTGGCCTTGTTCCAACAGGTGATAAAGAAGAGCTGAAATTTCAGAGTCAGCCTGTAGCTTTTCACAGGTGACAGTGCAGCCACAAGTCTGGTAAAATGTCAGTGCTGTCCATCATAAATGGACTTTGGGAAGTGAAAGACAATTGCATGACAAAGTTAAGAAGAATGACTTGTGCAGGGTGTTTATAGAAAGGGTGAAATCTGCCTTGTACGCTCTGACCTTTCCTCCCAACTTTGAAGTGTGCTCAGCTTTCAGGCTTAATTTTTAACTGATTATCTTCAATTCCTCTCTCTATTTTATGGAATGATGGAATTCCTTGCCCTCAGATCACCAAATGTAATATCTGTCTCTGGAGTTTTTCAACATATACTATTTACCAGTTCTGTGACTGAAATTGCTACTGTTGACGTTTTTATCACTTCTATAATAGAAAATGTGTCCTAAATTTAATTTTTCTGCCCCAGATCAGACTAGCTTCCTAATTCTGTTTATATTGGCTAATGGATAAATGAGGGTTTTTTTTTGCTTTTTAGTAAGACTTCCATGTTCTGAATAGACCTGTCAGCCATGCATGTTATCTATCCTTTCTAAATTTGATCTCTTATTGTAAACCTACATTAACTGGCATTACTTATCAATAACACATTAATTAATTAACAGCTTAATTTAAAGAACGAGAGTTGCCTTAGGAAATAGAAATTTTAAAAAATGATTTTTTAATGCCACAGCTTTTCTCACATTTTGTTAAGAAAGTTAAAAGATCAAAACTAGAATGTAAGTATGACTAATTTAGAAGTAGCTGGGGAGGATCAGAGAAAAAGCAATATAAACACCCACAGTAACTGAGTGTAAGTTGATCTGTGCTGCTGCCATTGATTTCCTTTCTAGGAATTTTTGAGGTTAAAAGGATTGGCTGGTGTTTCCAGGCGCAGCATTTGGGAAGCAAAACTGCTAGCCTGCAACTCCAATTTATGTTAGTTAGTGAACAGTACATTAAAACCAGCAGCTGTCTGCCTTTTGGTGAATGAAGAGAGAGTGAAAAAACACTAGCCATGCATTTGCCTTAAGCAAACAATCCTCTCTAATAGTTTTGTTTTTGTTAAAGTAAGTAGTAAACTCTCAATATGTATGTCATCAGCTGAGATTGCTGTGATGCATGCCACTTTCCATTTGGGGGAGGTTATCATCTTGATATCCAGAGTCAGTATTCATTGTGCTGCCCAGTCTGACCAATCTGTCCATGTGGAACAGCTGCCAAGCTAGTTAAACCCTATTTTGTTTTTGAGCATTGGAAAGGAATAATCACTGTGAATCACTTCCCATTTGTCTTTATTGAATTTTACTTCAATACATTTCTGTTTTCTCCTTCAATCTGTCAGTTTCATTACTAATTTGAATGTTAAGTCTAAGCTTCTTGGCAGTATTCTAATTTCAAACCTACTTTATAATGAAATGACTTAATTTTTTAAATACATAATCAAGAAAGCAAAAAATTTTTCTTAGAAAAAAACCATACTTGTCATTTGAGATTGAATGAATGTACACTGCTCCCTTGGACAGCTTTGCATTGTTCTTTTTTTCACTATAATTTCTCAGATTTTTTATTCTTCTCTGTCTTATGCCAGTTTAGGATTGCGAAAGAAATTTGTTTTAGTCTTTTTAAAAGTTTGTAGCTCAGACAGTTAGAATTCTTACAGAGATTAGTGTTTTTGAGTATGGCACTTTGAAGTATGTATTGCTTCAGAGGCTTATTTCTTACTTTAGCCTCTCCATGGTTTCAATGAATTTAATTTATGCACATTTAGTTTCAGTTATTAACTGACTAACCTCTCCTTATTGGAGAAAAAGACAAGAAAAGACATGAGAGAACATGCTTGTTCTGCATAGCTGCTAACAAGCATAGCTTCTGCTGGCATTTTACCTCGGGGTGCTGTGGAGGCAGGGAACAAGTTGGGAGGCAGGGGAGGGGAAGGCAGCGGGGAGAGAGGGAGACAGCTTCCACAGTTCTTTGCTCTAGTTTATGTCACCCACTTAATATAGAACAGAATTCTACCAAGTGACACACTATGTGAAAATAGATGCTGTACTGTGCTCTCAGGCTAGCGGCTGCCTTCTTTGATATATCAGTTTCAGCAGTGAGGTGGTCACATGACCTTTGTAAAAAACTATCCAATTATTTGTAAAAGTTCTCTGTAGTTTCAGTGAGAATAACCAGTAGAGTATGTCAGCAAATGAGGCCTACCAGCTTTTCTGCATGAAAAGAGCAGAGTACTGTCTGTGACAGCATTTTTACATGGATTAGCCTAATGACTGGCTTTTCAATTTTGTTTTCTAAGCTGCTGCCCTTTAAAAATTGGCAATGATCACTTATCTATGCTCAAAACAAAAGTATTATCTTTGACTCTTTTGGAGTACTAAATTGCAGAGGCATGTGCCTTTACAGTTGAAATTGCACATGTTGAACTGAGAATGTGTCACAGTGATGTGATGTGTTCATCTTTGTGCTGTGCTGTCTTAATGCTTGAGCTTTATCTGTATTGGGACTGGGGGGATAAAAATTGTATTTCCTAGACAAAGGAGTGATGCTTCTTCATTTTGAAAATACTTTCGGCACTGAAGGAGAAAGTCTGCTCTGCACTTTGCTTCAAAGAGCTGCAGCAAGTATGAAGAGCCTGAGAAGACTGGTACTATTTTTCTCAGGAATTAGTTAAGTAATTAAGTGAAATGAGTTGAATTAATAACACTGTAACAGAGTGCAAATAATGAAACTTTAGAGAGAAGCCAATCTCTTCATCTTATTTCACAGCATGTGGCAAGTAAATATGCAAAGCACTTGCAGCTCTGTAAGTTTTCAAAATGTTGCTCTTGTGGTGCATACTTTTGCTGTGGAATTCACTGTTATAAGATGATATCAACACCAGAGATTCAAAGACAATTTGAGCTTCTGTTTAATAAGGCATATGCACTGATCAAATATCAGTGAAAAGAAAGTTTCAATTGCTATGTGACATAATCTGGTCTTTGTCTCTAAGCAGTTACTTGACAGAACTTTCATAGGGGTGCTTAGCTTTTTTGAGCTCCCTTTGGATGCATCTAGTTTCATCCACTTGTCAAAGGTAAGCTGCTGGAGTGATAAGGACTTAACTTTTGATCTTGCGTGGCAGTTCTGTAGTAGCATCCTAGAAGTTTTGGTACTGAACTTGGAATAAGAAATATGATTGACACTTACCCCTTGCCTTCATATTCCTATATAAGGTATATGTATAGCATCACTTCATGTCAGGGTAGCTTCTGATCCTACCTAGAACTGCCCACCTTCTATGGGATAATTTTACAGTATTTCAGTCATTCATCATATTAAGTCATGTGTTGGTAGTATTAATAAGGTTAAGACTCTTGGTTTCTTAGCACTAGCAGTTGTTCTTAGGAGCTATCTAGATTAAATCTGTTTCTATTAACCTTCTTACAAGTAGCAGTAGTGCAGCTTCATTGGCATAGAATCTAACACAGGAAGAATTTGCTAATGACTAATGTAGTCTCATATTAGAACACTGCTATTCTATAACTAGGAAAAGAGAAGTTGATATTTGGGGTAGAATTCTCCTACCACCTATGAAGCAATGAATATCATACACTTGACTCATGATGTCTTCTTGCAGTTACAAAATAGTCTTGTATATATATTTTAAAGTAACACCATTTAAGAAGGATCTTAGTAGAACATGAGGCAATAAATATAATTTGAATACTTTTTTGAGAAAGCATGGCTCAATTTTACTACTGAAGTACAATGAAATACAATACCTAATATAGTTTTTCTGAGGATCCCTCTCCTTCTTCTCCAGAAAAGCAGAGAACACAATCTCAGTGATCTTTTTTTTTCTTGCTTTTTCATTTCTTTTGACATTTTTTGTGTCACCTTTTCTTTATTAACTAGGAAAAAAAAACTTATTCATATGTTTCTCTTGATATTTTAGGTTCTTATGTTGTCACTTCATTCAGACCTGAATGTTACTAGCTACACAGGACTACAAAGAAATGGTTATAACCTTCAAAAATATTGCAGAATCATAGAATCGTTTAAGATGCAAGAGACCTTTGAAGGTCATCTACTCCAACTCCCCTGCAATGAGCAAGGGCATCTGCAGCTGTATCAGGTCCTGCTAAAGAGTCTGTCCCCTTCCTTCTTATAGTCCCCCGTTTAGATACTGAAAGACTGCTCTCAGGTCTATCTCAGAGCCTTCTCCAGGCTGAACAGCCTCATCTCTTTCAGCCTGTCATCACAGGGGAGGTGTTTCATCCCTTGGATCATTTTGTAACCCTCTAACGGGGGCCTTTTGTAGTGCTCTAACAGGTTAGTGTCTCTCCTGTACTGAGGACTCCACATCTGGATGCAGTAATGCAGGTGAGATCTCACCAGCACAGACAGTGGGGCAGGATCACATCCCTTAACCTGGTGACCACACTTCTTTTGATGCAGTGGATGCGGTTGGCAGTTTGGGCTGCAAGGACACATAGGTGGCTCGTTTCCACCCTACTATTTACCAGTGCCCCCACATCGTTTTTCAGCAAGGCTGCTCTCAATCCTTTCAACCCCCAGCTTGTATTGATAGTGTGGGTTGCCTCAACCCTGATGCAAGATCTTGCGCTTGGATTTGTTGAACTTCATGAGGTTCTCTGGGGTCCACTAGCCTGCCTAGGTCTCTCTTCATGGCATCCTGCCCCCTGGGCATGTTGACCACACCACACAGCTTGGTGCCATCTGCAAACTTGCACTTGATTCCACTGTTGATGTCACCGATGAAGATATTAAAGAGCATTAAAGTGCATTTAATATCTATTCCTAATTTCAGGAATGGATAGAACTCGAGCTCCCAGAGCTTACTGTAAGTGATTTGGAGCCTTTTTCGCTCTTACAGGACTCTTCTGTGGGACTTCAGCTTGTCAGGGAGCAGTAAGAATAAGTTGTTCCACAATGGGAGGTAAGCTGGAAGCTGAATGTGACAGCGGAGTATTCTGGAGCAGTGATGTCACTGGCAGGGGATACAGTGTGTCAACAGGGAGAGTGAAAAGGGTCTGGTAATGGTAGTCAGATTCAGCCAGCAGTCAAGTGACCACCAGATACATCTGTAATTATGAGGTAGGTCCAAGGTCAAGACAGAAAGACAGGTCAGGTTGGGGTTCAAATTTGTGAGGTATATGGCCAGACAAGCTGCTGTGTAATTCAGGCAAGGACAGTGGTCAACAGTCTGAACTTAAATGCAGTTATTAAATGCAGATAGAAGGGGTAGAGGCTTCTAACAGGGTTTTTTGTTTGTTTGTTTTGTTTTGTTTTGTTTTTTACACAGGTCTTTTCATGATAGTTTCATTCAAAGCCACGGAACTGTATCATATCAAAGCTAACTTTAAGCACAGGCAGTTAACCTGGGTGGGGTACTCAAGGCCTTCAAACTATAAAAATTGCAATACATCATTTGAGGGTAAAGTTCTTTTATCCTTAATGTCGAGACTAGCCCAACCAAAACATATGAGAAACAGCTCATACTGTCGAAATATCAAGTGAGCTCTAGATAAAGATATTGAAAACTCTTCTAAATGTACTTGGATTGTAAAGATTGTAGCTTCACAGAAGAGTAAGCAGTTAATCCTTTCATAAAAGGAAGAATGACACTAAGGTTAAAAAAAAAAAAAGGACATTAAGGAAAAAAATATCCCTGAATTCTTGCATGATTCTTGAACTGGAGCATGCAGTTCTGCATGTTCTTAAAAGCTAATTGGCATCAATTCCATCAAATAGTTTACCTTTAATCAGTAAGCAGGCTAGAATATAGCAAAAGCAGATTTAGCTGCCAGAATTTAGAGAAGCTAATGAAATCTAAAAATAATAATAATAATTGCTGTTATCTTCTATTCCTTATTGTATAAAAACAAACTGTAAAGTAGGATTTGTTTTTTCTTCTTTAAAAGAAGTGCCTTGACATTAGCTTTTGTCATAGCAAGACTGATTAATCTGATAGTGCTTTCTGTACCTGGTCATCTTGTATGAAGCTGAAACTTTCTGACTTTCTCTTTGGATAAGGAGGAAGTGTGGGGCTGTTAGAAAAGGGAACACTTCAGTTGTCATTTGCAATTAAGTAATTAAGCAAATGTTAAAAGGAAATAATGTTTAGTCTTTGAAATATTTGCGGTCCTTCTCTTCAGCTAAGATTTTCATTGACTTTTTAGTAAAAAGTGTACACACTGCTTGTGAGTATGCTAAACAGATGCAAAGAGAGATTTGGTTGGTGGTGGGGTATTTTGGAAAGTATGTGGCTCACTCATTCTGTATACATGTACTTGTGTGGACAAAGGGGAGAAAGAAGAGAGGGAAAAAGGACACTAGCTGGTTGTTTTTTCCTGACCCGTGTTTGGACTACCCTGTTGTGGTAATAGTTCTGTTCTAACCACAGTCATTTCTGCACTCTGCTATATTTTACAGAGAAGATTGAGAGTGTACACTTCAATCATCTGTCACTGCAGAAAGACTTGAAAAACTACTCTGTTCATTATTGTAGAGGAATAGCTAATGTATGAAATAAGGTAGCTAGAAAATAAAACTGAGTATCAGCTTCAGTGAATCGCTGTATTTGGCCTGGTTTAGAATTGAGAAATCACTACAGTTAGTAACTTATATTATTGATTCTGGATCACATCTTATTTACTCTAAGCCTATACTGAAAAATCTTCCTTGGTCTGACTGTGCACAGCATTTTCCAGAAAGTGTATATAACACTAAACTTAAATGGAAATTGATTAGGTTTGTTCCCGAACTTTCGTTTTTAGTTTTCAAAGATTTTCTAGAATCATCTTCTTGCATTTTCTAGGAGATACTGCAGATTGTCCTGAAGGGGTCTGTGCTCTGGTGTGTTGTAGTAGTGACTTTGACTGGGGTTTTTCTGTGTGTGTTTTTGGCTTTTTTTTTCTTTTTTTTGAGGAGGGGGAGGGGTAGGAAGGGGGGGCAAAGGTTGTAGTCTTCTAAAGAGTTGGATTTAATTTATAATTTCCATGTATGTTTGTTGTAATATAGCATGCATAAATTTGTTTTCTACTCTAAAAAGAATTAATCCATGAGTCTTCAGCGATTCGTGTGATAACCACTCTTACATATAGTACAAGATACGTGCTTGAGTGCAGCATCTGCAATGAAGTATTCTAAGGGCTTTTCATCCACTAAAGCAAATGCAGACCAGTAGTAAGGAGATATATTGCAGCTTTTGGTAGTATTTAGATATTTAAAAGTATCCATATGCTACTTACTTGTGTTTCCCTTTAATCTGCTCTGATTATGCATGTACAAATAGTCCATTACAGTATGTGCCTTGCTTAAATGCTATCTCCAGAACATTTTTATAAATAAAACTATCTGATTGAGATATGGTAGTAGTGAGAATGTAATGAGGTCATATTCAAGAAAAACAATACTGTGATGCAGGAATACCACTACAGTGTTTTCTTTTACATCTGAGACACAGGATAAAGGAAGCGGCTTGTCTGACTGAGATACAAAACACTGTATAGCAGGACACAGTTTCAAATCCAGTCCAGGTTATTTAGCAATAAACGTGTGGTTTTCTATTTTTTTTTCTCTATGATGATACATTGATTTGTGTATAAAAACCTGGAGAGGAGTCAGCCCAATTCCCATTGAAAAGCAGGCTTGGAGAGGATGACAGACCACCTAGAAGAACTTTGCTATCGTAAGAGGAGGATGGACCAAGTCTGTAAGGAGTTATTCACTTTTAATGCTCTGACACACAGGAACTAGCAGATTTCTGATTGTTCTGATTGTTGGGGTTTGCTTTTACATCATGGTTTTGATGTTCAATTAGCAGTGACTATCCTGATGAAATTTCTTTCTGATGATTACTGTCATTGTACTCATATAGAACCTTTGAGTCCTAGTTAGATCCTCATGCAAACACAGAATCAGAAGGTGTGGATGACTGATTTTTGTAATGGTTTTAATCAGAAGATTTAAAAGTGTTGCTCAAGATAGGTAAATACCCTTTAGGTCCATTTTATTAGAAGAAACCCAGTCATAGGCAATGAAAACACTCCTTGAAGGCCTTTCAACAGGCCATTCATGTGGAAGACAGAATCTAGGTCTTGAGAGTCACAGTATTCTGTTGGTCATATATTTACTAGCATTTCAGACCTGATTTACCATGGTGCATGGTGCTTCAGTTTTTTATGACTTCAACAGAACTTCTGAATGCCCAGTATTTCAAGAAATGAAGTGCATCTTAGAAAAAAAAGGCCTGCATCAGCCTGTAATATGGATAGCAACATGGAAAGCCATGTTGCATTTATGAAGCCATTCTGCTTTTTTTCCTGCAAACTGTTGAATACTGATGTGTAGCAGAATGCTGATGGGAGTTTTCAACTTCTATTGCCATACCAGCACTGCCTCTGACATTTGGAGCCAACGTAATAAAATAAAAGGCATTACTTCACCTAAGTGAAGTCTTCCTGAGTTATTTTCTTTCCTGTCACTAAACATAGTAAAATAAACACAGGGAAAGAAGTATGCTGCACCTTCAAAACCAGCTAACTTACATCCCCACCAACAAAATACTGTCACTAGGAATCCTGATCTTATTGATACAAGTGGAGCCCTCTTTGAAAGTCCTTGTGTATAGCAGAATAGGTTTCTACATTACTTACAGTAACTTCTAATTATACTGCAAGTCCTTAAAGGAACAAATTCAGATCAGATAGGCATTTCTGTGCTTTCAGCAACCCTTTTGAAGTGGAACAGCTGGTCTCCTTCTCTAATTGTCAGCTATACGGTATAAAGGTCATTCTTTTCACATTCTTGTTGCAAAACTATGTGCTCCAGGAATACATGGGTATTCTTTCATATTTATCCAGAGTATAGCCATCTGACAATGCACTTAACACACGAGCTACTATTTCGCAATGCTTCATACTTAAAAGTCTTGAAATTCTGAGTGCCATTACTGCAAGCCTGTGTTATGTTGATCAACAAGTCTTTACTCTTTTGACTATGCATTTGAAATGCCTGTTTTCAGCTGCTTTTATTTTGTGCAGCTTTAAGTTGTTGGGCTAAAAATATGACAATATGTAACTTTTTGGTAGATGTCAGGAATACACAAAGTAGAGAAAAGATCGAGATCTTGGGATGCACTAAAATGAGACTGGAATTTCATATAGATTCTTAGTAATTCACCAGGCTGTATTTCATCACCTGAGATGTGCAGAATGATCCAAGTTAGAAAACGTTGTTGCTATTGTCACTAGTGCTCAGTCTTGCATTAGAGTGACTCACAAAGGCAGTTAGTCAGTTGAATCTTCAGGTAACTAAATGAACTTTTTCAATATTCACTTTCATTTGTTTGGGAATTGATAAGCTAATCAGAGAAACTTAGATGTAAACACTTGCTTCTGCTGTCTGCACTGCTAGTACTACAAAATGAATATTTAAACCTTCAGGTAATGTTTTGTTTCTGTGAACTGGCCTAGTATTTTCAACTTGTGGAGGTTTACTCCTGGGTTCAAAGTTGAAATCTTCAGTAGTAGTAATGGCCAATCTGCAGCTTTTTCTCAAGCAGTTTCTAAACTCAGACTAGTCTGTGTCCAGCAGAGTGGCAGTCATTTAAATCTCAGGCTGGTTGGTGACCTAGCAGAGTCATCTGGGGCTAGCTATGCCAGGGACCTAGCTTTGTGTTCAGAAGTGGGGCAGTAGGATTCTTTGAATCCTGCTGTTAGCTCTTACCTGTCAGTTACAAGCTAGGGTCCCTGCCCTTATTATCATCTCCTTCATCTCTGATTTTTTGAGTTCTTTGTTGTATGTTTTTGCAGTATGAAAATTTTAGTATGAAGCAAATCAGGAAGGCTGGCCTCCTCTCCTTTCTGTGACCCTGCTGAAGTCAGCAGAAGTTATGCTATTGATTTCACTGAAGCCAGAATTTTATACTTTCTGTTTAAGAAAACAGTTCATGTTCAGACTTCTTTTTCTACGTTATTTTCCCATTATAGTCACAGCTAAATGTTCTAGCTCTAATTCATTGCTACGCAGGAAACAATGGGTCACTGTCTCATACTTTATGATAAATAATGATAGATATGAATGAAATATTTTGAAGTCTCTGTCTTCTGTATAACTTGTTCTCTGGGCCTAGACATTTCAAATGCACATGGCAACTATTTTTTTTTCATGTACATATATATTGCAATGAGAACAAGATAAAAAAGACTAGTTCCAAAATAAGTTTTAGAGTAATGGATTTGAATGTAGTGTGTTCCTAAAATGAAATTCAAGCAGCTTCTCTCTGCACAAAACCCATCTGATCTCTGGATTAGGTTAGCTAAGGCTTAACTTAATCTGGAATCTTAACCTAAATCTGTTTAGAAAACGATTTACAGTCTGTGTTTATTATAGACAGTATTCTTTTCCTCAAGGCTTTTAGCCTTTTTCAAAGTCAGTGAATGACTGTATTGCCATAAGTTGGAGTCATTGCCACTTTTGTCAAGGGAATAGTTATGCTTCTTCAATTTTTTAATTTTTTTTTTTATTCTCACAAGGAATGTTAGATGATGATCTAAGAAGCCATCATGCCCTAGAGACTTCTCTGGAATTTATGGGGGAAATAGCCTTTTTTGCTCTGGCAGAGAAATCACCATGTACAGCTTTCTTGTCGCTAAGAAGGGATTAATTTAGCAGAAGTTAATCTTGAGCTGCCTCCTCATAAATATACTTGGACAATTCCAATTCTTGTTAAACACAAAGCAACTGATGCATAAATAAAAGATCTCAGAACATTTCATTTATGCACACTACCCTTGCTTATTTTCTGACCTCCATGTTCCTTCAATGTTTTATATAGTGTCAGCTGTTCATTCTGAATTCTTAGGGGTTATTTTTAGTTTCTACCTTTCTGCAGAAGTTACAGAAGAGTCTCTGGTGGTTCATTTTAAACTTGATTGTGTATCCACTGGCAAGTAGTTTAGTATGTGCACAGTACTGTGCTGAGAATGAATGGAGAAATCTAAAATGGCTTTGGGAAATAGCTCCAAAGTTTTTTGACTGAGAGAAGCACAACATAAAAAAAAGGTTCATCAAGTTATTCTTCTTAAGCATTTTTCAGCAGTGAGTTCAGAATCAACAGACTTCTGAACTGGTGTGTTTGCCTGAGCCACTAATTCCACTCACAAGATAGGAGAGTCCTCCTAGGTCCTGTCTAGAGTCATTCTAGGTTTTCAGCTGCCTCTTCTGAATCGAGGACATTGGTAACCCAATTTTATTCTAGAGTTAGCTTGTCTAAACTGTGCTATCACTGTATGACTAGTGTACTGAAAAGTAGATTGAATTTTCTTCTTGAATGGGATTAAGGGGAAAGGAATAAGGAGTAAATTGATGTTCATTGTACTTGGCTGAGTGGTCTACCAGGTGTAGAATCATAGATTATTTAGGTTGGAAAGATCATAAAGTTCACCACTAAACCATGTCCTTAAGTGCCATATGCACACATCTCTTAAATGGGTTGAGGACTCCACCATTTCCCCAAGCTGTCCTGTCAATGCCTAACAATTCTTTCTGTGAATAAATTCTTCCTAATAGCCAATCTAAACCTCCTCTGGTGCAACTTGCGGCCTCCTTTCAGGTAGTTGTGGTGCATGAGGAGGTCTCTCCTCAGCCTCCATTTCTCCAGACTAATCAGCCCTAGTTTTCTCAGCCACTCTTCATAAATCTCATAAATCTGTTTTCTAGTCTATTCCTCGGCTTTGTTGGTCTTCTCTTCACAGGTCTGAGCTTCTCAATATCCTTCTTGTAGTGAGGAGCCCCAAACAGCACAGTATTTGAGGTGCAGTCCCAGGAGTACCAAGTACAGAGAGACAATCACTTCCCTAGTCCTGCTGGCCACACTATTTCTCATAGAAGCCAGGATGCCATTGGCCTTCTTGGCCACCTGGGCACACTGCTGGCTCATGTTCAGCCAGCTGTTGACCAACACTGCCAGGTCCTTCGCTTCTGAGCAGTTTTTCATCCGCTTTTCCTCAAGTCTGTATCGCTGCATGGGGTAGTTGTGACCGAAGTGTGGCATCTGCCATTTTTCCTTGTTGAATGGCATTGACAATTGGATGCACCCCATTGATTCAGATTATTCAGATCTCTCTGCACAGCCTTCCTACACTCAAGCAGATCAATGCTCTTACCCAACTTGGTACTGAGGGTGCACTCAGTCCCTCCATCTGTATCACTGATGAAGATATTAAAAAAACTGGCTAAAGCACTGACTGCAGAAAAACACTTGTGATTGTCTGCCATCTGAATTTAACTCCATTCACAACCACACTTAGTGCCCAGCCATCCTGCCTGTTTTTAACCCCCTGAACAATTTGTTTGTCCAAGCCATGAGCAACCAGCTTCCCCGGGAAAAAGTCTGTGGGAAACAGTATCAAATACCTTGCTAAAGTCCAGGTAAATAACATCTACAACTATGTGTGTATATCCACAGCCATAATTAGGTACAACTTTTGAGGATAGATTAAGTGTTTAAGGAACTAAATATGCTTATGGATTGATAATGAAGATGAGATGCCATCCTAGTTCAAAGTTACTCTAACATTACAGGTCAAAGAAGGCAACACATATAGCTCAAATTGTGAACTGACTAGTTCATGTGACGTGTCAGGAGACAGATTACAAGTTGAGTCAAAGAATGCCATGTGCCTGACATAATTGCTATATAGCCTCTACCATGACATTTAGGTTGGATTTCACTGCAGCAATTATGTTGTCTTTTTTATGTGGCTTTAAAGTGGTCAGAGCAAGAGTGACAGCATGAGTGACAGTTGTTAATGTGACAGTTTGCACAGATGGGGATGCAAACAGGACAAAAAACTCTGCTCAAGACATTGTAAGACTTCTTGGAACTGTGCAGAAATGTACCTCGTTCACAAGGTACTCGTTTGATGATGTTCCCTGGAGCAACTGTCCTGGTATACTGCAAGCTTTAGACCAGGCAAAGCCTCTGAAGGAGGATAGAATCCAAGCTTTGGACAACAGAGTGTACCCAGCACCTGTTCATGAGTCTGTATCCTTATGCAGGGTACATAGGCAATCACCTGCTGACCTTACTTGTTACCTCGTGTGATCTGTGACAGAGTGCAGACGCTAAAAGATATTACCCCCTGGCTGCTCATCAGTGTATGCACCAGTGATACTGTTAAGGGAGAACATAATAAAGAGTGACTACAGGGCTGTGGAACCCATGTGCTGTTTTACTTGTTCCTGCCAGTGGAGCAGAACGGCTTGGGTAGGAAGGCACCCAACCTATTGGTTAACATATTGCACAGCCAGTGTTGCAGGCAGAGCTTTGGTTTTTATGACCACACTTCCCCATCAGAGATGAAAAATACGTGTGTCATGGTTTTATGATTTTTGTTATGGGTATTCCACATCATAACATCATGTAGAGCACAGGGAGTTAAAGAATTAATGCTCCAGTTTCGTGGACTGCTGATTTTTCCAGGTACCTAGTTCTGAGAAGAAAAGAAGAACTGCATACCCCAGAGGACTTTTCATTTCCATTTTCCATTCAGAGGGAAAGATAAAACCGTTCGCAAGTCATGAGACGTCTCCTTTCTACTCATCTCTGCAATGTGTATGTTCCCTAGCTGTCTCGCCTTCAGCGTCAGAGTAAGGCTTTCAGGTTTTGGACACTCTGTCTCTCATTCTATTTGATTTATTAGCCTCAATTCCAATAATATTGTATTACATTGTGTTATCTTGCATTCTGATATCTTACTTAGTAAATTAACTTTCCTCCTCAGATTGTTGCTGCTGTTTTGTTTTTGGGCCCATCTCCCTACTCTCTCCCTTTTTCCCTTTTTTCTTTTCCTGTGGCATGGGTTTGTGGGTCCCTCTGCCTTGTTAGTCGCGGAACTGGGCTGAAGTGGCCCGTAAACTGTTGACAACTGGAATGGCTCCAGATGCCAAACAGAAGTTGGAAAAGAGCATCTTTGCGAAGAGCCTTTTCAGCCTAGCTAGGAAAACTTCAGCCTAGGTTCATCAGGGCATGGTGACCAAAGTCTAGAGAGAAGAGAAGGCACAGAGAACAAGATGGAAGTTTCTGGTGAAATGAATGTGCACCCTTCTGTTGGAGAACTGCAAGGGCAGGGCTGCTCTGAAAGAGGGGAAAACCAGGAGCCAAGGTTGTCCACAGCAGTGCCCTCAATGAACTCAGTAAACCAAGACTACACTGGAAGCCAAAAAGAAAACTGGATGTATGCAAGCCCCTGGATCCACCAAAGTCTCCAAAAGTACAGAGGTGGCTGAACAAAGCCATGGTGAAGCTGCGGTCATCTTTGAGAGGTCATACTGATACTGATCTGAGAGCGTTTCTGATTATTTGGAGAGGCATTTAGCACAATCCTTCTCTCCCCAGAAAGCAAGGAAGAGTACCTAGAAACCTATTGGCTAGTAAGCCTGAGAAAATCTTCATAGGAGCTACTTCCAGGTGTATGAAAGACAAGAAAATGCTTAGGGAAAGCCAATACAGATTTACCAAGGGCCTAAAAGCCTGATAAATTTCCATAGTGAGACAACCATTTTACTCCAAAGAGTGGAGAGCAGTGAGTGGCTTGGAGTTAAGCATGCTCTTTATCACAGTTTGCACAGTAACTTTGTAACCAAACAGTTGAGATATGGCTTAGATAAGTGAAGGACACAGTGGGTGAATAACTGTTAGATGACTAGGCTTAAGGGTAGTAATCAGCTGTTCAAATGTTCTGAAAGTGAGTTAATACTTCCATTTCTTAGGTATTGATACTAAAGCCAATGTCATATAATAACTTTTTTATTTTTTATTTTTTTAAAGACGGCACATCAAGAGACATTACTATTACATTTTATTTGGTATTTTACCTGGACTGCTTTGTTTGGTTTTATGCTCCTCACTGGAAGAAAGGCATAGACATCCTGAAACAAGATCAGGAAAAATCCATCAGGATCATTTGAGAGTGTTGAATGTATGACATACAAGGAGAATTTGAGATAATTGGGTTTGTTAGTCATAGGGGGAGGAGATGATCTCACTGCTGTCATCAGCTACTACATAGAAGGATGTATGTAGTCAGGCTCATCTTGGAGATGTGCAGTGATAGGACAGAAGGCCGCAGTCACAGGCTGAAACAAGGAAAATTGTGAGTAGGTATTGGGAAAAGAATTTCCACTTTGAGGTTGGGTAAAAGTTTGGTGCTTAGAGATATTTAGAATCCCCATCCTTGGGCATATTTGTAACATGACAAGGTGTCTTGGTTTCAGCTAGGATGTAGTGTCTGGTATGATGCTATATTTTACCTATGGGAGAAAAACAGTGTTGATAACACACTGATTTTTCCACTGTTGCGCAGCAGTTCTGCACAGAGTCAAGGACTTTTTAGCTTCTTCTTCTGTCCTACCAGTGAGGGAAGCTGGAATGGGACAGAACCAGGACAGCTGAGCTAAATTGGCCAAAGGAATGGTCCATACCATATGATGTATGGAAAACTATAAAATTGTGGGGAGCTGGCCAGGGGGAGCTGCCATGGCTCAGGATCTAGCTGGGCGTCTGTTGGTGGATAGTGAGGAATTGCACTGTGCAATCTTGCGTGTAGTCTGCAAGATGAATAATTCAAAAGTTCCCTGATTCCATGTTGTATAGCTTTATCAGTCAGAAATATTAAAAAATAGGGACTCTCACAAGAAAAAAAAAAGATTTCAGGAAGAAAATTGTAGTTGTTTTTTGCAGTTTCTATGAAAACCAGCAGTCAGCATTAATGGAATTTTTTTTTTCCAGGAAGAATCACAGTCATGTTATATGATCTTTCTGTATGAACAAGAAAAGAGTTTCAGCATGGTAAAGGCTGTTTTTCATTGTGATTATTAAATTTGTCATCTGGAGAATGAAAAGAGGTTTCTAAAGCAATCCTTAATCTGCCATCTTAATGAACATTCATTCAAGGCCTTTTTATATAACTTTTGAGATTTGAAAGCAGACATATCTCTATTATACCCTAACAACAGCAATTAATACTAAGTTTGTGTTAATGCTTCTCCTCCCTGTAAAGATATTGTTGCTCTGGTTACAGACTTCATATTTTAGGAATAATTTGTGTTGTTCAAAAATGCTTTTTCCCCGTACAACTGGAATCAGAGTTCTTCTAGGATGGGTTTCTGAAGTATTCCAAGAGTAAAACAAAACAAGGTACTGTTAGAGCTAAGACTAAATGGTGGCTACTTTGCAATATTTTTGCTGGGGCAGGGAGTAAGCAGCACCATGATGTTTTCAAAGCTGAAATAATTCTAGGGTAGTTTTGGCCACAAAGATGATCAGAGGACTGGATCACCTCTCCTATGAGGACAGGTTGAGAGAGCTGGGTTTGTTTAGTCTTGAGAAAAGAAGGCTCTGGGAAGACCTTACAGTGGGCTTCCAGTAGCTAAATGGAGCACACAGGAAAAATGGAGAGGGGCTCTTTATCAGGGAGTGTAGTGGTAGTATCATAGAATCGTAAAATATCCTGAGTTGGAAGGGACCCACAGGGATCATTTAGTCAACTCCTCACTCCACACAGGACCATGCAGAAATCAAACCCTATGTCTGAGAGCGTTGTCCAATTGCTTCTTGAACTCCACAAGCCTTGCTGCCATGATCACTGCCCTTAGGAGCTGGTTCCAGTGCCCAATCACCCTCTCAGTGAACAACCTTTTCCTGATATCCAACCTAAAACTCTACTGTGGCAGCTTCATTCTATTCTCTTAGATCCTATTGATGGTCAAAGAGAAGAGATTAGTACCTGCCCCTGTGATCCCCTTGTGAGGAAGCTGTAGGCTGCCCTAAGGCATCCATTCAGTCTCCTTTTCTTTAGGCTGAATGAACCAAGTGATCTGAGCTGCTCCTTGTATGTCTTGCCCTCTAGAACCTTCACCATCTTCATAGCCCTCCTTTGAATGCTCTATCTTTCTCATTTTGTGGTACCCAAAACCGCACACAGTGCTTGAGGTGAGACTGCACCAGTGCAGCACAGAGTGGGACAGTCAGGCAGTGCTGTGCCTGGTGCACTCCAGGATACGGTTGGCCCTCTGGGCTGCCAGGGCACACTGCTGACTCATATTCAACTTGCTGT
This sequence comes from Pavo muticus, assembly GCA_016647715.1. Classification (NCBI taxonomy): domain Eukaryota; kingdom Metazoa; phylum Chordata; class Aves; order Galliformes; family Phasianidae; genus Pavo; species Pavo muticus. Next base: position 78,152 of record JACDJE010000739.1, read on the forward strand.
CAACCAGAACCTTCAGATCCCTCCAGCTGCTAGTCTCCCAGTCTGTACATGTATTCAGAGTTGCACCATCCTAGGTGCAGGATCCAGCATTTGCTCTTGTTAAATTTCACATGGTTGGTTATTGCCCAGCCCTCTAATTTGTCACGATCCTTCTGCAAGGCCTCTCTATCCTTGAGGAAGTCAACACCTCCTTCCAGTTTCCTGTTGTCTGCAGAGTTACTTAGTATACCTTCAAGTGCTGTATCCAAGTCATTAATGAAAACAGTAAAGAGAACTGGCTCTAGAATGGAGATCTGGGGAACACTACCAGGGACAATTAGGTGGATAACCTGTCATAAAAAAGAAATTCAGTTCATTACACAGGACTTTCCCCAGCCTGTGTTGGCTGAGACCAGTGACTGCATTGTCTTTCAGGTGTTTTCTCAGTAATGCCTAGAATAATCTCCTCCATAAATTTACCACATATTGAAGTAAGACTGACAGGCCTGTAATTAACAGAGTCTTCTTTCTTGCACTTATTGAAAACTGGGATGACATTTGCCTCTCCAGATTCACAAGAAGTTTGAAAACTAATTGGGAGAGGTCTTCTGATGACATCAGCCAGCTCTTTGGGTACTCTGGAATGGGAATCCTGTAGGGTCCCATAGACGTATATACCCCCAGGGGGAACTGTAAATTTTGCACAAATTCAGGCTTGGCTAGGAGTTTATCGTTACAACAGTCTTCCAACTCAGGGTCCCAGGGGTCCCAGAGCCCATTATTGGTTTTGAAGACAGATGTGGAAGAAGGCATTACATGCCTCTGCTCTTTGTGCATCCCAATTTTGTGAGATGACCATCCTCATGAAGTAACAGATCAGTGTTATCTCTAGTCCTCCTTTTTCCTGTTAACATATTTTAAAAGCCCATTTTTGTTGTCCTCCGAAGGACTGACCAAGCTTTGGCTGCACAGATTTCTCCATACAATAGCTTACAGCATCTCTGTAGTCCTCCCATGTTGTCTGACCTTGCTTCTAGTGCCATACACTTTCTTTTTCCACCTAAGCTCTAGAGTAAGATCCCTGCTAAGCCAAGATGGCCTGCCCTGCAGGCATGACTTCCAACACTGTTCCTGAGCTCTTAATGGGTGACACTTAACGGTGACCCCAGTGCCTTCAAAAGCACTTTCCCAGGGGACCTTGCTAACTAGTTCCCTGAGCAGCGTGAAGTCTACTATCCCCACATCTGGAGTTGACTTTTTGGTGGCAGTTTAACTCCTGTCACCAAATATTTTAAACTCAGCTACTTCATGGTTGCTATGGCCAAGGTGGGCACCAACTACCACTTCACCCGCAAGATCCTCTATGTTACAAGCAAGCAATCTAGGCGGTCACCTTTCCTAGATATCTTTAGTACCTGTACCAAGAAGTGGCATAGATGTTTAGGAATCTCCAGAAGGTGTTTTAGGAATCTCCTGGACCTGTTCGTATCAGCTGTTTGGTATTCCTTGTTAATGTCTAGCAAGTTAAGTCACATGTAAGGACAAGGGAGGCTGATCTAGAAATGTCTTTTAGTTCCTTAGAATAATTAGTCTGTGTCATTGATAGGTGTGGTCTGTAGTAGATTCCCACAACGACATGTGCCTTAATTGCTTGTCCCTTCATCCTTATCCAGAGGCTTTCAACTATGTCATAACCAACTGCAAGCTCCATAAAATCCAGCCCCTCACTCACTTACATTGCCACCTTCCCATCTTGCCTGCCCTTCCTGTCACTTCTGAAGAGCCTAGAACATCATGACACATCAATCACAAGACTCTTCCCACCAGCCGTCATTTGTGCCAATAATGTTGTAGCTCTGGGACTGAGCCAAGGTTTGCTCCTGTTGGTTTTCACTAAAACTGAGGATAGGACAAGGGGTAACTGTTTTAAACTAAAAGAGAGTAGATGTAGTTAAGACATTAGGAATAAATTCTTTACCGTAAAGGTTATGAGGCACTGGAGCAGGTTGCTTAGAGAAGTTGTGGATACACCCTCCCTGGAGACGTTCAAGGCCAGGTTGAATGGGACAGTCTGCTCTTGTGGGAAGTGTCTCTGCCAATGGTGGGGAGGAACTAAATTATTTTTAATATCCCTTCCAATCTTTATGATTCTACCCTGTTCCATGTATCTAAATTGAAACTGGGTTCGTTATTTCAGAAGTGAAGCCACGCCTTCGGCAGAGGCCTAAACAATAAGAATGCTGTTAGCTTGGCTCTAAACAGCCATGCAGGTAAACACAGTTTTCCAAATAGCAAACTAGAATATAACAAGGAAAAACAAAGATTTCACAACAAAACCATTGTCAGAAACGAATCTAGTTCTTCTCAACAAAGAACAATTTTGATGATAAACTTTATCATCATGATAATAAAGGACAAAAAATAATAATTGCTAGGGCAGTGTAATTGCTAGGGCATATTTTTATTCAAGACCATGCAAAGCTATGCAGTGAAGTTAAGCAGCATAATTACGTACAAATCAGTGTTGTGTCAGCATAAATTCTCTCAGTTCAGCCTCTGAAAGTGTTATTCATTTCACAGTGGCTTCTGTTTAGAAGTGAACTTTACTTACCTCCATGTAATTCACTGTTTGTGCCTTCCTACATATCTTTAGGAAATTTCAGTTTCAGGATGGAGAGTCTGTTGGACAGACTCCATAAAGCACATGTTCCTTCAGCAATTCTGCTCACTCCCTTCTGGATTGTCTCTTTCATGTATCCCAAAATTTTCAACTCAGAGAACTTCCCATCTTTTTCATCAAAACAAATCCAGATAGGTAGTCACTGAAGTCAGTATGTATCCTTACCAACCTTTTTTTCTGGTGCCTTTTGCTATGTGGATGGTCTCTTCAACCAGAGAGACATACAGACCTCATCTGTGTGGAGTACCTCTGAAGGTTTGATCACAGGATGGGCATTTCCAGCTTTTTTGGTTAATAGCAATATTTTGGCAAACATAATCTTTCAGTTGGATCTGTATTTTTTATTGATCCCTCTTCTTCTCTAGAAATGGAAGGTAGGTACTTCTTTGTGATGCATAAGTAGTTTGAGAAGACAGGCTTATCATGGCAGATATCTGTGTGCTGTGTCCTCCTGTTGCACATCACAGTTTTCTGTTTAACACTTATTCCCAATGTAGCTTTAATGTTTGATGTTATGATGGCACAGCTAAATTTGGTATATAATACTGAGAGTAAGCCATGAAACAAAGAATCACAGAGTGGTTGAGATTGGAAGGGACCACTAGAGATTGTTTTGTCTAGTCTCCCTGCTCAAGCAGGTTCACCTAGTGGTCCAGAAGCAGGGAGGGAGATTCCACAACCTCTCTGGGTAGCCTGTTCCATTGTTTAATTACTTGCATTGTAAAGAAGTGTTTCCTGATGTTCAGACAGAGCCTCATGTGTTTCAGTGTGTGCCTCTTGCCTCTCACCTCTCACTGGACACCACTGAGAAGAGCCTTTCTCCATTTTCTTTGCAACTTCCCTTTAGGTCTTTGTATACACTGAAGAGGTCCTTCCAGAGCCTTCACTTTTCCAGGCTGCATAGAGTCCTGCATGGAGTAGAGAGCTTGTGAATTCAAATATACCGTCATATACTTGAGTACAATTCTGATTTAAAAAAAATAATAATCCAGTTGATAGGACAGGATGAATTTTCAGAGTAATCACTTTGCTGGATATTTAAGACAGGTTTCATCTGTAGCATTGGCAAGTGAGAACAATACTGCATGTTATCAAAGAATCATCATAGAATGGCTTGGGTTGGAAGGGACTCCAGTGATCATCAAGTTCCAACCCCCCCCACAGGCAGGGCCATCAAACTCCAGATCTTGTACTAGACCAGGTTGCTCAGCGCCCCATCAAGTCTGGTCTTGAAATTATCCGTGTTTAAGTATAGAAATTATGGCAGTGATAATGTTTTGTAGCTTTCCTCATACCAAGGCACTATCATTCATCTAAATATACTTGTTTATGATTTAATCAAAAACCACTTGAACTGATACAGTGCCTTTTTCATGCCAACAGAGGACCTATGAATTTTGCATCAATACAACTCCATTAAATTGCTTGTTTCAGTAGGTTGCTGTTAGAATTAGACAAGTTTACAAAGTTGTGGAAGTACTTAGAAAATTTGACAAACAATTGAATGTGCTGGATCTTGTCACACTAATAGGTCTCTTGGAGCACAGTAAAAGTCCCACTCCGGTTATGCGATGGTCAAAGGATTTCAAAGCAGATTGCTGGCTTGGAACTTCTGCTGCTTGAGGAGAAATCGGTGCTGCTGCTCGCATCTTTTTTTTTTTTTTTTGACTTCCCAGAAGCAACTAGCATGGAAATGAAGGGAAAACATCAGATTCAAGCTAGTCATCTTAAAGTTATTGAGAATGTTTGTTTTCCTACATCTGATGAGACAGATGGAACATGCCACCCTCTGATTTCTGTGCAGTCTTTGGTCCATATATAGTAGCTGTTTGCAGTCAGATGGTAGCTTGGCTGGATCAAATTGAACTTTTTAATAGGACAGTTACATTGCTTACCATATGATCAATTTAGCAGATATACATGAACTGCTTAATGAAAGGGATATTGCAGAGCCTCATTCGTGGTCTTTGTTTGGCAAAGAAGATATAATTAATAATGTCATTGCACTAAAAGTCAGCTGTTCAGTGGTCATGATAGCTGCCAAATGTTACATGATGCAGATTCAGGAATACTTCATCCATCTGTCAATACTTGCAAATCATTCTGGCAAGGTCTGTATTTCTATTTTAAACTGTGTAAACGGAAATTGCTCTCATTCTTTCAGTGCTGAGGACAGTGCATGCAGGACCCTGAACGTCTAGGTGTGGGTGAGAGGAGTGGATTCTGTCCCACAGTGGAACAAGTCCAAGACCTTCTCATGAAACTGAATACATATAAGTCCATGGGGCCAGATGATATGCATCCCAGGGCTCTGAGAGAGATGGCTGATGTGGTTGCTGAGCCACTCTCCATCATATTTGAAAAATCATTGGATGTTGCTGTTGTATGAAATCCCTGGTGACTGGAAAAAGGGAAACATTACTCCCATTTTTAAGAAAGGGAGAAAGGATTACCTGGGCAACTGCAGGCCAGTGAGCCTCACCTCTGTGCCTAGGGAGATCATGGAGCAGATCCTCCTTGTTACCATGTTAAGGCACATACGAGATGAAGAGGTGATCCAAGACAGCCAGCATGGCTTTACCAAGGTCAGAGCTTGCCTGACGAATCTGGTGGCCTTCTGTGATGGTGTGACGGCTTTGGTGGACAGGGGAAGGGCCATGGATATCATCTACCTGGACTTCTGCAAAGCTTTTGACATGGTCCCATACCACATCCTTCTCTCTAAATTGGAGAGGCATGGATTTGAAGGATGGACTGTTCGATGGATTACGAATTGGTTGGCTGGACGCAGCCAAAGGGTTGTGATTAATGGTTCTGTGTCAGGGTGGAGGCCGGTCACAAGCGGTGTCCCACAGGGGTCGGTCTCGGGACCCCTGTGCTCTTCAACATCTTCATCAATGACATACACAATGGCATTGAGTGCACCCTCAGCAAGTTTGCGGATGACAAGCTGAGCAGTGCAGCTTGTCGATACATTGGAAGGAAGGGAAGCCATCCAGAGGGACCTGGACAGGCTGGAGAAATGGGCCCAGGAAAACCTAATGAGGTTCAATAAGGCCAAATGCTGGGTGTTGCACTTGGGTCGGGGCGATCCCAGGTATTTATGCAAGCTGGGGGAAGATCTCCGTCTCCTTGAGAGCAGCCCTGCGGAGAAGGACTTGGGGGTCCTGGTGGACAAGAAGCTGGACATGAGCCAGCAGTGTGCGCCTGCAGCCTGGAAGGCCAGCTGTGTTCTAAGCTGCATTAAAAAAGGGGTGGCCAGCAGGGAGAGGGAGGTGATTGTCCCCATCTACTCGGCTCTTGTGAGGCCCCATCTGGAGTACTGCATCCAGGCCTGGGGCCTCCAGTACAAGAAGGATGCAGTGCTCTTGGAGCGGGTCCAGAGGAGGGCCACTAAGATGATCAAAGGGCTGGAGCACCTCTCCTGTGAGCAAAGGTTGAGGGAACTGGGCTTATTTAGCTTGGAAAAGAGAAGGCTTTGGGGAGACCTCATTGTGGCCTTGCAATACTTGAAAGGAACGTATAAACAGGAGGGGCTGTTTACGAGCGTGGATAGTGATAGGACAAGGGGAAATGGGTTTTAACTGAGACAGGAGAGGTTTAGGTTATATTTCTAGAGGATCTGAAGTTCCCAGATCCTCTAGTGGATTTTAGTCTTCTTGATTTTCCTTTTATTTTTAGATTCATCAGGGATCCAAGGATCCTGCTGATTTAAGTCCTTTTTCCCATCTAATGATGTATTTCTTAATTTTAGAAGGGAGATTCCATTTGAAGATGAGTCAGGTTGCCCTATCAGGAGTCTTATTTTGTTTTCCAGTTGTCTGATGCAGGCTTTTAAAAGGTCATTTTCATCTTTCAATCCTTCCTTGGAGGAATGATACGCATTAATATTTACTAGTAGCGTCCATGCTACAGCAGATGCTGCTACTAATCTTTCCTCTGTTGTCAGGAAAGTTTGTTCTAGTTTATTCAGAAATTCTGCCATCTTGGAAGAAGATTTAATTATGGGACCATATAGGTCCCCATTCTTCAATAATCCGTGCAGCACTCAGCCATGCGGAACGCAGGAATCCTGGGGCTTCCCATGAGATTTCTTCCTTTGGGAGTATTAGGGGTCCCAGTGACGAGCCAATGCACTATCTTTTTAAGATAATCCATTCCAAGTACGTACTGTCACACCTCCCTGGCTCACCAGCTGTACCATGATGGAAAGTGGAACAGTGACAGCAGAGCAGCAAGATCCCAGGCTGTAGCAAGTGAAGATTTGCTCAAACACAACGGTAGTGGACACAGAAGTAAGGGAAAGAAGCTGCTTACCTTCAGAAGGTCTCAGGTATGCAGGGATCTCCAAATGAGATACCCTCACCTCCACTGCCAACCCTTCAGTGAGGTCTGGGAAGGGGTGGATCCTGGATCCAACCCTTCCAGTCACTCGGGTGTGTTGCATGCACCTGAGCTCCCCTGAGTTGGCCCTGCCTTCCTACTAGGTGCTCAGTCACTGTTTCAAACTGTGACTTAGCATTTCCACTACAAGTACAGTGTTTATTTTGGGGCCCCTTAGCCCACGGAAGACATCAAGGCGCTGGGTCATGTCCAGAGAAGAGCAGCTAAGCTGGTGAAGGGTCTGAAGTGCAAATCTTAATGAGGAGCAGCTGAGCAAACTGGAATGGCTTAGTCTGGAGAAAAGAAGGCTCAGGGGAGACCTTATCACTCTCTACAACTACCTGAAAGGATGTTGTGGCAAAATGGGACTTGTCCCCTCCTCCAGCCTAATTAGTGATAGGACTAGAGGGAATGGCCTCAAGTTATGCCAGGGGAGATTCGTTTTGGACATTAGAAAAAAATTTCTTCTCTGAAAGAGTGGTCAGGTTCTGGAATGGGCTGCCCGGAGTGGTAATCGAATCACCATCCCTGGAAGCATTCAAGAAACATTTAGATGTTTAGTGGGGAAACAGTAGTGGTTGGATTGGATGATTTTGGAGGTCTTTGCCAGCCTTGGTGATTCTATGATTCTAGTAAAAACAGTAGTGCTCCTTTACCACAGCTGGGGACAGTGGTGAGATCTCTCTCCAGCTGTCGCTATTGAAATCGATATGCTGTTCAGTGTTAAGCAAAACTAGACTTTGTATCTAGAGTGCAGAACTGTGAGGTTTTTTTTAACATATTTTGTTCTCTGCTTTTTTATTTTTGTATTTATTTTTATTTTTATTTTTATTTTTATTTTTATTTGATCATCAGTTTACAGACATTCAAACTTTTGAGCATGCCGTTCTCTGTACACCTATCTCCTAAAGTAGGTGATCAGAGAAGAGCCCTGTTTCTTGCAGAATGTTGAAATCCATTTTAAATGCAGGGTAGATAGAAAACCATGCAAGAATACCAGCTGGTAATCTGTGTAACATGAGAATGTTAGTTAGTGCTACAGAATATACTTGTTTTTTTCTCAGATCACACTGAGGAGATAGTTGACATTTAACATAATATAACTAGTGGAACTGAAAATAGAGATATGTTTTAACTCAAGAGTTTCTATGTTCAAATGTGCCATACAAGTAGAAAGAGCACAAAAATATGCACAAAATAGTGAAATGTGTAGGCTGATAAGATGGACAGTTTTTTCTTATTTTGTATTCTGTGTTTTCTGTATTTGTTTCTTAGCTTTTCCCTGATTATTCTAGTGCCTTAATTTTTGAGGGTTTTTTCCTCAAAAGGATACTGGAATTAGAGAAAGAAGATACCTCTGTGGGGTACAGAAGTGTTATTATTCAATCTTAAAGGTGAGAGGTCTTGTATTTTAGGAATAATAGAAGGATTTTTACTGCATTTAGTCAAAGTCATAGTACTCAAGTACAATAATAACTTTACTCCCCATAGTGGCTAATATGTATATATTATCCAGATTAACAGGAAAATGAAAAGATGATGGATAGGAGAATCCAAATGCAATTCATGCTAGTTTTTTATGCAAAATCACATCCCACTAGAGCCATACAGTATTCTTTATATCTATCTGCCTGAGTTATGTTGTTTTGTGGAGGTGAAATATATGATAGATTTCGATCAGAGGTCTGGATCAGCATGAATTCTGAAGTAGGATGTGTCCTATGGTGACGTGGCACTCCAGAAACAATTGAGTCAGATAATGGGACTCATGTCAAAAATTCTCTTGTAAGTACTCAGGCCAAAGATCATGGCATTGAGTGGGTTTATCATATCCCCTATCAAGCACCCATTTCTCGTAAAGTTGAATGATACAATGAGTTGTTAAAAGCTATGTTGAAAGCAATGTGTGGCAGAACATTTAAGCATTGGGAGAAGCATTTGACAGAAGCCATCTGGTTGGTCAACACTTGGGGAACTATCAGTCGCAATGGTCCTGCCCGATGCAGCTTCCTACATAATATAGAGGGAAATAAGGTCTCTGTAGTACATGTAAAGAGCATGTTGGGAAAAGTGGTTTGGGTCCTTCCAGCTTCTGGAAAGGGCAGACCTCTCCATGGAATTGTGTTTGTTCAGGGACCTGGGTCCACTTGGTGGGTGATGCAGAAGAATGTGGATATTCAGTGTGTACCACAAGGGAATTTGATGATGCAGGAGTGCAGTCAGTAATTCCATGCATGTATATATATATGTGTGTGGCATGTATATATATATATATGTGTGTGTGTGTGTGTGTTTAATACATATTAATTATTGTTTGTTTGTATATATATATATATGTTAAGCATGATGTAGTGATGTGGAATAAGGGGTGGAATGTCATGGTTTTATGACTTTTTTTATCAGTATTCCACATCATAACATCATGTGGAGTACTGGGAGTTAAAGAGTTAATGCTCCAGTTTCATGGATTGTCGATATCTCCACGTACCTGGTTCTCAGAAGAGAAGAACTACATTTCCCAGGAGGCTCACTGTTCCATTTCCATTTTTCATTCACTGTCCACAAGTCATGAGATGCCCCTTTTTCCCCCTTCCTGCTCATCTGTGGTTGTGCGCTCCCTAGCTGTCTCGCCTGCAGTGTTAGAGTAAGGCCTTTAGTTTTGGACACTTTCTGTCTCTTTATCATTTTATTTGATTTATTAGCCTCAATTTCAATTATATTGTATTATATTGTGTTATCTTGCATTTTGATATCTTATTTAGTAAATAACTTTCCTGCTCAGATTGTTGCCGCTGTTTTGTTTTTAGGCCCATTTCCCTACCCTTTCCCCTTTTCCCCTTTCCCCTTTCCTGGGGTGTGGATCCGTGGGTCCCCCTGCCCTGTTAGTCACAGAACTGGGCTGAACTGGCCCGAACTGGCCCATAAACTGTTGACACCTCCCTCCCTCCCAACCCCCCCCTTTTTTTTTTCAGTCTAATGGGCCTGTGGGCCTGATGTTCCCCTGTCATGGACACAGATCTAGAAATAACTCTGTGATGCTGTATACATTATTCCTGAATTATCCCTGAATTATCTCCTTTTTTTGTGTGTGGTATATAGAATGCTGTTTTCTACTTTCTTTGTACCCAAAATAAATACCACCTCTGGGTGTACAAGTCATTTTCTGGAGGTGTATGTGTTTTTCTACAAAGGCAGCCCAGGATGATGGAAATTTTGAGTATCTTAGGAAAAACTGAAAACTATAGGACAGAGGAATTCTAAATGATTTGCAATTTGACCTGAGGTCTCCTGTGTAAAGTGCTAAAAAACTCTTGAATGTAATTCTAAATAGCTACAGGGTAGTGAGTATTTTGGGGAGGAATAACTTATATATCTATATGTATCTTTCTTAAGCATGGATAACCCAGAAATTACATACAAGTCTCATTATTAGAGTATGAAAATATGGATTCATATTTGCATTTGCATTAGCAGGTATGGACCTGGATAATTTCTTAGCCAAAGAACATACTGGCAGCTTGACAACTAAGGCAGTCCACTGTAGTACGAATTGAAGTAATCTAGTATTGCAGTTGTGCTTGTGAATGTATGGAGTTACTCATGGGAAGCCTCACATTAGGTTTTCTGGTGTTTTTTTGTTGTAAAAAGGTTGGATGAGAGACCAAGAAAGATGATGAATCTTTTGTTTGAAAAAATATGTTTAGAATAGGCATTCATAAGTCATTGCCTATTGCCATAATTTGTTAGTTTTCTTCTCAGTAGTTGCCCTTTAACTAGGTCTGTTAAGACTCTAGGGTAAGTCTATCAGGTAGCTTAATAACAGATGAGCCAGAGGGATTACAGGTGTATATACTCTGGACTTAATGAAAGAGCATCTGTACATACTACCTCTTACTTACAGATGCTCTTTTAGTAGATGTTTGGTTACTTGATAAATTGCTTAAATGTGACCTGCATGAATGGGATTTAAAAAAAAAAAAAAGAAAAAAAGAAAAAGAATGTGAGCCAGAGGTTACTAATTTGTGATTGAAGAGTTAGAGACAGGGAAATTAAAGCTATTTCTAGGCATTAGTTGAAATATTTCATTTCTTAAATCTGTTAAATTTTTGAGTTGCGTGTGTGTCAATAAACCAAACAACAAATTGCATCTGGGATAAGAAAAGAAAACAATGAACCTAGTGTGTTTACTTTTGCAGGTGACCTTTGAGGCTAACATGAATTGTATATAGCAGCTAGCTCTGTTGAATGCCTACAGAGTACAGTACATAGTGCAGTAAATTAAATTCCATTAACAGTCTTGTGGGTTTATTTTTAGTTGAACTTAACTTCCATTTTAATGAACTCTACAAAGACAGAAATAAAAATGAATCCGTGACTCAGTAGTGGGCATAAACTGTGCTTCTCTCGGAAGTAGCCTGTGGAATAAACTCCTACTTTATCAGATGCTTGAGAATCCACACGTAAGCAAGTTGTTCTAAGTGTCCTTAAGGAGGACAAACATTAACAGATATTAGTTCACAACAGATCAGAAAGTTGAGAATCCAATAAGGAGTCATAAATCTATAGGAACCCAGGTTTCATGACTTCTTCTGTAGCAGAGTGACTTGCTTCTTCCTAAAGAAAATAATAGTATGCTAAAGTAAATAAGCCTGAACAACAGTTGTGGGATTTTTTTGTTTGTTTGTATTTGGTTGGTTTTTTTTGTTTGTTTGTTTTTATATTGAAAGAATTGCACACAGGAAATATTAATATTCAGTGTTGGCATGGAGTACTGAGTCCTTCAGAGTAGGCTCACTGCATTATACCCAGATGAGTCCAATGGGCAGTGGGAGTTATATTCCTTACAGTATTTATGTACAGGTTTTCTTTCACTGTGTGCATATGATCCAGGTTGACAGTGATTTCCTCAAATAGTGATGCTACAGTCACAATCTGTGGGAGTTACCTGACCCATGGGTATGTGAAGACCACAAAAGCGGGTTCATAGGATTTCATAATAAACAAGGAAATTGAGATTTTGCTTCCATGAATTTCTGTACTATATGTTACTACAAATTACTACTAGTAAGGCAAGTATATATTAAAAGTTGCTACAGTAAAGCAACTATGTACTTATGATTAGTTACTTATTTGTGTGCCTGTATATATTATTTGAGGTGTTAATTGTATGGCACTCTCTTAAGCCCTCCAAGGAATGAGGCTGATCAACAGTGGAAAAGATGATCCTTCATAGATAATCTGTGCCACATGGACCAGCCAGGCATTCCCAGTGAGGATCTGGTATGCATGGGAAGTCAGGTACGAAGAAGATCATTTTGGATAGATAGTTCTTATGGTATGGATTCATAACAGAGCATGTCTTGGTTTCAGCAGAGATAGATAGCATTAATTTTTTTTCATAGTGGCTGGTAAGGTGCTTTTGTTTTGGATTTAGGATGAGAAAAATGATAATAACGTGCTGATGATGTAGTTGTCACTGTGAAGTGCTTACACTAAGCCAAGTGCTTTTCAGTTTCTCATGCTGCTCTGCCAGCAAGGAGGCTGGGGGTTCTGAAGGAGCTGGCGAGGTGGTTGTCGAGTTGCTCTCCGTCATGTTTGAAAAGTTGTGGCTGTCAGGTGAGATCCCGGATGACTGGAGGAAGGGTCACTTCACTTCCATTTATAAGAAAGGGAGCAAGGAGGACCCGGGGAACTACAGGACGGTGAATCTGACCTCTGTACCTGGGAAGATCATGGAACAGATCCTCGTGGATGACATGCTTGATCACATGAGGAATGAGCATGTGATCCGAGACAGCCAGTACGGCTTCACCAGGGGAAGGTCATGCTTAACCAATCTGGTGGCCTTCTATGATGGAGTGACAGCATTGGTGGGCAAAGGGAAGGTGACCGATGTCATTTACCTGGACTTGAGCAAGGCCTTTGCCATGGTCCCCCACCGCATCCTTATCTCCAAATTGGAGGGATGTGGATTTGATGGGTGGACTACCCGATGGATAAGAAATTGGTTGAAAGGCTACAGACAGAGGGTGGTGATTAATGGTTCTGTGTCCAGGTGGAGGCTGGTAACAAGCAGCATCCCCGAGGGGTCTGTCTTGGGACTGGTACTCTTTAACATCTTTATCAGTGACATCAATGATGGAATCAAGTGCACCCTCAGCAAGTTCACTGATGACACTAAGCTAAGTTGTGCGGTCGACACAGTGGAAGGAAGGGATGCCATTCAGAGGGACCTCAGCAGACTCAAAAGGTGGGCCCGGGTGAACCTAATGAGGTTCAACACAGCAAAGTGCAAGGTTTTGCACTTGGGCCGGAGGAATCCCAGGCATGTATACAGACTGGGAAGAGCAGTCCTTGGGAGTAGCCCTGCAGAGAAGGATCTGGGGGTCCTGATGGACGAAAAACTGAACGTGAGCCAGCAGTGTGCTCTTGCAGCTTGGAAAGCAAATGGTATCCTGGGCTCCATCAGAAGAGGGGTGGCCAGCTGGGACAGGGAGGTGATTGTCGCTCTCTACTCTGATCTCTTGAGGCCCCATCTGGAGTACTGTGTCCAGGCCTGGAGCTCCCAGTACAAGAAAGACAGAGAGCTGTTGGAGAGGGTCCAGAGAAGGGCCACAAAGATGATCAGGGGGCTGGAGCACCTCCCTTATGAAGACAGGCTGAGGGAGCTGGGCTTGTTCAGCCTGGAGAAAAGAAAGCTGCAGGGTGACATCATTGCAGCCTTTCAGTACCTAAAGGGAGCCTATAAACAGGAGGGGAGTCAACTTTTTGAAAGGGTAGATAATAGCAGGACAAGGGGAAATGGTTTTAAGTTGAGGGAGGGAAGATTGAGGTTGGATGTCAGGGGGAAGTTCTTTACTATGAGAGTGGTAAGGTGCTGGAACAGGCTGCCCAGAGAGGTTGTGGATGCCCCATCCCTGGAGGTGTTCAAGGCCAGATTGGATGGGGCCCTGGGCAACCTGGTCTAGTATTTAATGGGGAGGTTGGTGGCCCTGCCTGGCAAGGAGGTTGGAGATTCGTGATCCTCGAGGTCCCTTCCAATCCGGGCCATTCTGTGATTCTGTGGGGTGCACAAGGAACAGTGAGGGTACACAGTCCAGACAGCTGACCCAAACTGTTCACTGTTCAGTCCCATCATATTGTGGAAATCATCAAAGGTAGAAAGCTGCTATATGAAGCCTTGCAAGACAAGTCATAGAAACTGTTGAAGTAGAAGGTGATTTGAGCTAATTTGCAGAAGTGAAGGTCACCCAGCTAGCTTTAGATATCACTGAATGAGAAAAGTGGTCGGTGCGGTATCTGTGTACTGACTTATGAATGGTGGCAAAGGCCATGTGCTTGCAGCAATGGAAACAGAGCAACTGGCAGTGCAGAGACAATCTGGGCCACTACATTGTAGAAAGATATTGCTGCCAGAGGAGAGAACATGGATGTGTAAGTACATTACGTAGATGCTAGTATCACGCCACGGAAGAACATCAGAGCAACGAGCAGGTGGATCAGGCTGCTAGAATTGAAGTGACTCAGGTGTACTAGGATTGGCAATGTAAGTTGTTCATAGCTGGCTGTGTTCATTATACCTTAGGCCATCAAGGAAGAGATGCAACGTATAGATGGGATCGTGAGTGACCATGGTGAATTTGACCATGGGCACTGTTGTACAGGTTATTATCCATAAATGCAAAACAGATGCTTCAGTCAAGCAAGCCAAGCAGTTATAGCCTCTCTGGTATGGAGGATGTTAGCTGAAATATCAGCATGGGGAGGCCTCTCCGATGTATTATATCACTACTGTGAACTCGTCAAGCCAAATACTAAGTGCTTAGAATAGTGGAAGCAAGCACTGGATGGTTGGAAGCATATCCTGTACCCCATGCCACTGCCCAGAGCACTCTCCTGGGCCTTGAAAAGCAAGTCCTAAGGCTACACGACACCCTTGAAAAAACTGAGACAAACAATGGGACTCATTTCTCAGAATCACAGGGGTTGGAAGGGACCTCAAGCGATCATCAAGTCCAACCCCCCTGCTAAAGCAGGTAACCTACAATAGGTCACACAGGTGACCAGACAAGTCTTGAATATCTCCATAGGAGACTCCACAACCTCTCTGGGCAACCTATTGCAGTGCTCCATCACCCTTACCGTGAAGAAGTTTTTCTTCATGTTTGTATGGAACTTCCTATGTTCAAGTTTTAGGCCATTACTCCTTCTGCTAAGCCTTCATCCATTTGCCTCCCAGCTCCCTTTAGATAATTTATGAACATTAATCAGATACCCCTCAGTCTTCAGTCTTGGGATCTGGATAGACTGAATGGGACCTGGATAGACTGGATCGATGGGCCAAGGTAAACTCTATGAGTTTCAAAAGGGACAAGTGTCAGGTCCTGCATTTTGGTCACAACAACCCCATGCAACCCTACAGGCTTGGGGAGGAGTGGCTGGAAAGCTGCCTGACAGAAAGAGACCTTGGTGTACCGATGGACAGTCAGCTGAATATGAGCCAGCAGTGTGCCCTGGTGGCCAAGAAGGCCAATGGCATCCTAACTTGTATCACAGGTGTGGTGAGCAGGACTAGGGAAGTAATCCTCCCCCTGTACTTCGCAATGGTGAGGCCTCACCTCGAGTACCGTGTTCAGTTTTGGATGCCTCAATACAGAAAGGACATGGAGGTGCTGGAGCAGGTCCAAAGAAGGTCAACAAGGCTTGGAGAATATGCCCTACAAGGAGCGACTGAAGAAACTGGGGCTGTTTAGTCTGGGGAAAAGGAGGCTGAGGGGAGATCCTGTTGCTCTCTTCCGGTATCTGAAAGGTGCTTACAGCAAGAGCGGAGTTGGTCTCTTCTCACTGGTGACAGGTGACAGGATGAGGGGAAATGGCCTCAAGTTGTGCCAGGGTAAGTTTAGGTTGAATATCAGGAAAAATTTCTTTTCAGAAAGGATTGTTAAGCACTGGAATAGGCTCCCCAGGGAGGTGGTTGAGTCACCATCCCTGAATGTGTTTAAAAACTGTTTGGATGTGGTGCTCAGGGACATGATTTAGCGAAGGGTTGTTAGAGTTAGGGTGGTGTGGTTGGGTTGCAGTTGGACTTCATGATCTTTAAAGTCTTCTCCAACCTGAGCAATTCTATGATTCTATTCTATGATTCTATGATTCTTTTCCCCAGCTGAACAGACCCAGGTTACTCAGTCTTTCCTCATATGCAAGATGCTCCAGGCCTTTTATCATCTTTGTGGCTCTCCACTAGACTCCGTCTAGGAGATCCCTTTATTTTTTTAACTGAGGAGCCCAGGACTGGACACAGTAGTCTAAATGCGGCCTTGCCAGGGCAGAGCAGAGGAGGAAGATCTCCTCCCTCAACCTGCTGGCCACGCTCTTTTTAATGCATTGGCTCTTTTTTAATGCACCATTGTTTGCTTTTTTTTAATTACAGAGAATTTTTTTTAAGCCTTAATACAAGGTAGAACAGTCTGCAGCTTCTCATAATGAGCTATTAAAAACATTTTACAAAGAAACGGTATTCAAAGGCATCTAAAAATAAAACATTTCCCTTTTCTGAATCAAACATCAACACTAAAACCCCTGCTGCCATGTGCTGTTCGCTGTTAGGCCCTCAGCTATAAAGCAGATGGCTAGAAAACTTACTTGAATGGCTTGTAGCCCTCAACTGCAGTGTACCAGTTGTGTGATATGTCCATACAGTTATACTTTTCATTTCCGTAGTAGCAGTTTTCTGTCTGGATTCCAACTACTCCTGCTTGTTTTCCGTGCCATGTGCATTGGTGTAAAGGCACTTCAGCTTGGCTGCTGGCCACATTGTCTTCTCAGAGAAGCCTTCCCTAATTCCTTTAGGACAATTCACAGTTTTTTCCCTGCTGCTTCCTAAAGCGTTGGTGCTCCTTGGCTTTTCTCTGTCAATCAAAAGTACATCTCCTTCCACTGCTGAATCTTGTTTAAAGCTCTGCTAATAATACCAGCCTGGTCATTTCCTCATGCAAACTGTCAACTTTCTCAAAAAAATACATCAAGCCAGGCATGCTAGCACTCATGACACCCAACTCTGCCCACACGCCAGAGGGAAACTTCCAGATTCTGGAGTTCCCTGCAACTGAAGGTCTGGGAAGTATTCCTGGAATTTTCATTCAAAGAGTCTTCATATGGAAGAAAGGATCAGCGGACACGAATCATAAAACATTTTGGAAATAGGTCATAAAAGAACTGTGTTATTGGACTTTTTAGATACCAAGAGCACCTTATTCATGTAGAAACAACTGTAGTAAAGAAGAGAGTATTGCAAAAATGTTGAGAAAGACAAGAGGCTGTTTCACTTCCATTAAACATTTTTTTTCATATACCATAATGGAACAATCTTCGTATCAAAAAGGCTAGACAAGGATTCACTGTTCCCAGATAAGAGATGTAGTGTCATTTTAGAACCTGAAATGTTGGAAAAAGAGACCAGGACAACAGAATGCCTAGCCACCTAACTCTAGATCTCAGAAAAAATTAATAGGTCTTGCGATTATTCTACTCTAACAAATGAGTTCTAATGATGCATTAATATTTAGTGTTAGATGGGCACGGCTAATAAATCAGAGACAGTTCATGATATAATGATTTCAGAAGAACAGAAGGGTTAAACTAGTAAGAAAAGACAAGAGAAAGCTACTAGAGCAGGAAGACAACAAGGACATATGGGAACAGGAAGAGAAGCTCACTTATCTCTTTTTCACACAAGCCAGACTGAAGACAAATTGGGTCAGCAAAGAAAAATCCGTAATCATAAAGATTCACAGCAGACAAACAACTTTGAATACTATCATATATGAGGAGGAACATTTAATCATTAAGTATAATGATAAGACAACAGTTAATGGCTTTAAACTAAAAGAAGATAGGTTTAGATTGACATTAGGAAGAGATTATTTACTCAAGAGAGTGGTGAGGCACTGGAAAACATGGCCCAGAATAGTTGTGGATGCCTCATCTCTGGAAGCATTCATGGCTGTGCTGGATGGAGCCCTGGGCAGTCTGATCTAGGGGGTGGCAACCTTCTCCACAGCAGGGGCGTTGGAGCTCAATGATTTTTAAAGTCCCTACCAACCTAAGCCATTCTGTGATTTTCCAAAGAGTAGATTTGGCAAAGAACTGTAATATTGCTCTTTAGAATATCGCAGGTTTAATGAAAACACAACTGTCTACTTCTGATTTCACTGCACGGTGATCACAGATGAAATAGGAAGTATCAGCCATTTAGTCCCATTGTAGTACATACAGTACTCTTGGCCATTCTTCAGAAGACCTGCCCTGTGACTATGGTGGAGAACTTTATTTCTTTAACCAGATATGGTATTGTTAAGAGTGATGAGAAGAAAAGAAAAAAAGTTAATGTTGTGTTTTATTATCAGCTTTGCATTTCCTCTGGGTTCTGTCACTGGCAGAGAGTAGTGGAAGTTGAGCTTCCTGTAGATAATAAGCCTATAAATCTGATTGTTATTGAATAATGGCAAACAACAGTAATGCTATGAAAACTCATCAAAAAACTTCATCCAGGCTACTGGGACATTATGACAAATATTTTTTGAAATGATAATGTTTTAATTACCTCCATGACTTCTTTGCTTGGCCTAGAATGAGGAACTGTGGGGCTGGATATTCTGAGAGATTGTAGATGACTGCACAAATATGTATGATGAGGCATTCTTTCAAATAATGTTTTTGTCCTTCCTACAGAAAACTTGCACTGGGTTGTGTTGCTGGGAGATAAATTGGTAGCCCTGACTTCATCTGCTGAGTCTTCAAAAGTAGAGTTCTGCCATCCAGTGGCTTTTAGCTAGATTTATCAGTATAAATTACATGCCTAGGTTTAGGTAAGGTCATTTAGTTTAATTTTGTTTCAGCACCAAGCCAGTGAGAATATTACTGCAGAACAGTTAACTGGGAATTTGCTTGAGAAATTCCTTCCTTTCAGAGAGCAGAGGAAGGAGTCAATGATTAAACCTTTATTTTATCTCTTTGCAGTTATGTGGCTGTGGGCTCCTGGGCGTGGGCATCTGGCTGTCAGTGTCACAAGGAAACTTCGCCACATTTTCTCCTAGCTTTCCATCACTTTCAGCTGCCAACCTAGTCATTGCCTTTGGCACAGTCATCATGGTGACCGGCTTTCTGGGCTGCCTAGGTGCAATCAAGGAGAATAAGTGCCTACTTTTGAGTGTAAGACATCAATGCTTATTTTCATGAACACTGTTGCTTTGTGATTATTTTATTAAAAAATATTTTCACCAGTGCAAAGCAGTCTTGTGGATCACTAGCATTTCCCTTAACTTCCTGTCTTCTGTAGGATTGCAGTATGACATTCCATGGGTTTGGTCACAGTAATACTGCTGGTGCTTTAGCAAATGCATCCTTGTTACTGTGCATTCTTATGTATTGGATACCAAAGTACATTACTCAGTTACCTCTGAATGAACATGAAGTGTGGGGTCAAATAGATAGCCCTTCTGAAAATGTTTGTTAGAAGGACTGACTGGAAAATCTTAAGCACAACTGCTTTTGGATGCCAGTCGTAATTGCTCATGGCTATTTTCTACTTTGTCTTTAGATAAGGCCTGTGTCAGAGATTGGTGGAAAGCATCTGACCTGAAGTCAGGGTCACTGCCTGGCATTACTATTAAAAAAGATATAAAAAAATAATAATCTGGTAATTGGCAGCATTTGTCCAGCAAGGAAGCACAGAGTTTGAGAACCCCTCTTAGAAAACACACCGTGGATCTCTCCTCTTGCATAAATCCAGGAGGTTTCATCATGATCCTCACCACTCTGAAGGTGAGAGGAGGGCTTCCAAAGAAGACAAGTTCCAATTCAGTTGCAGTTTGTGAATCATGGGTGCTGTATTACTAAGGATCATGTGAGTTTTTCATGTATAAATGTCTGCCTTATATGCTGTTGCGGAGCAGCTGAGCAGTATTCCCTATACCACTTCAGAAAATGGAGAAACATGCACTTGCTCACTCTCTGCTGTTTTTTTTTTGTTGTTTTTTTTTGTTTTTTTGGTATGTTGTACAGCTGGGTAAGGAAATAGAGAATAGTAATGGGGTCTGTGTTGTTCATTCGCATGAACTACAACACCAACAGAAACTACTTTTTTTTTAAGAGTATGTTTGTATTCTTATAAGGCTCTGCAGAAGTCTTTTGATACAGATTATTGTGTGTTTCTGACTTTTAGAGTACAGCACATCACCCTCCATTTCTCCCACTGTGTATATGGGATGCCATGGCTATGTGGCATACCACTAGTAGTTAGAAGGTTGCTACTGAACACGAAGAGTAATTAGAAACTGTTGAAGCTCATACTTGGGCTGCCCCCTGCAGAGAGAGATTTCAACTACAGACAGTTAGAAATAGAAATGCTGAGTCATATAATAACTGTTCAAACAGGCAGTCAGATCTAGTTAAAGCCTACCTACAAGGGAACCATGTAGGTGGCATTTGTTCTGTAGATTGTATGAGGGAAAGAGACTGACTGTGTGCACTGCTGAAACTTGAAAACTGATAGTAGAGCAAAATCTAAGGTTTAGAGATTACTAAACAGCATGCTTCCTCATTGATGGTGAGACCTACAGGAACTTTAATGACAAGATAGTATTAACAATTAACATACTTGAACATTTTGAATTCAGACTTGCATATTTTTAGCAGTAGAGGAAAGGCTTGGAGGACAAGGCCTATAATCTCCAATTCGTAGCTGTCTATATTGCAAGTGTATATTCACAGTGTTTTTCTTTGTTCTAGTTTTTCATCGTTTTGCTGATAATTCTCCTGGCAGAGCTGATATTGCTCATTTTGTTCTTTGTTTATATGGACAAGGTAAGCAAATATGATACACAGATTAATTATTCTTACCAGCAGGTAAAACAGGTTTCATTTGCTTTTGTTAGATGAAAGCGTGAGGGTTTTCTCTGCTCTTCAGTTTGGCAGAGGCTTAACCCTTAGGCCTTGGCTGTTTTCTGTAAGCTGCTTTTGGGGGAAAAGAAAGGGAGGAAGTGAGGAAATTATAAGGAGAGCAAATAGGAGAAAACATTTTCCTCCCTGAAATAAAAGCCATGGTCCAAAGCCTTCTGTTTAGTCTTATCCTAGAAGTTAAGATACCTACCGACATAGTTATTTTATGTCTCTGCAAAAAGCTGATGATCTTAGGGATCTGGGTTCTGGGAGGTCCTGTTTTGGACTTGGTTATCTTCTTAGGGCCAACCCTTCTACAGAACTGGAGGAGCAAGGGTGCATGTTTGGGGACTAAATGAATAGGCAACTTCTCATAAAGCCCATTTGTAGGAAGTTAGCCTGCTATCTGGTAATGGTAAGGAGAAGCAGGTAATGCTGGCTGGCTTAGCAGCTCAGAAAGACTGGAAAAATCGTGGAGGAATTGGAGAGCTCTGTTAAACATAGGACAGAGCCTTATGTTATGAGCATATCCAGACTCATTCAAAATGGGTCTCTTTCCATATTGTATCTCTTCCCAGGTTGTCATGATGATGTCTGCACTTTCAGGGAGTTGGGGTGAACTTCTGTTTTTGAATAAAATGTGAAAGAGGAATGAAATAGATCTTACAAAATAGTTGTCCTCAATGCCAGGACCTATACATAGACTAACTCTTTGTGTTTTGCCAGCTCACTGCTGAGTTGGCAGGCTGAGTTGGCAAAACTGCAAACTGCTTCTTAGCCTTTTTCCAAATCTTCATTGGATTTGGCTGTCAGAGCCAAGATACATTCCTACTTACATCCAAAATTTCAGGCTTGGACAGAAATTTATATGAGAAATATGACATATGAGATCTTTTGTTAAGCATTCCGACTTCCTCCTTTGAAGCAAAAGGAAAATTTTGAAAATTTTAAATCCTGCAAGCATGTCCCAATAAGCAGAACAATGATAATGCTCTTTTTCAATTGATTTCATATTGGCCATTAATTATAGCCTGCCTGAACTTGTGCAAGGAACAACTAAGTTAAGTTTGAGAGATGGAGACTGGTTTTAGGATACTGGCAAATTAAAGTAGGCCATAAGTTACTGTTCAGGAGAGGCTGCTGTGATATATTGCCAACATCTGTCTGTGACAACGTAAGCTCAGCTTATGCTGATTACTTCGGTTAGTTTGGATCAGATAACTATATGATGGACTCTTACTAGATGGGAAGCTGTTTAAATTCTCGTGAAAATTAATCCAGGAGTAATTACTCTGAGAGACAGACCTCGCCTTGGCAGGTGCTTGTAGAGAGAAGCTAAGAGAGATCTTTTCTGCCCGTGTTAATTTTGTGATGTGACAAAAGAAATGTATTCCATATTCAGGTCTGCACAATTCGGTCCTTTCCTGCAAATAGCAGTGCACTGACATTCAGTATTTGTATGATGCAGGTCAGTGAGAGCGCAAAGAAGGATTTGAAGGAAGGTATGAAGCTGTACAATTCAGAAAATAATGTTGGACTGAAAAATGCATGGAATATCATTCAAGCAGAGGTAACTCATTTTCTCATTAGAAAAAAATAGCAATTTGGCTACAAAGATTGCCACAGTCTGATAACTGTAGGATCTGTTTTCAGTTTAAAAGATGGCTAATGCAGGCTTTTGTTTTGGGCCTTGCACTCAGATATCCAGGAAGTACTCTGAAACTCGGGATCAGGGAATACTTTGTAAGGTGAAAGTTGCTTACCTCTGTCTGAGAACTCTGTGTTTGTCATGTGGAAGTATAGTCTGTAACAGAGGAAAAGTAGCAAAACCTGTGCATATGGAACAGTTCAGGACTTGTAGGCAAATGCAAATTACCTTATGTTTTGGCATTTGGGCTTTTGTCTCTGGGACAAAAATGCTAACACACTTTGGATATAGGACTGCTTTTTTTTGTTTGTTTTTTTGAATGTCATTAAGAATTTGCTTTTAGTTATCACTAGGCACAAAAAAACCTTGAAAAACAGTGGTTTAGAGGATGTAAAGAAGTGGTCAGCGTCACCTCAGTGCCTGGTAGGATTATGGAAGAGATCCTGAAACAGATATTCCTGGAAGCTGTACTGAAACATATGGAAGGCAAGGAGGTGGTTAGAGACAGCCAACATGGCTTCACCAAGGGCAAATCATGCCTGATGCAGCTAGTGGCCTTCTCTGATGGAGTTAGTGCATCAGTGGACAAGGAAGGGCTACTGATGTCATCAACCTGGATTTCTGTAATAAAATATAAATAAGGCCTTTATTACAGTCCCCTACAATACTCTTACAACTAAATTGGAAGGTCTGATAGATGGGCTGTTAGATGGCTAAGGAATTGGCTAGATGACTGCATCCAAAGAGTCATAGGCAATGGCTCCACGTACAAATGGAAACCAGTAATGAGTGGTGCCTCTCAGAGGTCTGTACTGGGACCAGTACTACTAAATATCTTTGTCACTGACATAGACAGTGGGATCGAGTGCACCCTCAGCAAGTTTGTGGATGACACCAAGCTGAGTGGTGCAACTAACACTTCAAAGGAAAGGGATTTCATCCAGAGGGACCTTGGCAGGCTTGAGGATTGGGCTCTTGTGAACCTCTTGAAGTTCAATAAGGCCAAGGTCAGTTGTCAACATGGGTTGAGACAATCCCTGATATCAACACTGACTTTAATGAATTGATGGAGTGCAGCCCTCCAGAGAAGGACTATGGGTTACTGATGGATGAAAAATTGGAAATAAGATGGGAATTTGCACTTGCAGCCCTGAAAACCAGTTGTGTCTTGGATGCTTCAAAAGAAGTGTGACCAAGAAGCTGAGAGAGATTATTCGCTCTCTCTGCTCTTGTGAGACCTCAGCCTGGAGTTCTGCATCTCCAGTTCAAGAAATGCAGGGACATGTTACATCAGATCCAAAGGAGGGCCACAAAAAATGATCAGAGGCTGAAACTTCTCTCCTGTGAAGAAAGGTTGAGTGAGTTGGGGTTTTTTTAAGCCTGGAACAGAGAAGGCATCAAGAAGACCTCATTACAGCCTTCCAGTGTATGAAGTCAGCTTGTAAGAATGACTGAGAAATACTTTTCTACTATACTACCAGGATATGTAGCAACAGAACAAGAGGTAATGGTTTTAAACTGATAGAGGGTAGATTTAGGTTGGATATAAGGAAAAAGTTCTTCACTATAAAGGTGGTTAGATACTGGAGGAAGTTGTCCAGAACAGTAGTGAATGACTTGTCATTAGAAGTGTTTGAAGTCAGGTTGGATAGGGCTTCAAGCAGTGAAAGATATCCTTGCACTTCACAGGGAATATGGAAATAGATGACCTTTAAGGGTCCCTTCCAACCCAAACCATTCTATGATACTATGATTCTAACTAGAAGTGTGTGATGGTGTACTTTTCACAAACTGTGTATGGTTAAGATAATTTATTAATCTTTTACCATAGATGAAATGCTGTGGTGTAAACGACTTTACGGATTGGTACCCAGTACTGGGAGAAAACATTGTCCCAGACCGATGTTGTACAGAAAACTCTCAAGACTGTGGACGGAATTCCACTGAATTAGTATGGAAAACGGTAAGGTCGAATCTTAGAGAGGGGTGGGAAGGAAAAAAATAGAGGGAATGCATATGAAGGAAATGTAACCTTGAGAATTAAATTTTCATCTTACAGGGATGTTATGAGAGAGTTATGACTTGGTTTGATGAGAATAAGCATGTCCTTGGCTCAACTGGGATGTGTATCCTTATAATGCAGGTAATGCTGGTATGATTGTGTCAACACAGATTTGACTTGCTCTGAACATCCTTGTTTCTGTTACGTGAAAAGTGGTCCTCAACTGCTTTGAGTTTGATCATGTTTTCAAAAATGTCATATTTATTCTATGAGCTTATTTGAGGCTTTGTCTCTGTAAAGAATACAGGTCAGTCATCATGCTGACCCTCAAAGAAGACATGCTACAGTGGGGTTTCACTTATCTGCATTTTGACTTCAGAGCACTGCTTTGGGGTTACCAGGTTTAGTATCCATTTGTTACCTTGTCTCTTAGAGGACTGTACTTTTTTTAAATTTGGAAGCAAGTTCTGGAAATTGCCAAAATGAATTAAATCATGGCTACTGAACTGAGTAAGTTAATATGTGCATAAAAAAGGAAATGCAGAAGTATCAGCATAGTCTAATATTGTTTGGGCAGTCCTGCATAACTGCTGTACTTTGTACAGATTGCCAGAATCTGATGTTTTCAGTCACAGGTTTTTGGTTAATCAAGCACAAGATTTTGGGTAAAAAAGAACAGTGACACACCTACGTTTTTCTGAATTTTTTTTTTTGCATGTGTGACAAAGACCCCTGAGAGCTTTTTGCCTTCATCACTGCTTTAACAGATGATACATCTTCAGGCATTGCTGTGTGCCTTCATAATATGCATCCTGGTTTACTGATCAGTGTTGAATACTGAGAAATCTGACTAGTGTAGAATGACTTTTAAAACTAAAGTTGGACCATGAACACAGGCAGTGTAGTTTCGGCCTTCTTCTTGTACTGAAGCCTTCATTGTTTGCTTTCCTTCAGATTCTTGGCATGGCCTTCTCCATGACACTCTTCCAGCAGATTCACAGGACGGGCAAAAAGTATGATGCTTAAAGCCTCTGAAACATTATCACATCAATCCTTCTGTTTGATCATAAAAATGAACAAAAGGAGTGACTGCAAAGAGTATCAAGCCAAGCCCTGCTGAGTGAATCCGTCCCACTGACTGATCTACTTTGTTGTTACTTGTATAGTTATTATCACAACTTGTTATTTGATTCATATTTTTGTCTGTTTCACATTTGCGATTTATTTGCCAAAGAGAGGAGGAAAAGCTCCCAAACAAATGGATTTTCTACACAAAATCATAGATCTGTTCTAAGACTATTCCCTTGATTTAAGAAAACGTTTTGTTCTACCAATACGTGCTATATGTGCAAAAATTATATATGTTAAACTTTAAGGGAGAATTCTTCAAAGTCTTCCATTACGTTTTCAACCCTCATGTTCAATTCACTGGAAGTCTTGTAAAAGCCACTCTAACTGGGAGTCCTAGGAATTGGAGCTGCTTTGCTTTGCAGCTTCTTGTACCTGATGGTGTATACTTTTTTGTTATGATAATGATGATGATTATTATTATGATAAATATAGCTTAGAATTTAGTAGCCTGATTTATAGCTTCTTACTATATCTGTTTTTACACATTGTACATTAGTGTAGAAACCACTGTGCAATCTCCTCAGGACATGTTTTTCTAAGTTGACAGTTGGGGGGGACAGATAAAGAGAATGTTTCACAAGTTCCTGAGGAGCTTCCTACTCGTATGAGGCTAAATTTCACTGTCTTTACCCAGCCAAAGCAGACTGTGGCTCTGTAATTGATGGCCCTTGTTAGACTGCTTTGATGTTATGCTACTTTGAAATCTAAAAGTTGTGGCTAAGTGAGTGAATTCTCCCTGGCATAAAGGTGAAAGGTTGCAGTCTGACCTGCTGGCCACTTGGCAGCAGATTTCACAGACTGTATTGTCTGTTTCAAAAAATTTGCCTAAAGCATGGCGTGGTACTGGATATTAGAAAAAGGGTAGCAATTTTATTACAATTTTGTCATGCTATGCCTTTCAGTGAAGGGGTTCCCTCAAAGAGATTACAGCTATCTCTCTGGAAGAGGTGTCTCTGGACCGAGAGGAACATGAGTTTGATTAAAGAAAAGGGGCAGTTTCTGAAAGAAACTCAGAGAGACTATGCACTGTCACACCTTCAGCACAGAATTGGTTCGTGCTGAGAGATTGCCAAGTCTACCCAATGAGGTGATCCAGAGTTCACTGGGATGCGATGCATATTTTTAGCCAGATTCTGGCTACAAAATTTGAACAAAAAGTCTAGTTTGAATGCTGTTTCATTGCAAGCCAATGCCATTTACTCTTTTTTTTTTTTTAAGAGATTTTTCCTAGGTTTTACAGTTTTGTGAAGGAAGAAGAAAAGACCATCGGAGGATGTTGTGATTTAGCTCCAGTTAGGGCTCAACTCATCTCTGAAAGGAATTCTACTGTTTATATTAGCGGCAGGTAGAGGGGATCTTTCTGGTTATCTCATCCAATGTCACTCTCAAAAGAGAGCTGTGACCTATGTGAGGTGGAGTTGACTATGATGTTATTAGACTGAATAACAGAAACTGCTGAGGATGGAGATTTTATGCCTCTGTGGTATCCCATTCAGAGCCGTGCCATGTCAAACTACTCCTGTGGTAAATACATTTCTCCTAATGTCCAGTCTGAATATTTATGCTTTAAACTCTTAAAATATATTGGTTTCATTGTGTAATTCAGCCAATCTTTTCATGATGGGCTGAAATAACTGTTGGGCCACTTCCTTTCTGGGAAGTATGAGTACCCTGTTTATCTTCCTAGTAGGTTCTGTTTGCGTTTGTAAATTGGACAGAAATAGCATTTTGTGTGGACTCTGTGTCACTTTTTGAAGTTCCTTTGAGATCAGTATCACAGAAGGAGTGTGAATGCATAGGACAGAGAGATGAATTTAGATTTTGGATATTACAGTGAAGAAGGCAGTTACTAACCTTAAAGCATGGCCCTTGTCCACATGAGCATGATGCCTGAAGTTTCACAAATCTTTTGTTTCCCACTGAAGATCACCATATGGGCTCAGCTATTTAATTTGCATTACCTTTGAAATCCAGGGAAGGAACAGAAGGAAAGCACAGTAACTGAATCCAGTTTTAATTCAATTTCTAACAAAAATTGGGACCAAGAACATCTGAGCCTCGTTGGAGATACTGCTCATCGAAGAAGGGGCTCTGATGCCCAGTGTACTTGCTGCTACATGTAAGACTGTATACAAAATTACTAAAATGTGTTCCTATTTCTACAAGAAAAGATAGAACAATTTTCATCTAATGGCTCTATTACATTCTCCCTTCGGGCAGAGGTGCTTTGCTTTCTCTAATTTTCTCTGGGGTTCAAGAAGAACAAGATGCATCACATCACATCTGTCCTTTTGGGTTGCACAGTGGTACCTACTACAACTTAAATTTCAATTTACATATAGTTTTTGTACAAAAAATATTAGTGAAAATAATAGGAAAGTAAAAAAAAATTTTTTTAAGTTTATGAGTAAAACAGAGAAGAAATGTGTAGTTGCAAATTTACTATTTTGCCTTCCATCCAACCTTTTTTTTTTTTTAGAATACTTCATTCCATTTCACAATCTAATAGTAAGTAGCATAGATCCTGATCTAAAGATTACTTTTATCATTCTAAACACAATATTAATTGAGGTAGTTACACAAGCTTTGTGTATTCATCTCTATGAAGCCACTCTAGGTAAGGTAAAGAGCAGGGCTGGTTTGTGTCTCTAGCTAACTCACTGATGTGGGAGAAGACAGACAACCTGAAAGGAGAAGAAAAGTAATGCCATTTACTAGGCAACAGAAACAGCCTTGGAAACTGTGAGGCTGCATCAGTAAGTTTGTCAGGGAAAGCACTGACTGTCTCGTAACTGTTTGGTCAAGGAGAGCTTTGTGTCATGTATATATGCACTTTTCTTGCTTATGCTGATGGGTGGCTGTCTATGTGTTTTCCCCAAACATCATTTTGGTTATTTAGCTGCAAGTTTTTAGCATGTTTTTAAATTAAAAAAGTGATAATTCAGTAAAAATATATTTAGTATACACAAATATTGATTTGTATAAATACATACCTCTCTGCATCTCTAATTCATGAAAGCACAGTTCAAGTGTGTGAAAATGCTGTTTCTTTGAGTATTTCTTCGGATTGCAGTGTATCTGCTGTCTCACTGCATCAGCGCTTTGCAGAGACATGAGAAAACTGCTTAAAGGATCCTCTGCTTGAAAATTGTGGAAGTGAAAGCAGTGAATTATGTTCCCTCTTGGTGGTACCAAGGTTTTTAGTTATAGGAATTGCAGGTGGAGAGCACTGAAAAGAGCACACTCTCTGCACATAGTTAAGTAGCATGTGAGATGTTACAAACAGTGGCATAAATTTATCAGTGATAACAGATTAGTTGTGTATGCTATGCATTGAGTTCTTGGACTATGGTCAAGTTATGCCAATCCTCTTACCTGTGTCCCTCCCCACTGTCTCCATTATTATTAATATACATGGACTACAAACACTCACTGGAGAAGTGCAAGCAAGTGGAAGACAGCAGAATTGCTCCTCATGGTCTTTCTTGGGCAGTATGTTGGTCAGGTGTAGAGAAGACAAGAAAGGAAAGGGTATTTTCCCAGCAGATGTTTTTTGGGAGCAGCATGGAATAGGGCACACATTCTGATGTGACTAACTTCTATAGGGTTGAACAGCTTCATCCTGTAGCCTATGTGGGGAAACATGGAGATGATTGCCTGCAGACTAGCCAGCCATCTGCTGTGCAGTAGATAGTAGACACAAAGAAACAACATGCCATTCCCACCAGGTGATGTTTGCACCAGTGTTTCTTCTATGCAATACCTTTTTTGCCTTTATATAAAAGTTTTTTTTTAATAGAATGATACACAAATAAAGGATATTTTAAAAGGTTCTTCTTGGAGCTCATTTCTTTCCCACTCTCTTTATCACTAAAATCAAAAGTGTACCAAAAAAGATACCTAGAAGATAATTCACAGAGATCCATTCCTACAGAATTATCGCTGTGATTCTAGTGGAGTTGCTTGAATGGGTTGGTAAACAGTGAGCCATTTGGGCAGGACAGAAGAAGGATGTGGCTGAGATAAAGGGCTGAAGCCAAAGAATATTTGCATAGAAATGGAGATGTAATGAGTCAGAAGGAGAGGACTAGAATTTGAAGCCACAAAGAGGGATTGAATAGTTTAGAGTATCTAGTGTTGAGTGGGTGGAAGCTAGTAAAGTATGAGCTCTTAAAGTATTGTGTCTTGCAATCCAAGGATTGGAAGGAAACTGGAACTTCCATACTGTTTAGTATGTGAGTTGAGTGTGAATCGAAGAAATAGATGTGTAGAAACTTAACAGCAAAGTTTTGTTACTGTTAAGTAAGGTATTCTTTATTAGTGGTGCCGGGAAGCACTGGGGATATTTCCACCATAAGCACTTCAAAGATTACATGATTCAGAGTTTATTGTATTTCCACAAATAGTACATATTCTTGAATTACACGTGAGACAATTAACATATACACGCTTATCTCAGGTAGTGATTTCCAGTTTCCAATCTTCTATTCCATGGTGTCTTCTACCATCTATTGTCCTTTTAGCATCATGACAGTCCAACCAACAGTCTTTTACTTCATCCGGTGATCTTCCTTGCTTGTCCTCTAGATGAACTTTCTTCATCGATGCACCAAAATAGTAGCATTTGCTCACTCAGCACTCAGCCATTATTTC
The DNA here is from genome assembly GCA_016647715.1 of Pavo muticus. NCBI lineage: Eukaryota > Metazoa > Chordata > Aves > Galliformes > Phasianidae > Pavo > Pavo muticus. Next base: position 108,566 of record JACDJE010000739.1, read on the forward strand.
TGGACATCTGCTCGTCCTTGGATAGAGATAAGTTTGGCAACCCGTCTTTATATATATATATATATATATATATATATATATATGTATGTATATACTGGGGTGTTAACCTGCCCTTTAGTGATATATACTGGGGTGCAGAAGATAAGGAGGATAGTGAGGAGTATCTTGATGCTTGCCTGTTGCATCCCAACCTAATCCCAGAGTAAGACAATTTGGCCTTGTGTGGAGGTCTAAGCTTTCATTATTGTGTTTCTTTTGCTGAGGGTCTCTTATCAAAACAGAATAGCCTTACAGCATGCTTTCTAGTCTATAATAGTACATTCATACTATTTGCAACATCTAAAAGCAATTACAGTAATGCAAGAATTAATCACATAATACATCAATTCAACAACTATATTTTTAAAATATGCTTCTAAAATACATGGTATTTCTACTTTTTTCATATCAGCTCTTTCTAAAAACAAGTAACAAATTACGTTGTGCTCTACTTCAAATCAAGTGAAAGAAGGCTGGAGCTGAAAGTTTTACTGTAGGCTAGAGTTGGGGAAAGTATGTGAGGTGAGAGCTGAGGGGCCTGGAATTGGAGAGTAATTGCAGTCAGAATGAGAAGACTAAAACTTTGACGGAGAGAAGAAGAGGAATGGGTATGGAAGCCATGTATGCTAAGAGGAGGATAAACGGAATTTGGAGTTGAAAAGTATGTTGGGAGTGTGAGACCTGGAGGCAACAGTATACCTAGAGAAGCAGAGAAAAGATTGTCATTGGAAGGTGCACATTCTGAGGGAAAAAGAGACAAGAGGTACAAAACATTATAAGATAATAGTAAGAAGACTAAAGCAAGAGGATATCTTTGTTGAGCGAGATTAATGATACTATGATTCCATTCATTCCTCTAGTGACAAGTCTTCAGAGAAGAAACCTCTTTGCAGCTTTCACTTGGTTTTAGCAGCCCCTTCCCAACCCCGCTCCAGCTGTAGCCTTTCTGTCAGCCCTAACCAGAATCCAAACTGACACATAGTCCAAAGACTCCAATCCATGAATAGACTCAAATAGATGGGTTCTAATTACAGACTGCATTACTTTTTTCTATCCCTTACTATTCCCACTGCACATGTAGCGCTCTATATTCTCTTAAACTTTAAGTATCTTATAGGTTAAGGCTCCCCTCTCTCAAGATCCTCAGTTTTCCTTCATTGGCTGGCCCTTTTCAGTACCACTGTAATATGGTTTTGTGCTTTCCTCTGATTGTCAGCGTTTACCATAACCTGTAGGCCCTTACAGGACCCCACTTATGCCAGAAACTTATTTTTCCTGAGAAAAATTGTATTTGTAGCTGATGCTTTTGTTTTGGCAATCCCGTTTCAGTCACAGTTGTCATCCAGAATCCAGGAAGAAAGCTCTTACTCCAGAAAGCGGCATTCCTTTATTCCTCATGATACGTATCAGGCAACTTGACAAACAAGCACATACACTCAGAGTTCAGGTTCTGCATTTAAACAGTTGAGACGTACATATACAGTACATTGGCATACATATTCATTCTTTTCCAAGAACTTATTAATACATGCTAATATCCCTCTGGGCGTATGCAGTAGTGTCTTGGGTGGTCATATGGCCACTTACTTTATCCCCATTTTTCTATCATCAGCTTCATTGCTTTTGGCTGACCTTTAGCTGCTTTTCCCCAGTTTGGCAAATTTCCATTGCTTGTTAGGCCATAACAAGCAACTTCCAAAACAATATACGTGAAATCTGAGGAAGATGTCCTTGCACCTGTTGGGTGCAAAAGATAAAAGTAGTCTATTATGACTGCAGTGCTTCTTGTGAAGCAAAATTGTTGAGGAAAACAAGACCGTTCACAGAGATTAAGAAAACAAGGCTGTTCACATACCAAGCAAAGTTGAAATTGAAAGTTTTCGAACTAGCACTCATGGATTCCTTTTGTTAAACTAATATATTGGTCCTTAAACTAATATACTGACCCCTATTGCTAAACCAGCCTATATCACAGTAGAGGTGTGACTTTCAACTCTAACCTAACTCCACAGTTTCCATACTCATGAGAGAATTCTTCTGCAGTCCTGACTTTCCTTTGGCAGGCTCTTTCCAGCCCCACTCCAGTTTCAGTGGTGTACTTGACCATAATCCAACCATAATCCAAAGGACCTTACTCTCTTCTCAGATGTATTACTGAGAAAATATTTCTTTTCTGCAGCCATCACTTTTCTTTAGCAGTTCCTTTCCAGCCACATGACAAATGTAGCATTTGTAACACATCTTTCTCTCAGTCCTAGCCCTGTGCAGAACTATCCTGGATTAGGATTCCTCCTTTCACAGGCTCTGTATTACTCCAGGCAAATATAAGAGTGTTTACTACTTTTAGCAGCCCTACTTCAACTGTAGCACTATGCTTTCTCTGCCTCACCCTAAACTTTGTGATTCTAACTTGTGATTGACAAACAAACCTGGGACCTCACTTCCTGGAAAAAAGTCAGAGTTCCTTAGAGAATTCTTCTATGGCCCAAAGTTTCTTCTGGTAGTCCATTTCCCAGCATCATTCCAACTATTGTGCTGTGCTTTCACTCTCTCAGACTGAGCTTGAGCCTCAGTTATACAGTAAGGACCCCACTCCAACTACAGACTCCATATTCCTCAGAAAAAAATATCTTCTTACATGTTTCACTTTTATTTGCACCTTTTCAGCGTAACTTCAAGTCTCTTTTTCTTTCATCTCCGACCCTTACTGTGATTCTAGATTTATCATTTTTTTAATCAAGCTTGAGCAAGAGTATTGCTGTTCTCTAAGGGAAGGTGAGGTGGGAACCAAGAGTTCCAGCACCATTAGTAGAGTTGGGGCATCACCAGGCAGGGCCCAGTCCTTATGAGGCTGTGGCACTCAAGCGAGGCAAGCAGGATAGATGTGGAAATGGTGACATCTGACCTGAGTACAGGTCATTAAGGAAGTGCATGATAATGAGACAAGTCTGAGATGAAACTAGGCCTCACTGAATAAATAGGTTAGTGTTAGAATGAAGGCCAGTGACTGCTAGGCTTGTCCATAGCAATTGCACAAATCTGAATTCAAGCTAGGGAGTCAGTTCACATTGCAGCATGGATCAAGGTGTTCCATTTCCTGCTCATTGGGATGGATTGCCCTTAAGCTTGGACAGGCTACTGATAGTGCTCTGGCAATGGTTGCTAAAAAAGAGGGACTTATACAATAAATAGAAGACAATGCAATTGCCACTGGCTACTCACGTTTGGTGAAATATTACTGCATCGTACATCAAGAAAATTTATGTGCACAGGCTTTAAAAATGGATAATAGCATGCAAATCATCATCAAAGCTGTGAATTTCATGAAGTCCAAGAGATTGAATCATTGCAAACTCCAGGGACTTCTTAAAAGTATGGATGCTGATTGTGGGGAGATGATTAACTTTTCTGAAGCCAAGTGGCTAAGCTGAAGTAAAATGCTAAGTGATTTTATGATTTGTGAAATGAAATTAAAAGTCATTTATGGAATCAAAAGGAAAACTTGTGCCTGAACTTGAAGATCATAGAATCATAGAACAGCTTGGGTTGGAAGGGATCCCAAGGATCATCAAGCTCCAGCCCCTCTGCCACAGGCAGGACCACCAACCTCCAGACCTTGTACTAGACCAGGCTGCTCAAAGCCCCATCCAACTGGGTCTCGAACACCTCCAGGGATGGAGAATCCGCAGCCTCTCTGGGCAGCTTGTTCCAGCACCTAGCCATTCTCTCTGTGAAGAACTTCCCCCTGACATCCAATCTAAACCTTCCTTCCTTGAGGTTAAAACCAGTCTGCCTTGTCCTATCACTATCTACCTGAGTAAAAAGTTGATTCCCCTCCTTTTTATAATCTCCTTTTAAATACTGGAAGGCTGCAATGAGGTCTCCTTGCAGCCTTCTCTTCTGGAGACTGAACAAGCCCAGCTCCCTCAGCCTGACTTTGTAGTGAGTAGGGGAGGTGCTTCAACCCTCTGATCATCTTTGTGGCTCTCCTCTGGACCCTCTCCAACAGCTCCACATCTTTCCTGTATCGGGGTCCCCAGGCCTGGACAGAATACTCCAGATGGGGCCTCATGGGGGACGGGTAGAGAGGGACAATCACCTGTCCCTGCTGGCCACCTCTCTTCTGATACCATTGGCCTTCTGAGCTGCAAGAGCACACTGCTGGCTCATGTTCAGTTTCTCATCCACCAGGACTCCTAGGTCCTTCTCCACAGGGCTCTTCTCAAGGAGTTCTCCCAGCCTGTATACGTATCTGGGATTACTCCAACCCAAGTGCAAAACCTTGCACTTTGCTATGTTGAACCTCATTAGATTCACATGGGCCCACTTCTCAAGTTTATTGAGGTCACTCTAGATGGTGTCCCGTCCTTCTAATGTATCAACCGCACCACTCAGTTTGGTGTCATTGGCAAACTTGCTGAGGGTGCACTTGAGCTGGTCATCGATGTCATTGATGAAGATGTTGAAGAGCACTGGTCCCAAGATAGGCTCCTGGGGGACACCGCTTGTCCACAGCATCCACCTGGACATAGTACCATTCAACACACCCTCTGTCTATGGCCTTCCAACCAATTCCTTATCCACCGAATAGTCCACCCCTCAAATCCGTATCTCTCCAATTTACACATAAGGATGTGGTACCATGTTAAAGACCATGTTAAAGGCCTTTCACAAGTCCAGGTAGATGACATTGGTCGCCTTCCATCATCCACTGATGTCGTGACTCCGTCATAGAAGGCCATCAGATTGGTCAGGCATGACCTTGCCTTGGTAAAGCCATGCTGGGTGTCTTGGATCACCTGCTCATCTCTCACATGCCTTAACATGTTTTCTAGGAGGATCTGTTCCATCGTCTTCTCAGGCATAGTGGTGAGGCTCACTGGCCTGTAGTTCCCTGGGTCTTCCTTCCTCCCTTTCTTGTCAATGGGAGTGACGTTTCCTTTTTTCCAGTCCCTATGGACTTTGCCCAACAGCCATGACTTTTCAAATATGATGGAGAGCAGCTCAGCAACCACATCAGCCATCTCCTTTAGGACCCTGGTTTGCGTGTCATTTGGTCCCATAGACTTGTATACATTCATATGAGGCGTTCTCGTACTTGTTCTGCCCTTACAGTGGGGGGATTTACTCCCCCAGTTCCCACCTAGAGGCCCAGGGATGCGAGCTTCAGGGATGTGAGAAATACAAGAATCCTGGCTGCCAGTGAAGACCTATTCCCATATTTCTCACATCCCTGAAGCTCGCATCCCTGGGCCTCTAGGTGGGAACTGGGGGAGTAAATGGCTCACAGATTTAGCACTTTTGGTGGATTTAACTGATCATTTAAATGAACTAAACATGTATCTTCAAGGTGAAAATCAACTACTGTGCTATGCTTCAAACCATAACAGTGTTCAAAATAAATTATGGCAAGCTCAAGTTATGATGTCGTATAATTTCATGCATTTTGATGCATTGGCTATACATAGTCCTGGGAACAGTGAAAAATATGCAGCCTTGCTTTCTGTTTTGATAAATGAATTTGAGATCAAGTTTTAAGATTTCTGAAAAAAACTTTTTTTTTTTTTTTTAGTATTTGCGACTCCATTTTCAGTTGACATAAATATATTACCAGCGAATTTTCAAATAGAGGGTATCAAGTTGCAATCTGACATTCAATTCAAAGAAAAGTTTGATTACATCTCCTTACTAGACTTTTATAAGACCTATCTTACCAGAGAAAAATATCCCTCATTTCACAATCATGTTTTATTCATGTCATTTATTCATGTCCTTGCTTTTTGGCAGTACATACATTTGTGAATAACTGTTTTCAGAGATGAAGCACAGAAAGAGTAATACTTCATTATGCATCTTGAGAACTCACTAAGAATTGCAACAGTTCCATTGAACTAGACATTGATGCATAAATTTCACAAAAACAAGGTAAAATATCCCACCAATTTTTTGTTGCTCCTTTTTACATTTTAATAAAAATATATAAAAAATGGGTTTTATTACTTATCTACATTAACTATATTTTGTATGCATCCCAAGGCAATTCCTCTTCACTCATTTTGGCACAGGCAAGCCAAAAGGTTGGACACCCATGCCATAGTCAGAGTTGCCCCAGGCAATACCACTGGTGTCCACATGGAAGAAATAGCAGAGAGTAAGAATCACAAAGTTGGACATACTCTCACAACAACATCCCAGATGCAGACAAACAGCAATCTTCTCCAGATGACAAGCCAGGTTATCAGATTGGCCTTTCTGTCAACTGCAGAAGGGAGTTGCGCACTAATGTCACTTGCCACTTCTTCCTGGAGGTCTTGCATGATTCAGAGTGAACTCACCCAGATACTTCACATGAAAGCATAACTAGCTCATCCTCATTTTTGAGAGTAGTGAATCCTGTAGTTTTAAACCTTTAGGTGGACCCTTCCTCTCAATGCCAGAAGTCAATGCCTTCCATTCTTTGCCTTCCCCAGAGGTTGCACTTACCATTCTACTAGGAACAGACTCTGCCTGCAGCTAAGGTCTTCAAGCTGTTGCATTTCTGAGAAGATCATGTCTGTCTCTCTCATCCTATCTCATCTTCCTCCAACAGAATATTCTAATAAAAGAGAAATAGGTCTGAAAGATCTGCAAAGATCTGCAAATTGTTTTTGAGAGCCTGGCAATATAGGAAATGATTTGTAAATGATCCAGAGAATAAAGAGTAGCTTCAGAGAGGAGAAAATAGTGGAAAGATAGCCGGAAGTCTCAAAGAAAACAGAATAATTGATTAAATACTGAGATAGACAAAGATCACATCATAGTCACCCAAGTGTTTGCAAAGCCCGGACAAAACAATGAAAACAAGCAGAAGCCAACAAAGCAACAGAGTCTGAAAGAGGTTCAGAGAAAATGAAGTAATCTAAAGGAAAGTAAAAAAGTCTATAAGTTCCAGAGGGAATAAAATGTTGCAGTGCCAGAGAGGCCAAAGAAATCAACAAGACAAATGACCCACCCAGAGTATACAGAAGAACCTCAGGTATAATAAAAAAGCATCACAGAGATTAAAGGACCTCCAGAGTACCCAAGCGTTTTCAGCAGAAAACAAAACAAAAAAGGCATAAAGCTTGAAAGTACCCCAAGAGGAGTATCAAAGATACTCCATAAAAGATTCAGAGAATACAGTGTAGCCTCAAAGAGGCAGAAAAATAATAGTAGAAAGGCAAAAAAGAACCACGGGGAATACACCACAGACTTTGGAGATGACAAGAAAGCAGTAGAGATTCTGAAAGTTCAGTAGGACAACAGAGAGTACCACTGCAACTGCTGAGAAAAGACAAAGGCTAAAAGAATGACAGAGAATAGCCTAGCAGTGGGGAAGAAAAAAAGCAGGAGGCTTTCTCCCAGGAGAAAGAAGAGTAGCTGCTGAAATGCCAAGAATCTCGAAGACAATCTGAAACAGCTCCAGAAAACCCAGATGAACTTCAGGAAGGTGAAGAAAAAAGAAGCTGTAGAAAGACTGGAAGTGCTTCAAAGTCAGCTTAGAAAGGGGAAGGAACAGACTAAAAGCCTTAAAAGGAGCCATAGCAGCTTTGGAGAAGCTAGGAAAGAAGTGAAGGGGTTGAAAGAATCCAAGAGAACAAAAAGTAGCCTTGCAGCCGCTAAGGATCTAGAATAGAGCATGAAAGAACCTCAGTGAAGTCTCAGAGAAGGTAAGAAAGTAGCATAAAGCCTACAAATGTGTAGGATAACAGCCTAGTCTCAGAAAGATGGAAAAAAAATAGCCGCAAAGAGACACAGCATACAATATCCTTGACAAGGTGAAAAAACATAGCACAAAACTGAAAGAATGCAAGCAGAGCAGAGAGCAGACTCACAGAGACCAAGAAAAAACAAAGATGTTAAAAGAACCCTAGGAGAAGAGAACATCATTGGAAGGCAAAGAAAGTAGGAGATAGATTAGAAGAACCTTCTGAATGCAGTGTATGCTTAGGAAACAAGCAGATAGCCTCAAACAGCCTCTGAAAGTATGCAGAGGAGGTCTTAGTGTGAGAGAGGCCTGGGTAGGTTGGTTGAGGCTGTGGTTGAGAGGAGGGCAGAAGGAGCATTTGGCAGAACCTTGAGAAAGAGACTTTCAGTCTTCTTTGTGGTTAGCCTCTGCCTGGAAACTGAACAGGATTTGTCATGTTCTATGCTTGAACCTGCAGAAGGAGGCCTTGCGTCTCCATTTTCAAAATCTCATCTGGGGCTAGAGTTTCTGCTGAGGCCCAGCACTTTTCTTCCTTTCAGAGTACTGCAGTGCAAAGACAGGAGAGCCATAGTAGTATCTACACAGCAAAAATTCTTAAGAGTTTACAAGAACACATTTTTGTGGTGTACGTAGAGTGAGCATGCTGAGACATGTCCTTGTGGCTCTGCAGTTTTACAAGCTGAAGGCTCAGCTTCAGCTCCAGGAAGGCTGACAGGCAGGAAAGCAAGAACGGTGGCAAGAGGACAGCATTTCATTCTTGTCAGTGCAACACAGCCATGTCAACTCCTGAATCCAGCCGTGTCACCTGCATCCTTTCTATAAGACTCTGTCCTGCTGTTGACACATTGCTGAGGCATTTACTAGATGGCTCAGGGATGATGTCTCTGCAATACTGCAAGGACATCACTTTGCCAGGCTGGGAAACAGAGGTGTTCTGGCTCCTTATGTTTATAGACATTGGAGCAATGTTTTGTTGTCACTAGATAATATGCTGTTCCTTATCTTCAGAAGAGAAAAAATAAATGTACAAAGACCTTCAGGTCTTTGTTTTCTAGTACTTGTTCAAGTGCATCAACTTTTGGATAGTTACTCTTGCTGTATTCTATAGACTAAGCTACTTTCTAGACCCTAAAGGAAGGAGAGATCTGGATGATAAGAAACTAAATCTACAGCTCAGTGGATCAAGGAAAGCACTGGTGCACACGTGTATATGACAACAGAAAATTAACAAATCACACAAATTTTAAGGTGGAAGGAATCTATGAAAATTAACAATTTCAAGTTACACCAGGCTGCTTAGGGCGTTAGCCAGTCAAGCTAGGAATAACACCATCAACAAAGGAACCTGTCCTAGCCTTTGACTACATTAATGATTAAAAGAAATATCCAAATAGCTAACTGGAATTTTCCATGATCTAACTTAGTCCAATAGCTCTCATCCTTTCACTCTACACATGTGAAAAAAGCCCAGCTCTGTTTTAACCACACTTCCTACTTACTTAACTGAAGACTGCAAGTGAGATTTCCCTTTTCTTCCTAAGAACAAATTCAACTCTCTCATTTTTCCCTGGTATGTGTGACATAACTGTGACAGTGTTGCAGGCCCCAAATTATCTTAATGGCATGCCATTGGACCCACACCAGTATGTTAGTTTCTTCTGCTGGGAAGCCCAAAACTGAGAACAAGTACTACAGTTCCAGATGAACACCAAATAGAGGATAATAAATTATCTCCCTTGTCGCATTGTCTACCCTTTTGCTAATACTGGCTTGTTCATCAATAAGATTTACTGTTGAGTCACGTTCAACTCTAAAAAGACTCCTGATGTCATCTTCTGTAAAGATGCTTTCTTTCATATTGGCCCCCAATCTGTACTGTAGGATGGGGTTATTCCACCCCAGCTACAGAATTTCATACATTTGCTCTTACTGAAACTCAGAAAATTCCTGTTAACCCTTTTCTTCAGTCTGTTGAGAGCTCTCTACATGGCAGCCCTCCCGTCCAGTGTATGGACCACCTTCTCCACCCATTTGGTATTGTCCATGAACTTGCTGTGGGGCACTCCATCCCACTGTCCAGGTTGCTAATAAATAATATTGGCACCAATATCTACCTCCAAATGGGGCTGAGTAGGGGGACAGTGAAGAGGCATATAAAGAAGAGGGAAGATGTGCTTTACATGCACAGATTTGTGCCAGAGGGACTCTGGGAAGAGGAATCACACTGGTAGCAGTCTGAGATCCCTTGAGTGCAAATGAGGAAACCAAAAGCGTAGGCACCAAAGTTGTCACTAGATAATATGCTGTTCCTTATCTTCAGAAGAGAAAAAAAAAAATGTGCCTTCAGGTCTTTGTTTTCTAGTACTTGTTCAAGTGCATCAACTTTTGGATAGTTACTCTTGCTGTATTCTATAGACTAAGCTACTTTCTAGACCCTACAGAAAGGAGAGATCTGGATGATAAGAAACTAAATCTACAGGATTTGGCTCAGTTACACCAAGAGAAGCTAGGGAAAAGAGGAGATGCTGCTGTTTTTATTGTGTGAAAATACCAAAGAGGATGAGCTGCTGGATGTGATCATTCCAAATCTGGAACTCCAACTCCATAGTACTTATGTAAAGGACAGGAACAGCAAAAGGAAGGGAAGAATTTGGGGAGAGTTTCAAGGATGCACTGAGCACCTTTCACAGAATGACTGAGGTTGTAAGAGATCTCTGGAAATCATCTAGCCCAACTTCATTTCTCAAAGCATAAGCCTTGTCCAGAAAGATTTTGAATAGGTCCAAGAATGAAAACTGCAGCCTCCCTAGATAACCTGTTACTGCAATTGATCATACACAAAGTAAGGGTAGCGTTAAGTTTTTCTTATGTTTAATTGGAATTTCCTGTATTTTCATTTGTGTTCATTGCCGCTTGTCATTTCACTAGATGCCACCAAGAATTTGGTTCTATATTCCTTGCTCTGCCCCACCATCAGGTATTTATACAAGCTGCTAGATTTTGACTCTACAAACCTTCTCTTCTTGAGGCTAAATAATTTCAGATTTCTCACTCTCTTTACATGGCAGATGCTCTAATCCCTTAATCATATGCGTGGCCCTTATGCCGCTGGTAGCAACCCTTTGAGCTCAGCAGTTCAGGCAGTTTCTCTCATTAGAAAGCAAATTGTTTCACTGCAGAATGTTGGTCAGACTTGATATCTCTTTGGAAATCAATGTGAACAACTGCCAATTACCTTCATATTATTGAAAATAATTTCCAGAAGGATTTGTTCCATCACCCTTCCCAGAATCAATGCCAGGAAGACTAGTCTGTTGTTCCTTGAATCCTCTTTCTTGCTCTTCTTGAGATTTGCTCTTTTCTAGTCCTTAGGAAGCTGTGATCATTATGGCATTCCAAAGAAAACTGAGAGTAGTGTTGCAACTGAATCATCTGGCTCCTTCAGTATTTGTGGCTGCATGACAGCAGGTCCCATGGATGAATATATGTCCAGTCTGTTCTGATGTTCCCTGATAAAGGCTTTCAGAGAGACCTTCTGGATATGGAAGTAGGAAAGATACTTCTGACAAGAAACTTGAGAAACATAAGGATATATAACACAGAGACATGGGAATTAATTTTGCTTCTTCTTATGAGTGGCTCTGCTCTTCAGAGTTCCCAGACAACCCAATCTCACAGTTTGCAAAGTAGGATTTTCTGTGATCACTTCAATCTTGCTCACTTCATTCCCCAAGCAGAGAAGAAACTGCCCACAGTTGCTTCTGCTGCACAGTGTAATTAGACACAAGATTTTTTTCTTCAGAAAAGTCTTTGCCCAAAACTGGGAGCAGAGATAAGAGAGCCTACACAAAGAAGCCATTCCCTACATTAATGTTATTCACTAGGGTTGAGATGAACAGAAGTGCCCTCTCCTGGCACTGAACAAGGTTGGTAGTAATCCCTGCATGCTTTTCTTAGGGTACTGCAATGAATGGTAGGAAAGGAGTGCACCAAGCTGTTGGAAAGCCTCTTTTCCCCTATATGTAGAATTAACCTTTCTATTGAAATCTTAGGTTGACAGAGTTCAGTGCAGGCATGGTATGTACACTAGAGCACAGAAAAACTATACTGTAAACACAAGCAAAGTAGTGTGAGTAGCAAAGCTTAGTCATCAAAACAATGTCCAGGGAGCAGTCCCATTCAGTCATTTGCATCACACTTGAGAAACTACACCAGTGTTGGCAGCCTTCTGCTCTTGACATTATCTAATTCTCTGACTTTGTTTCATTGTGTTTCAGCTGTTCGGCTCAGACCTTGATGTCATTATGATATGCTACGTTTAATGGTAAGTGACTCTCAGCCTAGAAAAGGTTTATATTTTACACATAAAACATTGTCAGCACCTTTTCAAAAAAAAAGAAAAAAAGAAAAAGAAAGAAAAAGAAAGAAAAAAAAATGTATTTTGCAACAGGTAAGGTGATAATCCGCTCTTATTTCTATCCTGTTTGTAAAGCAAGACAGCACAGAAGGGCTATGTCCCCACAGTCATGTGTTTTTTGATCACGTCCATATGAATATCATGGCTGGAAAAAGATGTCCCTACTTCCGGAAAATTGCTTCATTCTCGAAGCCTCACATTCATGGTAGTGAAATACCCTCAGTGATTCACCAGATGCTGTTCAATCTTTTAACTCAGAAAAAATAACATCTTTTATCTCAGAGGTGAGGTCAGCCAGAATCTTGACATTTATCCTGCCTGACTCTCCTTTAGAATATAAGAAACTCATCATTAAGAAAAATTCTTCTCAGAATGAGCATTCAGGCACTGGAATGGGCTGCCCACGGAGGTGGTGGAGTCACTGTCACTGCAGGTGTCTAAGAAACATGTAAATGTGGTATTGAGGGACATGGATTAGTGGGAAATATTGGTGGTAGGTGGACAGTTGGAGTAGATGATCTTAGAGGTCCTTTCCAACCTTAATGATTCTATAATTTTATTGATTTAAATCCACCCTTTGCTGCTTTTGGCTTTCCGTTGTACCAGTTTTGGTTGAGATAGAGTTAATATTCTTCATCAAAGCTTGTATGGTGTTATGCTTTAGATTCGTGATCGGAAGAGTGGTCATAATCCATTAATGTTTCAGCTGTCTCTTAACAGCACTTACACAGCACCAAGGCCTTTTCTGTTTCTCTCACCATACTTCCAGCATGAAGGCTGGGGGTGCACAAGAAGCTGGGAAGGGAAACAGCCAGTATAGGTGATCCAAACTGACAAAGGAGATTCAGCAGTTAAAGCTAGATGAAAGGAGGAGGAATGGGGCTGCAGGGAGATGTAAGATGATGACATTATCTTCCCAAGAAACTGATATGCATGGTGTGCTCTGCTGTATTGGAAACGGCTGAACATCTGCCTGCCAGTGAAAAGTAGTAAATGAATTCCTCATCTTGCTTTGCTTGTGAACACAGCTTTTGCTTTACCTGTCAAACTGTCTTTCATACATTTTAGACATTTTATGTCAACCTACAAGTTCTGACCCTTCTACCCTTCCCTTTCTCTTCCACATCACACTGCAGAGAACTGAGCAAGAAGCTGTGTGGTTCTTGGCTGACTACTGAGGTTAATCCACAACAGTTGCTCAATGAAAATCCTTCACAGCAGGACATACTTTACAGGCCTTGCACAATTTTACAACAATTGATATAGGCTGGTTTTTTTTTTAGCTATAGGGATGAGTACATTTGTTTAAGAACCAATACATTAGTTTAGCAAAAGGAATTCATAAGTGATAGTTCTAGAACTTTCCATGTCAGCTTTAGTGAGTGAACAGTCTCATTTTTCCTCAATAATTTTGCACTGGGGACATAATAGAATACTTTTATCTTCTGCCTCAATGATTTTGCCTCACAAGAAGTACTGGAGTCACAATACAACACTTCTATCTTTTGCTTCAAAATGTGCAAGGACATTTTCCTTGGGTTCTGCATAGATCGTTTTTTAAAAAAGTGGCTCACTATGGCCTAATAAGCAATGGAAATCTTCCAAACTAGTGAAAAGTGGATGGAAGTGAGTTGAAGGCTTCAGTGATTAAGCTTATGGTGAAAAAGGGGGAAGAAGCAGGTGGGCGCTCAACTACCCTAGATACCACTGAGCATGCCCAAAGGGACATTAGCATGTATTTATGAGTCCTTGGAAAAGAATGAATGTGTACACCAATGTAATGTATATGCATGTATTAGCTGCTCAAATGTAGAACCTGAACTCTGAGAGGGTGTGCTTTCTTGTCAAGTCGCCTGGTATGTTATCATATCGTGAGGAATAAAAGAATGCCGCTTTCTAACACCACATTGGAGTTGGAGGGTTTTCTTCCCAGATTTTGGATGACACAATGGCCTATCTGGAAGCTTCCAGCACAGTTTCCAAAGACTGCAGCTTGCATCTATAGATTGGTCAGTGACAGCTCTTCCACTCAGCAGCTCTCATCCTAGAGCTTTCCCTTGAAAGACTGGTGTAAGGCACATGTATGACAATGTCCTCTTACCAGAAGTCCTTCCTAGAGCTGCTGCCACTTCTAGATCTTGATTATAGGGTAAAGATGCCCAAAGAATGTTCATTTTTCAAACTCTGAAGATCCACTTGATGGATAACACAATAGGCTGCAGCTTTTATTGTTATTTTCATTAGATAATCTTCTTAGAGCTGCCATTTTTACTGCCTTACCTGCTGGTAACACAGTATGAGTTCATTAAAATGCTATGTGCAAAGAATATATATAAAGTCTCTCAAGGAAAATTACGGGCTGTGAAAAATCCTTTGAGAGAGGAAGCCCCTTCCTATCCACAAATACAGCCAATAATTAAAAGAACACATCAGGGGGTAGTTAAAAGACTGCCAAAGAACCTACAACTGACAAACAACTGCTACACAGCTGCTCCAGGGAGACGGGCCCACACAGCCGGCCCGCCAAGCCACAGCTTCACACCGCGCCACTCACTGCTCTGTCTCTTCGCGGCACGATACAAGATCAAACACAACCGCTCCCTTGCCTCTTACTTCAACCCCGCCTACACCGCTAGAAATTTGCATACCAGGCCTCGCCTCTCTATGTGACGATCCGATATAGCGTTGCCAGTAACAACTGTTGCCCCTCCCTTTTCTTCTGCCGTCGGTAACGGAAGCGTCCGGGGTGTAAGCAGTGACGTGACCTGCACTGCTACTCTTGGCCTCCTTCCTTCTCCCCCGCCTCCTCCCCCAACACATACACTCCTCCCCACTCTCCGGCCAACATGTGGGGAGCGAGCTCAGGGTGGGCGGCAGATGCGGTGAGTGCGCGCGGGAGGGGGACGAGGGAAATGGCTGCTCCTTTCTGTATGCTCCTCACCCGCCTCCTCGCTACGCGCTGCCGTTTCCTGGCCGGCCCCGCCTCACTCCATCATACCCGCCGCAGGCGTGGGGAGCGACAGCGTTGCAACATCGGGGAAGAGGGGATGGTGGTATAGGCCGCCATCTTCTCCATTTTTCGGGGCAACACGGGAGACAGATGGGGAGGTAGTGGCGCCGTGTATGGATTAACGCTTTCCCCCTTACAACAGTGCCCCTCTGTATTATAAAGGGAGAAATGGTGATATAGCTCCGGAAGTTATCACGTGTTGTTCACTGTACTTGTGCTGATGCAGTTCTTCCTTCTCACTTCCACTTCCCAGCCCTGTACTCTTATTTAATAATAAGTCACCGATCAAGTACCATGTTTCTTAAAAGGCTACAGGCAATGGTGCATGTGTTCACATCAGGGCATTAGATAATGCTTGTAGGCAAAGCAGCCTTCTACAATAAAGTATAACCTGCCGAATGGACACCACAAGAAAGCAGCCCGTCTGGATGCGCCTTAAAACATGCTTATTTAAGCTTAAAAGAACTAATAGGTAAATGAGGTTAGCAGCAATAATAAAGCCACACTAGTTGTAGCACAACACACGAATGAGTTCTCTTTAGAAGGAGAATTTTGTTGTCAAAAGTAGTAGTGTTGCCTTTAAGATGTTTATGGTAAATCTGGGACCATTTTTGAAAGTGATATTAATGGGAATCGACTTATGTTAGAAATAGCGTTGCTAATAAAATTCTCATTGCTGCATCTTTGATAGTTGACATCCCGTCATCCAGAAAGCCTGCTGATATATTTCTGCTCACTATGCATGTGTTCATAGTTTTTGGACAAAAAGCTACATGTGCCTTATAAATGGTGTGTATATGGTGGTTAAATTCATCAGTAAGTTGAGTAATTTTCGTCAAGCATTTTTAGATTAGCATCACTTTTGAGAACAGCCCTTTTGTTGTGTTGATGGATTTGAGTCATTCTTCCTTACTTAGAAGCATCTGGAATCTACTTGTTTAGCCTGTACTTCCTGTCTAAAGGTAGTGCCTTTAGTGAATTTTTAAAGCTGTGGAAATACTTCTGTCTTTGATCAATAGTTTATTCTGGAAGCTGTGTTCCTTCCACATGCATAAAAGTGTGTTGATGGGGCATAGGTGAATACGTCTTCACTGTTCATACCTTGTTTGAAAGTCAGTACTGATTTGAATAATCAGATTCAAGGCCCTGAACTAACGTTCAGCTGCGATCTGACAATTTTGGTAGAAACATGAGGAAACTAAAGTTTACCCAAAAAGTCTGAATTGCATTCCTCTTAGCTGTAAAAATGTGTGTAGACTACAGTACATCAGCCTGTAGAAGAGAACAGAGCCAAATACTCCTGTAATCAGAAGAATCAAGTTGAAGGTGGAAGTTGATCAACAAAAGATCTTGGCCAATTGTGCTTTAATGCCAAGTGAATGTAGGCTCTATGGATTTGCAATGTTGTGAAGAATGGGACAGAAAGTGGTTTTCTTACTCTTACAAAGTATTTTTGTCACGTAGCTGATGTATCTTTAGTATAGTTTTGCTTAAACTTGAGGTAGCTGTCCATATAGGTAGGTTTGCATGCTTCCATTTGTACTAAAGTAGATTTGCCCACCAATTCTGCATATTGGAGATGTTGTGAGGAGGTCTGTCTCTGATTCCCCTGGTTTCTGCTTATGTTTTTATAGCCCTTTGGAGCTTATGATGATAAAGAGTCATTCCTCATTTGAGATGCAGACTTTAGCTGTTTCCATGAAGAGGTTTCTAGGATTGTTTCTGCAACAACCAGAGAGAGCAGATAAGGCAGGGTGCTGCTAGCAGTTCTCTGCTCTCAACTCTTGCCGCAGCAGCACTGGCCAGTTGGTGCCTACTTCTAGATTCTAGTGTATGCATTCTTCAGGTCACTCTGTACCTTTTTCTGGGTTGAAGCGTTCAGGAAAGAACTAAAGCATTCAGGATATTAACTGTACTTTATTTAACTTATTTATACTAGAGTACATTGTTCTACTTCTTGAAAGAAAAAGTTAAGTTGAGGAAACTGTTGGGAAGAGTGCTAGTCATGGTTAAGCAGTTTGTCTGGATGACTTGCTAGTACTCTCTGGGAGGAGGTCATACTTCTTCCTCTGAAAGTTCCCCCAGTGCTTCATATTCTGATGTTTGGTGGGGGGGTTCAAGGGTGGGGCTGGTATGTTAAGCTATATATGTAATTAGAGTCAAGTACTTTCAGGGTTTTCAGGATTTTATTGTTGAATGAGGAAGGGAACTGGCTAGGATTATTCTAAAGGTATACTGGCATAGCTGTTGGTAGGCATGAACTTGCCTAGCCACTTTTTAAACTCACATAAACTTGCAATATCCACAGCATGCTGTGGAAAGGAATATCATTGTTTGCCATCTCTCTTATGAAGTTGTTTCTCTTCAGATTGTTTTGAACTTAACACATGCAAACTTTGATGAGTGTCTTTTCATGCTGAAAGAAAACGTCATCAGTTATTCCCTACTCAATTTTGCCATAATTTTATCGACCTGTGTTGTAACTTTTCCCCTATCCTCTTTTCCCCTCATCCTGAAGAACCCTAACTATGGTGGTAATAGTGTGTGCGAAAGCCTCTCTGTTTTTTTCCATGTGAACCATTGCGCAAGAACAGAGTTCCAGGTAATTTTGTTGTATCATTTTTAAGTTAATGCAGTGTTGAGGAGCTGTGCACTGTGGACTCTAGTCTCTTATTTTTTTTCTAACATCTCCTAATGTCTGATGTGATCTGTTTATGTGCGGTGAGTATCTAATAGATGTTTTCGTCAAGCTATCATCTTGTAACCCCAACACCTTATTCCTAAGTAGTACCTTTGACCCCACTGCGTTTTAAGAATGGCTTGTTCATAGGGTTATCAGTCTAAAATGTAGCACCTTTCCTTGATATGTTAAAGCATATAGCTCTCTCCTGGGTGGGCATGCTTATGGACATATGAGAAAGAGCTAGCTTTAAAAATGTTTAACTAACATAAAGGATAATACTGAATAAGTAGAAAATAGAGAAATTTCCTCTGTAAAAGAGAAAGTACCCTAACCATGTTTTTTTATTTAAGAGTTGCAAATTCACTTTTTTTATTCTTTTTTATTCTTTAATGCATTTCTCAAATAATGTACTTTCACAAAGAGTATCACAAAAAAACTTCATATGTGTGCGAATATTTCAGGAAATGTTTCAAAGAACATCTGAAGAACTCTTTCCAAAGATGGAAAGTTCAGTTGAAGAGATGGATACCTCTGATACTCAGTGGGGCTGGTTTTATTTGGCTGAGTGTGGTAAATGGCATATGTTTCAGGTAACTACAAACAAAGTTATATTACTTGTGACTTCTATATGTCAAACTACCTATTGCTGAAAATGTCTAAATGTACTTTTTCATTTATTTTGAAGACTGATTCGAATAGTCATTGCTCAGTTAGCAGTGAAGATATTGAAAGGAGCTTCAGAACAAACCCATATGGTTCTGTTTCTTTTACTACTGCAAAATTTAACTACACACTAGACTTTTCAGGTATGTATATTCATAGGGTTAACTTAAATAACAGAGATATCAGATACACCAGTTCATTTGGTTTGTGTAGTGTTTGCATTTCTTGTCAACTCTTATAAATAACTCTTGATACTGAGGCCAGTATTTTGAGGTTTTTTTTATCTAAGATGTTGATTTATTAATTACTGAAATAGGAATTCCTTTCAAGCAGCTTTTGATGTAGTAATGTTGTTTGAAAAAAAACAGACTCTTAAATGTTTTATATGCTATAGATGAACTCCAGAAACATTTATCCTAACTCTTGTTTTATGCTCAGAGATGAAGCAAACCAACCTAACTACCCTTAAACAACGTCCAATAAAGCGAGCTCCCTTTTCCATCAGTGCTTTCAGGTAAGGAAATAAAATGAAGCCTCCTGATTTTGATTTTAATCCTGATTTTGATTTTAATTCTGAGTTTTACAAAGTAAAATGAAACAAAAATATGCTTTATATGGACTGTCTATATTTATTTACTTTCTTCGTCAAATAATTTGAAAATGTGAGAAAGCTAGTAAAGTAAAGAAGGAAGAAGTCTTAGAGGGAGAATAACAAAAGGTTTTATTTATTTATTGAGAAAATAAGGATCTTGTAGTGGGAGAGGCAAGGCATACTGAACACTGATATCCTTTGGCAAGCTGCTTAAATTTGTACCTGACTTCAGCTGTTGGATTCCCTTGCAGTAAATAACCTCTTAAATCAGAATTGCTGATTGGAGAATTGGAGGAACAGCAGCAGAAGGAAATGGAGTAGTTTGTTCCAGTGTAACAATGACTTCCTAAATTAGTTAGAAGGAACACTGTGATGATGTAATGCTCTCCTGATGTAATCTGATAGTAAAAACTAGTATACGCATTGATAGTACTACAGATAAAATTGAGCATCTTTAACGTGGGTTATTTTTTCCAAATATTTCTTAAACAGAATTTCAATTCTGAATTATTATCTGGTTATATTTTTAAAAAGAACTTTGACATTTGTAATAAGAAATGTAGTAGCAATCACTTAACATTGGCATTTAAGATGAGCTGGGGGTTTTTTTGTTTTGTTTTTAAGTGTCAGCTGTTTTTCACTGGGTGTTTGCTGAAGTGTGCATGCAATAACCTTGCAATTCAATTTTTTATGTTTATTGAAGAATTGCCTTCAATACTTCCAATATTTCAATCAGCATACTCTTTTCACATGCTGACACCATTCTTTACTTTGAGATTGCTTCGTTTAGCGTCTATTTTCAGGCCTAAAGTTGCTATGTACATGCTTAAAATACTTTTTTTTTTTTTTTAATCTACTATAATTTTCAATTGTGTATATCTAACACGATGACTTCAGATGATTGGCCTTCAAGTGAAGGCCCAGTTTTCAGAGTCTTAGACTAGTTCTGATTCTTGATACGTTGAAATGTTCAGGCTATATCTTCACTCTCATGTTTCTAGCTTAGTGTTGCTCTCCTGACGTTGCAGTATCTCTGACTATTCCTTTTAATTTAACTTTGTATCTTTGGTTGGATAGATGATGTAATAACATTATTACCGCTGTTTGTTTGTAATAAACTAAGCCATAATTTGAATACAAAGTAAGTTCTTTACCTTTGACCTTACCTGCTGACAGCAGGCTTTTTTAGAATTAAGCACAAAGTAGTTTCATGTTAAGTGGTTGGGTTTTTGTTTTTTGTTTTTTTTTGTTTGTTTGTTTTCATACTCTGTTGTTTGGAGAAAGAATTCATAGGAAAACGCTTCCTGTCCTTGTTGTGATGTGCTCCTACCGTTTTTTTATTTGAAGTTTCATCTGTGAAAATGAGTCCATCCCTATGCCTTCACACTGGGAGAATGTAAATCCCGAGGAGCCGTATCAGGTAAGTGTTGGTGTGCGAGTTGGAAAACACATAATGAAATGGTTCGTCATGTTGTAATTGTGCTAACTTCTTTTTTTCCAGCTTATTCCTTTGCAAAAGAAAACAAATGAATACAATGAAGTTTCTAGTCTCTTTGGAAAAACAATGGATAGCCACCGAATAAAAAGAATAAAGAGAATACAAAATCTAGACTTGTGGGAGTTTTTTTGCAGGTGAGATTATTTATAAAACCAACAGTCCTAGGATTGTTAACAGAGCAAGGCATGCAGTAAGAAAATGTTTAATTACTTTTATTATTATATAATTAAAATGTGTTACTTTTATTATTTTTCTTTATTTGCTTATTTCTCAATTTCTGACAGTCTTGAAAACAGAACTTTGAAGACTAACTTCTACAAGTGCAGAACTATAATGCAGTTATACAAGTATTACATATATATGTAGCACAGATGAAAATGATGCATTGCAATATGTTGAAATTTATCATTTTAAAGTATTGTAATGCGAAAAGTTGCATATAAATCAGTATGTAATGCCTTACTATCACAAGCATGAAGTATACAGTTGTAAAGAAAGAAAAAGACATAAAAAATTAAGAGTGGTAGAGCCATTTACTTCTGTAGCTTAGCATTGCCTTCGTATGTTAACTTTAAGGCTTCTAGGGTGGGACTGAAATTAATCATAACTTTAGGCATAGGGAATCAAGCTCTGACTTTGTAGCTGTATTAAAATTAATCATTCCATGATTTAAAAAAAATATATATATATATTATTGTGCTGCATTTGGCACTGTATTCCTTCTCTTTCAGTAACTTTTCTTGGAAAATATTGAAAAAGACACTTTTAATATTTTTATGGATAGTTTGATATGAACTAAACCTTTCTTTCATTGTGAAAAGGCGAAGGTGTTCCTATCTACGTAGAAATGTCAGCTTCTCCTAAAGAATAATGAGATGCTGAGGTTTCTTAGTTTCATGACTGATGTTAAGGATAGGAAGTATTTAAACAGTAACTGATTGGTCAAGTGGTAAAGAATATGTGAAAATAGCAGCAGGTAGACTTATTAACCTATCAATATCATTTGGCTGTGTTGACAAGGATGGCACCAGTTTTTTTTTTGTAACTCCTCCAAGTCTGAGTTTACCGTGTTCAAGTGTGATCAGTGTTCAGAATATCCATGTGGTAGGGACCCATACTTTCTCATAATAAAGTAAGGAGGAAAAAAGTAAGTTCTTTTTTTCTTTACTGGCTTTTATGTGTTGAATTTTTAGTGACCACTAGAATATTTGTGATTTGTCCAATTTCTCAACTTCGTGAAACGTAGGGCAGAGTTAAGCGTCCAATTAGCATGAATTCACGTCATTTCTTCAAATTTAAGTGCTACAAAAGCATTTTCTAGGTTCTTTTCTTTTCCTCTTCATGTTGTGTTGGCCTGGAAGAACTAGAAGTAGCGAGTTCCATTTCTACTTCTTTCCTAGTATCAAGTTTTAATATCAAGGCTTATTTGCTTGGCCTTGTGATTTAACAGCCACCTTTCTATAAATAAGTTTCTGTAGATATATTTATACCATCTCAGTACATCAGTTTTTGAGAAAAGAGATAGCAAGCAGACTTTGAATGTCCTCTGTGTCTCCAGTATAGATGATGGGGGCAGGGATGGGGAGGTGGGGAGAGAACTTGTTTGCTCACATAAGGAACAGATTTAATTTGAAGATCATACTAGTTTACCAGGCTAATCAATCAGGAATCCATGGCTTAGGAACTTGGAATGTATGGGTGCTATGCTAAAATGTTTTTAACGTACAAAACTGAGATTGAGAATTTGAATTTCATACATGAGGAGTATTACATTAAGAATACATCAGGTGTATTGCTATAGAACTATGAAACAAGATACTTTTTAGTACTTTTATGTTTGTAAAAGTATATGGAGAAAGTTGTGTTTTAAAACATTTTTCCTTTATGGCAAAAATACAAGTAGCGTAATAAAGGTTGCTAAAATTTGTGTATGCAGTTGAGATCTAAGTGCTTTTCTTGTCCCTCCATGTTAGAGGTAAAATGCAGCTTTTTGTATGTTACTGTTCTGCCATTTGGACTATATGGGCTTACACACACTGGTGTGAAGAAATTATTATGTTACGGGTGTTACAGTATTTGAAATTCACTAAAAATTCTTCTGGTGTCCCATGAGGGATTGCAGAAATAACAAAGGATGAATCTTAATCTAGCATATGTAGGTTTATGCATCTCCGTTTGGAATTGCAGAGGAGCAGCGCAAGTAGCAAAGGATGTTTGGTCAGTGACATTGTGCCCTCGTATAGAAACAGCCTGTGTGCTGGCATGTATGCAAACAGCATGTTACTAGCTATTTAGTTTTGCTTTAGGTTTCTCCTTTATTGGGTGGACTGGCTGTATGAGAGCCTGCTTCGGTGGTGGATCAGCTTAATTTGTTTTACTGGATTAGTTTTTCTCTGCTGGTGAAAAGTGTTAAGAAGATAATTTTTTAGAGTGGTTGAACTCTTAGAGATAGAATTGAGTTCTGCTTCAAATCAACAACAACAAAAAAAAAATTGCTGTGGCATTTCTGCACTCTGTAGAACCAGTTTTTCCAGTACACTCCGGATATTCTACTATGAGAAAGATTTGCTACCTACTTTTGTGTTTTTGAGAAATTGTTTTGTTTCACTGATAAGGTCTCTGTTTAAATTTGAGCATTGCTTGAATGGTTATTTGCAATATCATCAAAACATATTGGTCTGTTTTAATAGTTACTGTATTATTGGATTTTAAATTACGAAATGTTTTTGGACAATTGATTATTCACATTTTTATTGGAACAGATGTGTTTTATTTCATCAGAAGTTGAAGCTGCCTTTTCACCAGCCAGCAGTAGAGGGAGACTGACTGAAAAACATTCAAATATTCATCGTTGTTAGCCCTTAGCTCAGAAGTATTGCTTCACACAGGTGTTTTTCGTAAGATACAAGGAATCTTGACTCCCTCATTTTGTCAAAATGTTTACAGAGTGGAACTTGAGTGACTGGGATCTCTCTGCCTCTGACATAAAATGCCACAAATGAGATAATTAGTGAAAGCTCCCAGATGCCTTTGACTTCATACTGATGTTCTTCAGATTCGGAAAACAGTTTTAAAATAATAATAATTTTAAAAAAGTTGTGAAGACACTTTTTAGTTAGTTACTTCACACTAAATAAAAATATAAAAGCTTAAGAATAAGACAACTTAAACATATTTTTAAGCTAAGTACTGCAAGATGTCAATTCCTTTCAAATGTATTTATTAATAAATCATAAATAATTGCAATATAATGCCTTTAATGTGGTGAAGAATCTTTGCTGCCTCTCTCTTTCTCTGGACTTGGTTGATAGGAGATTGATGTATCTAAACTGTAGGCCCTGAGAATGCCTTCCCAGTTCATGTCTGCGCTACAGTTATGATCAGATTGCTTAATTTGATAAACCTAAATCTCCTTTTTTTTCTGCAGCCACTGTGGTTTTTATGCATAGAAAATTCAGGTACATAGACAAGAACAAAGCTACGATACATCTTAGTTTTGTACGTGTTCCATGGCTTTCTGCCCATAAGACTGTAATATAGGCTCGTCTGTTGTTCTGTTGTTTTTTTTTCCCCTCCTCTCCAAAGTTCTTTAATGGTGTGACACAAGACTTGGCTCTTCTAGAAAGTATGTGAACAATAAATTCAGAAAACCGTGGTCATGTTGGTAATTTAGCCTAAACATTTAGATACTTTTATTTTTAATGGTTTTGTTATTTTACTGGGATAACTATAATCCACTAAGATTGTTATCCCTCTAACCATGCAGTTTATGCAGTTGAAGAGAACAAAAACAACAACAAAATAAAAGAATGTTGTGTTTTTCTGAGTGCATGTGCAGAAAATGACTGTACTGAAGCTATCACATAAATGAATGGATAAAATGTTTTTAGAAGACCTTTTTTCCCTAACCTTAGATTACTGCTGAAAATAGTCTACAGCATCCAGACATGATTTCTAAACGTGTACCTTAAGAATTCTAATCTCTTTTAAAATATGAAATCATATAGACACTTGCAAAAGTGAAATTTATGAAGTTTTAAATCTGTCACCTCTCTGCAATGTTTTCAGAGTAGGAACTTAATTTGTTTTGTACAAATGCTTATAATACTGCATTGTATGTTCTCTGCAGGAAAAAAGCTCAACTGAAGAAGAAAAGAGGTGTCACAACTATTAATGAGCAGATGTTATTTCATGGCACCAGTAATGAATTTGTAGAAGCAATATGTATTCATAACTTTGACTGGAGAATAAATGGAATGCATGCTGCTGTATATGGAAAAGGTAGGTATTTTTTCACAGACGGCAGTTTGGCAGTCTGAACTGTTCAACATTAAGTGTTCCTTATAGAATGTTCTTTGTGATGTACTCCTGTGTTTTTACAGGAGACGTTTAATATCGCTCTGCTTTTACATCAAGTGTAATGAAGAAAGTAAGAATACAGTAAACAATGTAATCAGCATAACTGACGGGTAGGACTTGGGAGTGGGGTGGATGAAGGGTGAACTGCAAAGCAGTGTAGTTCACAAGGAAAGTCTCCCTGCTAAAATATTCACACAAAATACTTGCTCATGTTCTGTAGGTTGCTCTGAAAGTAATGCTTCCTATTTATTTCCATAGAAACTACAATGGATCTAAAGAGCACAATAACACAATTTGATAGAGCACGTTCTCTGCTACAAGACACTATTTTTCAACATTAGTCACCAGCCATGAACAAGAGCCTCCATACTGCGCTCATAAAAATTGGCACCAGCAGAGGTGACCCACTATTTCACAGCTGCTGTGACAATGTTGTTGATAGGAAAAATGCTGCCCATGCAGTCCATCTTTCATTGGCCTGAACAGATGGAAGTAGGAAGGTGCCAAATCTGGACTATATGATGGGTATGATAGGACAGTCTAGACAAGATTGGCAATGTGCAGCAAGGTCTTCAAACTAGTACGGGGCCTGGTGTTACCGTGTTGCAAGAGGAAGTTTGTCTTCTTCTCTGGCCCAACTCTGGGAGGTCTTCAACTTAGTCAGCATCGCGATGTAGCCGTCAGAGTTGATGGTTTGTCTGGGTTCTAGGAAATCCAGAAGGATCCCCTCTTCCCTATTCCAAAAGACAGTCCACATCGCTTTACCTGCTGAGGGCAGTGTCTTGAACTTTTTCTTCAATGAGGAATTCACATCATCACTCCATGTACTGCTGTTTTGACTCCAGCGCACAGTGGTGACACCATGTCTCATCACCAGTAATGATGCGATCCAGGAAACTGTCACCTTCAGCCTCGTTCCATAGGTCCTGACAAACTTGCACATGGTGTTCTTTCTGTTTCGGTGTGAGAATCTGTGGGGCACACCTGGCATAAACTCTGCAGTATTCCAATGTTGCTACCATCGTTTCCAGTGCACTGAAGCTGATATTCAGCTCTGTACAGAGTTCCCTGTTCATAATACAATGATTCGTACAGATGAGCTGATCTGAGACGCCTTTCATTTCATGGTGTGACAGCTGTTCAAGGCCATTTGCAACTTGGTCTGTCTTANTGTGGGGCACACCTGGCATAAACTCTGCAGTATTCCAATGTTGCTACCATCGTTTCCAGTGCACTGAAGCTGATATTCAGCTCTGTACAGAGTTCCCTGTTCATAATACAATGATTCGTACAGATGAGCTGATCTGAGACGCCTTTCATTTCATGGTGTGACAGCTGTTCAAGGCCATTTGCAACTTGGTCTGTCTTAAACTTTGCTGTCACCACTGCTGAAATGCACCACTCATTGCTTCGCTTTGCTAACATCCGCTGTTTGGTCTCCATAAATATTCAGAAAGCATCAAAGAATGTCAGTGGGTGCAATGTTTTTTCTACATGGAGGAATTCATTGGCACACCTTTGCTTCATACACACTTCCTTGTCAGTCACCATTTTGTCAGACTGCCCCTCTGTGTCCATTTGTCATGTGACAATAGAATTTAATAGAATATTGGTGAGAATTTTCGAGTTCTAATGTCTTACCGTCAGCATGAAGTCATACCTCTGACATTGTTGGCCAACATAGGATTGGATTACAGTGATGTCAGAAAAAATCACTGGATTGCTAATAAATAGAAAAGAACAGAGTTTTTCATCATCCTGGTACCTATCTGTTTGTTAGAAGTTAACCTACCGTGATAAGAATATAATAAGAATTTGCTTTTTATTTGAAAGGGACCTACTTTGCAAGAGATGCATCATATTCCAGTCGTTTCTGCAAAGAGGATATGAAGCATGGAGATACTTTCCAAATTCATGGTGTGAATCTGCAGCCTCATCTTCACAAACCAGATAAAGTCATGTTTCTTGCTCGTGTATTAACTGGCGACTATATCAATGGTGATTCAAAATACATGAGGCCTCCTTCAAGAGATGGAAGTTTTGTGAACTTGTATGACAGCTGTGTGGATAATACTTGGAACCCAAAGATATTTGTTATCTTTGATGCCAACCAAATCTACCCTGAGTACTTAATAGAATTTTGTTAAGTTTAATGAAGCCGAACTGAATATTTGTGTCTTCTTGATACTTTTTTTCCTTTCGCAAAAACAGCAACATGAAAACCCGAACTGTGAAAGGACAGAGGTGAAAGAAAAGCTAGCATATGTTTATGAAGCTGTTAAACATTTAAGAGAGATTGTCCTTCTGCTTTTAAAAATTTGTAAACAAACTTCACTAATGCCTTTTTACAATGTAAGGGAGTATTACAAGTCTGAAATTGCTTAGTGAGTGCATTAGTAAGTTTTTGTTCAAAGACAAGATTTATGTTCTGAGTTCTTAAAAATATATTGCAAGTAGTTATTTGTGTGGTAGTAATATGCTTGTAATACTGTAGCTCTGTGATTAAACAAACCTTTTATAAAGATTGATTGTAGGACTTAAAGCCAAACCTGGATGACTTCTATGTGTATGTATGTGTGTTTTGTAGCACACATTTCAAGATGTACAGGACCTAATGATCAACAGAGCTGCTACGTTTAGCTTGAAGGTAAGCTTCAGGTATATCCTTGCTTGGTTACAAAACTCTTGCACTACAATTTCAAGTTTGTTTTTGACAAAAATGATGCCCTAAAGCTCTTGTGGTTGGTAGCTGTTCAGTGTATAAATATTGAGCTCGGTGCTGGGATGTCATCACTGCCATATACCTTTCTGAGTTCTTGCTCTGTATTTTTGCCACGTCGTTGTAGTATGTATGTGCCTGCGCGTATTTGCATGCAGATTACATATTCTTGTCTGATCACTGTTTAAGAAGCACTCGGTGCTGGTTTACTTGCTGTTACCGAAGACAACGTAGGTTAACTTCACTGGGAATAATACAAAGTTAAACCAACAATGAAAATTTTCGAAAGATGTCATCCTTTCGTTTTTTAACACCTCAGTAAAAAAGCTTTTAATAACATATGTTTAGATAGGTTTTTCTAATTTGTGTAGTTGTAAAATTAAGGAGTGTTTTTGACAAGTAGAACAGAAGAAACTATATGTGGGTAAACAGCTTATGTAAGTATTCAAACACATGAATAAGAGCTTGAAGAAGGGAGCTGTTACTATGATAGGTACTAAAATCTTGGCTGATTTGCCATAAAATTGTATTCCTAGTGATTTTATTTGCTAAGAGACATAATGAGGAACACAAGGGACAATAATGCAACATACAAGTGGATTTTTTCCATGAAGATTCCATGCTTCTTCAGGCTTGCCTTTGGCTATGTAACAAATCCTTGCAGAGAGCATTAAGGCAGGTAGGGACTAATCTTTATTGGTCTGTCATGGAATTTTTAACAGACTTCTTGGATCAATGGCTGTATTTAAAATTGAGTACGTATCTGGCATCATAACTGTCTCTGTCATCTCTGATATCTCATCCTTGTCCCTAGTGTTGTTGTCTTTACCTGTCAACAGGACTTGCACAAATTGGCTGCTTGTTTTACTTTATAATTTTATAGCAGCTTTTCCGTTTAGCCCTAGACAGTTTAAGATAAAGATGCATATTTTTACTTTATCTTAGAAGAATATTTGATCTCTGATTCCAGCTGAGAACTGCAGGTCCTAAAGTTGTAAGCATGATTCATGTTTGATTCACAAATATGCTAGCTGTGCACACTGTTTCCCATGTTGTGTAAAATAGCAGATCATATAGGGAGTTTTTAGTTACTGGCTCCTTTTCGTTCTTAACCAGTAGTCTACAGAATATGCCCTTCATGAAACTAGCAGAAACTCATGCTGCTGTTACTTTTTGATTTGTTCTTTTATTTCTTCTGAGGTCTGAACTGATCTTTATTAACTAAGGAAACAAGGTTTTTTGTTTGTTTGTTTTTGCTTTGTTTTGTTTTTTAAGGGTCTCATAGACACAAAATATCAGCTGTACTGATCTTAAGTATCTTTTCCAATACTTTGTATTCTGTTCTCTTGTTTACTACTTAGTTAAATCACATGGCAGAATCTTTATCTTACCAAATCATTGCACAATTTTAGTTTCAGCTCTTACTGAATGTACTATTCTGATTCCCAGTGATTATCTTTGTGCTGATGAATGTTGATACTTAAACTATCTGTTGAGAAGGATGTCTTCCTCTTGCTGGCAAGGGAAGAGAGATCATAAGTGCAAGTAAAATCCAAAATGGTAATGGTAACCAGTACAAGAAATAGTTGGGCTTAGTAAAAGGAACATTGAAAGAGGGAGAAAGGAAAATATTTTCTTTTGGACTAAGGGACGTTAAATAAATGAAAAGGGGTTTGGTGTGATCATGGGAAACAGAAGCTGCTATTGTCAATTACTGTTAAGTGTTGTCAAATTTTTCTTTCGTTTTCTTTTAACACCTTTGCAAAAGAGCATGCTCTCCTCTTATGTGTCTTAATTGAGGTAAAATTTTCTTATTAAATTAGTTTTATTGCAGAATGTTTTCACATAGCCTTAATATTTCTGATCTCATCTCTGTATCATATCGAACTTCATCTTCCGGCTTTGCTTTTTGAAGTAGTTGTGTGTTCAGTTATGGTGAAATATTTCATTTCATCCAGAGCATTCTGGGAGAGCATCAATATTCATTCTAGTTCATTTATAGTGACAGTTTTTACAAACTTTTGTATTTAAGTGAAAATTTGCAAAACCAAGAGATTTTAGCTTTATTTTTGTGTAGAAACTGTCCCCATACCCAGTGCCTTGCTATGCACTCGCTTCAAAGCTAGATTTGAGATACGTAATGTACTAGCTAGAATTAGTGACTTAAATTCCAGAGTACGCCGGGTGCCAGTACAGCTGGTGCTTTGAAGACAGTACTGACCCTTGTTAAAACATATCAGCAAATGAGACTCATTTCAGCAGGAAGGCTAAAGGGAATTTATGCAATCTGCATATTTGGAGATTATTTTCAGGAAGGAGACTTAGCAGTTATTGATGTGCTTTGAATTGGCTACCTATACCTAATGAGCATGTGTCAGACTTAAAATTCCTTTGACCACTATTGTGCATCAGTGCTGTAATTGCGATTATTATTAGGTACTATACAAAATAGTGTACTCCCCCAGATTAGGTTTACTCCATTGTACTTTGTCTACTGTTAAAAGAGAGGGAAAAAATGTGAGATGGAATACTTTGTAACAGGCTTGTATTTCTCCCATACTTCTCTTGCTTCCCTCAAGTGACGCAACTGTGGATTAGTGTGGCAATTCAGAGGCTTGATCTTTGAGCAGCCAAATTAAGATTTTTTTATTTTTGATTGATTGCATTTCTTTTGCTGTTGTTTAACAAAGACAGAGCCTGCTCACATTGCTCATAAATTCAATTACATAATTTCTGTCATTTGTACAGTAGAAAAGCTTATGTCAGCAAGCTACACTAGAGATCAAATGTTTTTTGCAAAAAAAAAAAAAACAAACCCATGTTGCATTGCAAATAGTGTGGTCACAAGGGTGGTATCCTTGTGGGTTTTCAGAGCACGTTTTCCTTTTTCCAGGCTTAGTTCTTGAGAATGTTACTCAGACCCTTCCTCATTCCTTTAACTGATGTGAACATGCCCAATCACACCAGTAGCTGGCACCACAGGCTAGGGATGCCTACACTCCCGGTCTGACTCCAGTAGCTAGCACTCAGTCCACTCATATGGGACTCCCCAGTAGCTGACACTCTGGGTCTGTAGAGCCCTTTCACATCCATAAGCTATGGCCCCTCCAGCTGCTAATGCTAGGACCCTTGCTCAGTCCAGTAGTTGTCACCAGAGGCCGGGGGTGTCTACTCCCCTAGTCTGATACCTGTAGCTGAAGTCACTTGCGCACATACAGGTCTTACCAGTAGCTGGCACATAGTCCTTGCGGCACACATACACACAAATAGAAGGTGAGATTATGCAGAGCAATAGTTAAGGAAAGATTTAATAAGAAGATATGATGATATGGGAGAGACTGTGATGATGAGGCACAGGTCTGACCAGAATACTGATCAGCTCTGTTTTACACGTTGTCAGCCCCTTTTATCCTCTCCTCTTTTTAAATTGCCTTTGTTCCCTCAACTTAGCAGTGGCAAAGTCCAGGCTGATCTTCCTGTAAGTGGCACTTGTAGTTTCTTGATAGCCCGTCAGTTTGCATGACTAGCAAGTTTTGTTTCTTGTCATTGTCCCCATATTTGCTTTGCTAGGTCTGTATCTCTGTATACTTTGTTTCTGGTTTTCCCATTTTTCCTTTAGTTTCCGAACTGACAGGGTCCCTGATCAGATAACCTTACCGGAATAAACATTCTCACACTCGTACATGCCCTTATCAGTCGTACTGATAAGGTTTGTTCTCATCACTGCCTCCCTTACCGTGTCAGCCAGGATGGTGTTCCTGTATGTTCTTGTTTGCTTACAGCTTCCTCTCTACCGTATTACCTTACCCCCTTTTGTACTGGAAAAGGTCCTTGACCAGATATCCTTAAAGGCATGGGCACACTGCTTCTACATACCCTTACAGATAATTGTGCCACATAATTTCTTAGTTGGAGAGGTCTGATTTTGTTACTGTGGTAAGAAGGCACATAGTAAGGGTATTTTCACCCAGTTTTCATCCTGATTCCCGAACAAGAGACATCTGAGGTGAACACAAAGATTGATAGCTTGCAAATTCTTTTGAATGGATCTTTTAGTTTTATAGAGCCTGCTTGAATGTGTGGAAATAGGAGACTATTTTGTGTGTGATGGAATAAACAAGAAAGAATATGCACTGCAATGAAGAGAGAGTGTACACTGGGAAAAGGATTATCTGATGCAATATTCAAAGAAAATAAACTTAACTTATTCAGACTTTGACAGTTCCATGGGATACCATAAAATGAGTTTCTCTTCTTGTTTGCTTTGAGTTATTATGCGTTTGACATTGTTGTCATGTTAAGGACAGTAAACCAGTTTGCAGACGTGTTATCACATCTTAAAGATTTCATTTACAGCTACAAAAATTAGAATCATTTGCAAAAGAGATTGTGACTGACTTGAAGAAGGATTGTTTAACTCCGCTCCTAGAAACAGCTCTCTGAAGCTATGCCCTTTTCAGCTATTGACTTTGTGAGCTGGACACATCAACAATTTCTGAATTTATATTTTACCTGCCTGCTGCCTTAGGATGCCACTGGGATCTTTTTGTTTCAGTATTTTCCTTTTTAGAAAAATGTAATTTGCTGTTAGAAAGGGATTAAAGAACAATAAGAAAGTAGAAATCTGTCAGCATGTAGGAAAACTCCTTTATTTATGGGCTGAGGGCGTGCTTATCAGACGGCAGATGTTTCAGCAGTGGTGACAGTGATGTGAAAGACAAGCCACATTGTGGACAACCATGCACAGCTATCACATCATGAAATGAAGAACGTCTCGACCAACTCATCCATGCGAATTGTCAGATTACGACCAGGTAATCCAGGTACAGAGCTGAATATCAGCTTTAGCACGTTGGAAAAGATGGTGACAGTTGGAAAAAGGTGGTTTTTTTCCCCTTCACTCAGTGCTGATGAGACCACATCTGGAATGCTGTGTTGAATTCTGGGCTTCCCAGTAAAAGGGAGATATGGATTTATAAAGTGAATCCAGCATCTACTAATTTGATTAAGGTACTGAAACATCTGACATAAGACACAGGAGAGCCGGAACAGTTTAGTTTCAGGAACAGAAAGCTAGGGGCGATTGTGGGGGTAATCTTATCAATGTGTATAAATGTTTGGTTGTGGGAGAATAAAGAAGACAAAGCAAGACTTCTCTGTAATGCCAAGTAAAAGTACAGGAGTTGATGAAAATATATTGAAATACGGGAAATTCCAACTAAATATAAGATAAAGCTTTTTTTTTCCTTTAAGAATCATCAAACACCAGAACATGTTGTTCAGAGATGTTGTAGAGATTTTCCTTGGAGATTTTCAAAATCCAATTGAACAAGGCCCTAAGCAACCTGCTGTGGCCAACCTTGCTTTGAATGATAGGTTGTAACAGGTGACAGCTAGATTTGTCCCAAGATTAAAACTCATTTTTAAATAATTTTACAGATATACTTAATGCAGTATAGCACAATCAAATTTATACTACTGCAGGTCACGTTAGCATGATTTCAAACATAGATTTCCTTTACTTTGGCAAGTGTGATGATTTGAGAGCTGGTCAAACTGGAAGACCTCCAGTTTCTTAGATGTCAATATACTTTTATAGCAAATTTGTAAATTTCTTGCACTGTGTTTATGACTCCAGTTTCAGCAACTTTTCTACTGATCCCTTAATATAAAAAAAAGGAAAACATTTAAAGAATTTTGAATGTTATTATCTAGTTCTCTCAGGTGGTACAATTTCATCGTTCATTAAAAGCTGCATCAGTGTGGAAATCACAAATAGACCTGTTACTATCAGCCTAAATATAGAAGAAATCTACCCTTTCCATCCCAGCAGTATGATGGCTCTCCAGACTGAAATAAACACCCATCACCGCAAATGAACTGTGAAATACAGCTTGTTTTATTTCAGTGATGGAGTTTTTATTTTTATATTGCACTTGACATTTGCTGGCTTAGAGCTGCAAGTGTTCTTCTGCCTAGCACCTGCTGCTGTTTGTATTTCTGGCATTTGCATAACTCAGTGACAGATACTGTCATCTGGTTTATAACTCATTTTACTTCAAACATAGAGTCAGAAAAATACTAGCTTTGGATATTACATTTTGCTCCCTTAGACTTTTCAAAAGACCTGGTTATTGTTCTACTCCCTGGAGAAAATGAGTATGTACCTAGACTTCACTGATAGCAATTTTGGTCACATAAAAGTGGTGGAATTCTAAAAAAGTATTCTACTTATTACTGTAATTTAAGCCTATTCTAAGGAGCAGTTTATGCATGTACACCTTTATTGGGCTCTTTTTATCTTTTGCAATTAACTTAGTCAGTGACACCGCAGTATGTGAGTTTAATGCTTTTCACTCCATGTACCAGGAGAAAGAAAGACAAATGGAATATGATTCTAGGTTTTGAATAAACTTCTGGCTACTGAAGCTTGTTGGGGTCTATCTCTGCCCTCCTTATTTAGGGAACTGAGTGTGTATGAAGGTATACAGTTAGAAACTGCTGAAAGAAATTACAGTCACCATGAATGCAATTTTGATAGTGTAATTCTATTCTGAAATGTTTTTTCAGAATCCTGGAGGCTAGATTTTCAAGGCAGATTCTTATAAGAATCAGGTATTCAAATTCCACTAACTTTCAATGTGGTAAATCTACTCTTTAGCATTGTGTCAAAGTAGTACATTTCTTGTGTGGGTCTTCTAGAGTTTGATGATTACAGTAAGGGGTCAATACACCTCTAAAAGATAATAGTTGCTCCTTATTCTTGCCATTCCAGCCTGTGAATACTTCGGTCCATGTGCAAGCAGAAGATATAAATATATGTATGTATGTATGTAGACTGCTCTTGAAAGTAATGCCTCGTACTTTATTACCCTGGCCCACAACATCGGAGGCAGATGTTGGTGATAATGGCAGTAGAGGGTGAACCTTCCTGCCAGTATTCCGTTACATTTTGTTGTCATGTGACAGACAGCAGCAGAGGGGCAGTCTGACAAAATGGTGTCTGATGGAAGTACATATGAAGCAAAGATGTGGAATTGAATTACTTCATGTGGAAAAAATTTCATCCATTGGCATTTATTGACACTTGCTGAGTGATAATGGAGACCAAACAATTACAAACCCAGGCTTCAGGGGGAGCAGATTCTGGGCTGTTCAATACTACAGACTCCATGGCAGTGAAGCAGGAGCCCTAAGTAGAGGAAGACAAAGTTGAGTCACCAGCCGGCTTAGACATATGCAAGTTCATGGCCCACATGGGATGCAGGTGCAGCTACTGAAGGAGCAGGCTGCTCACTGTCAAATCCAGAAAGATCAGGGCAATCAGGTGAGCTTCCTGATGCATAGACTCCTTGCCAGTGAGACTGTTCTAAGAATTTAGGAGGGTTTGGGAGCAAAGAAGACATTTTAAATGCAGGACAAGAAGGTGGATGGAAGCAGCCAACATGAAATTTAAAGGCAAATCATGCCTGAATGTTTTCCATGATGGTTGGTTCCTTTCTCATAACAGAAAACATGGGAGGTGAGAGCATGGGTTATTAAATAATGAGTTATTAAATTGGAGAGATATGGGTTTTAAGGGTGGACTATTCAAGTCAATAAGGATTTAGCTGGTTGGAGAGTCAATGGCTCTATGTCTAGCTGGAGGCTGGTGATGAGTGCTTTACCCCAGTGGTCTGTGAGTGGTCTGTCTTGGGACTGGTGCTCTTCATCATCTTTATCAGTGTAAAGCAAACAAAAGCGATGACAGGGCCTTTATTTCAGATATAGGTGCTATAGAACAAGATATCAAAGAAAGATGAATTAACTCACCTCTCTCAGCAACAGTTTGGAAAAAAGGGTGAGCTGTGGAGTGCAGTCTTCTCCACTTCGATCTCTGACACACAAGGTAGCAGGAGGGGGGGGGGGGAAGAGGGGAAAACCCGCACAGACTCTTAACTGCATACGCACTCCTGGAAGCACCGCTGAGACGGGGAGAGAGGAAGGGTGGATCTCGGCTCCCCCCTGCTTCAGGCACTCACGTGCTCACGTACTGATTCAGGCTGTGACCCAGGAATTCCACTGTGACCTGGATAGTTGATATTGAGTGCGCCCTCAGCATGTTTGTGGATGGCACTAAGCTGAGTGGTGCAGTTGATACAACAGCAGGAAGGGATGTTATCCAAAGGGATCTGGAAAAGCTTGAAAAGTTTGCCCATGTGAAACAAATGAGTTTCAACAAGGTCAAGCGCAAGGTGCTGCAAGACAATCCCAGATATGCGTACATGCTGGGAAAAGAACTCATTGAGAGCAGCCCTGTGGAGAAGGACCTGGGGGTTCTGGTGGATAAAAAGATTGACATGAACCAGCAGTGTGCCCAGGTAGCCAACGGTATCCTGAACTGCATCAAGAGGGAGTGGCCAGCAGGTGAGGGAGGTGACTGTTCTCCTCTACTCTGTCCTTATGAGGCACCACCTGGAGTACTGCTTCCATGTCTTGAGGTCTCCAGCACGGGAAAGATGTGGAGCTCTTGAAGCATGCCTGGAGGAGGACCACAGAGATGATCAGAGGGCTGGAGCATTTCTTCTACAAAGAAAGGTTGAGGAAGATTGGTTTGTTAATCCTGGAGAACGCTCTAAGAGAGCCTCATTGTGGCCTTCTAGTACTTAAAGGGAGCTTATAAAAAACGTGAAGACCAAAATTTTACATGGTCTGATAGTGATAGGGCAAGGTGGAATGTTTTTAAACTAAAAGAAGGGTTATTTTGGTTAGATGTGAGGCAGAAATTCTTTACTCAGAGGGTGGTTAGGCACAGGAACAGGTTGCCCAGAGAAGCTGTGGATGCCCCACTTCTGGAGGTGTTCAGTGACAGATTGGATGGAGCCCTGGGCAACCAGATTTAAGGGGTAGCAACCCTACCCACAGCAAAGGGTTTGGAATTTCCAAACCAAGTCATCCTATGATTCTGTATTGTGAAGAATAAACAATGCATTCCTGGTTTGACCTCTCAGCACTTCTTGGTGAAGCTGAG
Organism: Pavo muticus; assembly: GCA_016647715.1. Lineage (NCBI taxonomy): Eukaryota > Metazoa > Chordata > Aves > Galliformes > Phasianidae > Pavo > Pavo muticus. The sequence continues at coordinate 145,282 of JACDJE010000739.1, forward strand.
TTATTTCTTTACAAGTGCAAGGGGTCATAATATATTAATTTTCAGTCATACATAAATGGTTTCATAGTCCCCTTAGTCTTGATGCTTTGGTCCGTGCTTTCCAGTTCTTCCATGCTATGAGATTGTGATGTATAATTCTACATATAAGGAGGAGATAATATAGCTTTAGAGTTCTGTTTCTCTAATTACAAGCGAAAATTTAATCAGTTTAAGTTAAACCTAATGTAAAAACATAATTGATTCCACTGCCCATGATTCATCCATGAAGAAGCAACAAAATGCCCTTATGGAGAAACTAAAACTCAGTTAAAGACTTTGGAGGTCTGTCAAGACAAAAATCTATACAGATCAGGCCTAGAAGTTCCAGTCTAGATATGATTTATATTTTATTCCAAGAGAAAACAAAAAATAACTGATGATAAATATTTACCTGCATTTCTAGGCAGCAGTGCCCTTATCTGGGGTACTTCTCCCCTGCATTTAATAAATCAAACCAGCACAAAGTCAGATGAAGAAGGTATAGGATAACTTACTGTGAATTTTGTGCAGTCTGCCTCACATGGTCACTGCCAGATTTGTTGTATCATGTCTCAGTCTAATGTTTATTTGAACTCCTTCTCATGTTCTCCTGCTATTCCCCTGTATCCTGTGTTTGCTCTCTTATGTCCCAGAATTCCATTTGCTTGGATATCTTTTTTTTGCCAAACAGAAGTACACATGCCTGTTAGATGGTGGAAAGTCACCACACTGCTGAGTTTTGGCCATATGTTCACCTTTGAAGGGCCTGTGACCTCCAAAGAGCCACACAAGATACTCTGCTTATCTGCAGTCATGTTGTAGCTGCTTTCCCCTCATATGACTCATCTCATCCTTTAGTCTCACAGAAGGGATGTCAAGAAAGTTGGATGATCTTGCTGAAGAACTTCCGTTAATTAAAGTGCCGCGTAAGTGGAGGCAAGGATCTTTCAAAAATGTAAGAAAAATTTTCTACTAGCTGGGAGTTGTATTTTAGCTGGAAATCAGTGATGAAGTTTTTATTTTGTTTTTTAAAGGATGAAGTACATGAAGCCTGTTAATCAAATACAGAAAAGTGGATTTGTTCATATGTGTTTCCCAGACTTTAGACTTTGGAACTGAGCTATGCAGAACAGATAACGTGAAGATTATCTTATAAAACCTATAGGAAAATGTGGTATTTTATCGTATGGAAAAACAGTGGATGAGCAAATGAAACATTCGCACGCTTCACTCACGTGGTCCTGTCCCATACAATCTATCCCACTGACATCAATTGAAGGTGGTTTCCAAGAGCAAGCTTTGTAATTCTAGAAATTCTGACAATTTTGAAAGCAAGAATTCATGCAAGCCCAAATGCAAACAAGACACCAAATAGCTGAAGAGACATTTGTAACATGTCTCTCAGGTCTCTAGTACGTTAGCTTTGATCCACTGAGGTCACTGGCAAAGAAGACTGAAGTTATCCACTAACATATTTTCCATTTAAAATTAATTTATAATTGAGGATGATAATTAATTTGTACATCCAAATTCTTTAATTTAGGATGAAGATGTAACATCCTGTGACAAAATAAAAGTAGAGAATAGATTTTAGATTCCAAGGCAAAATTTTGTTGGGTTTTGGGCAGATAAAATATTTTGATTTTTATTCACAAGTTACAGTTTTAGTGAGGACTTTTGGAGGAGAATATTTCAAGATATGTGAAAATGTTCTTTAAACGTGTTCTTGTCAACTAGCAACATGCCATAATAAAATCCTGAATCATACACAAATACAAGGAACATCAACTCCTTAAAGTGAAATGGAGAAGAAGACATATATATACAGATATATATATGTATGTATGTAGATGCAGCATCTGCAGCACGGACTCAGATGTGAAAGATCCAAATCATTTATTACAGGTTCTAACATCCCTTATATACATTCACAGGTTTTCTCTTTTAACTCTCCCACACCCCTTTACATGGCAACAAAACATTCCACAAACACTCATTAACCATGCATGCAGGCGCTTGTGCAGTCAAGAGTCATGAATTGTTCCTAGCCACAAGCTCTTCCACCAATCAGGGTCATCATCATGCAGCCATCATACAGCTTACTTGACTTCTGTTTTGGCTCTTCTGGAAGTGTCCTTGGTTGCCAGTGTTGCTTTCTCATACTGTTTATTTTGCTCCGCAGCTTCTGCTCTGAGTAGTCTTTCTTATATTCCCACATGTATGCTGCTCTTGAAAGTAATGCCTCATATTTTATTATTCTGGCCCACAACATCAGTGGCAAATGTTGTGTCATGGCAGTAGAGGGTGAACCTTCCTACTAATATTCTATTAAATTTTGTTGCCATGTGACAGATGGCAGCAGAGGGACAGTCTGACAAAATGGTGACTGACAAGCAAGTGTGAAGGGGAAAAAACAACCTTTTTCAACTGGTTGGCCACAGCAGGTTGCTTAGGGCCTTGTTCAATTGGATTTTGAAAATCTCCAAGGAAAATCTCTACAACATCTCTGAACAACATGTTCTGGTGTTTGATGATTCTTAAAGGAAAAAAAAAGCTTTATCTTATATTTAGTTGGAATTTCCCGTATTTCAATATATTTTCATCAACTCCTGTACTTTTACTTGGCATTACAGAGAAGTCTTGCTTTGTCTTCTTTATTCTCCCACAACCAAACATTTATACACATTGATAAGATTACCCCCACAATCGCCCCTAGCTTTCTGTTCCTGAAACTAAACTGTTCCGGCTCTCCTGTGTCTTATGTCAGATGTTTCAGTACCTTAATCAAATTAGTAGATGCTGGATTCACTTTATAAATCCATATCTCCCTTTTACTGGGAAGCCCAGAATTCAACACAGCATTCCAGATGTGGTCTCATCAGCACTGAGTGAAGGGGAAAAAAACCACCTTTTTCCAACTGTCACCATCTTTTCCAACGTGCTAAAGCTGATATTCAGCTCTGTACCTGGATTACCTGGTCGTAATCTGACAATTCGCATGGATGAGTTGGTCGAGACGTTCTTCATTTCATGATGTGATAGCTGTGCATGGTTGTCCACAATGTGGCTTGTCTTTCACATCACTGTCACCACTGCTGAAACATCTGCCGTCTGATAAGCACGCCCTCAGCCCATAAATAAAGGAGTTTTCCTACATGCTGACAGATTTCTACTTTCTTATTGTTCTTTAATCCCTTTCTAACAGCAAATTACATTTTTCTAAAAAGGAAAATACTGAAACAAAAAGATCCCAGTGGCATCCTAAGGCAGCAGGCAGGTAAAATATAAATTCAGAAATTGTTGATGTGTCCAGCTCACAAAGTCAATAGCTGAAAAGGGCATAGCTTCAGAGAGCTGTTTCTAGGAGCGGAGTTAAACAATCCTTCTTCAAGTCAGTCACAATCTCTTTTGCAAATGATTCTAATTTTTGTAGCTGTAAATGAAATCTTTAAGATGTGATAACACGTCTGCAAACTGGTTTACTGTCCTTAACATGACAACAATGTCAAACGCATAATAACTCAAAGCAAACAAGAAGAGAAACTCATTTTATGGTATCCCATGGAACTGTCAAAGTCTGAATAAGTTAAGTTTATTTTCTTTGAATATTGCATCAGATAATCCTTTTCCCAGTGTACACTCTCTCTTCATTGCAGTGCATATTCTTTCTTGTTTATTCCATCACACACAAAATAGTCTCCTATTTCCACACATTCAAGCAGGCTCTATAAAACTAAAAGATCCATTCAAAAGAATTTGCAAGCTATCAATCTTTGTGTTCACCTCAGATGTCTCTTGTTCGGGAATCAGGATGAAAACTGGGTGAAAATACCCTTACTATGTGCCTTCTTACCACAGTAACAAAATCAGACCTCTCCAACTAAGAAATTATGTGGCACAATTATCTGTAAGGGTATGTAGAAGCAGTGTGCCCATGCCTTTAAGGATATCTGGTCAAGGACCTTTTCCAGTACAAAAGGGGGTAAGGTAATACGGTAGAGAGGAAGCTGTAAGCAAACAAGAACATACAGGAACACCATCCTGGCTGACACGGTAAGGGAGGCAGTGATGAGAACAAACCTTATCAGTACGACTGATAAGGGCATGTACGAGTGTGAGAATGTTTATTCCGGTAAGGTTATCTGATCAGGGACCCTGTCAGTTCGGAAACTAAAGGAAAAATGGGAAAACCAGAAACAAAGTATACAGAGATACAGACCTAGCAAAGCAAATATGGGGACAATGACAAGAAACAAAACTTGCTAGTCATGCAAACTGACGGGCTATCAAGAAACTACAAGTGCCACTTACAGGAAGATCAGCCTGGACTTTGCCACTGCTAAGTTGAGGGAACAAAGGCAATTTAAAAAGAGGAGAGGATAAAAGGGGCTGACAACGTGTAAAACAGAGCTGATCAGTATTCTGGTCAGACCTGTGCCTCATCATCACAGTCTCTCCCATATCATCATATCTTCTTATTAAATCTTTCCTTAACTATTGCTCTGCATAATCTCACCTTCTATTTGTGTGTATGTGTGCCGCAAGGACTATGTGCCAGCTACTGGTAAGACCTGTATGTGCGCAAGTGACTTCAGCTACAGGTATCAGACTAGGGGAGTAGACACCCCCGGCCTCTGGTGACAACTACTGGACTGAGCAAGGGTCCTAGCATTAGCAGCTGGAGGGGCCATAGCTTATGGATGTGAAAGGGCTCTACAGACCCAGAGTGTCAGCTACTGGGGAGTCCCATATGAGTGGACTGAGTGCTAGCTACTGGAGTCAGACCGGGAGTGTAGGCATCCCTAGCCTGTGGTGCCAGCTACTGGTGTGATTGGGCATGTTCACATCAGTTAAAGGAATGAGGAAGGGTCTGAGTAACATTCTCAAGAACTAAGCCTGGAAAAAGGAAAACGTGCTCTGAAAACCCACAAGGATACCACCCTTGTGACCACACTATTTGCAATGCAACATGGGTTTGTTTTTTTTTTTTT
>JACDJE010000740.1:0-37792 GCA_016647715.1 Pavo muticus
GGGCACCGGGGGTGGGCGGACGGGCACTTCCCCTCCTCCTTTAGGAGCTGCACGGCTGAGGAGGGGAAGCAGATGTTGTTTTCTTCACAGAGGCTCTAATTTATGTCTGTACCCACACAGGAGGGGAAAGGAAGAGGAGGAAGGGATGGGGTTCTCTGCACGAGCCCTGGGGGAGCGGGGAGCCCTGGGTGGAGCCAGGACATCTCTGGGGTCCCTTCCGGCCTGGCTGTGACCGTCTGGTCCCCATCAGCTCTCACTGAGCACACGGGGGTGGGGATTTGGAGGCACTGGATGCATCACATGACGTAGATACTGTGGATACAGAGAGGCTCCGAAAGCAAATCACACACGCAGAGTGGTATTAGCACAGAAAGCAAATAATCCCCACACACAAACCAGGAGTGCGAGGAGCCCCAAAATCCCACTGCCCCCCTTCACACCCACAGATGGGGCTGCAATGCTCCCTCGCCCCACAGGTGCACTCCCCACACCCACAGCCCCATGGGCCGTGTGCTGCACGTCGGGGGGGGGGCAGCTGAACTTCCACTCCCTATAATCAACCCTGATATTAACGAGGCATCAAATTGCCTCTGATTAAAAGAACCTTTCGCAGCCCCGGCAGCGGGTGGCTGGAGCGGGTTCACCAAGCTGAGACCCCACCTGCAGCACCCGCCCCCACCCGGAGCCCAGGGGGGCAGAGGTGCCAACGGGTTCGGCTGGGGGTGATGTAGGGACCAGCGCCCCAGGGCCTGAACCCACACATCAAAACCGTGAGCAATGCGAGCACCTGTGGGGCATCACAGCCACCCCCCAGCAGAGGGGACAGGGACACAACGACCCCACGGCTGAGACGTGGTGCTCAGCACCACCTGCTGCTGGGGGACCCCCATGTGCTCACCCCAGTGCCACGAGACGGGGCACTGAGCTCACTGCTCCACTGCAGCCTCCATTTACCTCCCCAGGGTTTTCAGAGAGCAGATCCCAACCGTGCAGTGATGGGACTGAACCACACAGCAACAGCCCCCGCCCGCAGCATCCCTGCAGCCCTTCCCATCCCAACCAGAAACGCCCCGAGCCGCTCACAAACCCCATTGGCTGTGCCAGGGATGCGAGGAGGCTGCATGAACTCCATCTCTACAGCCTCGCTTTGACAGGACTCGGACCCACTGCTCCCCCACCGCTGACGTACAAAGGGCTGCTGCAGGCCCGAAGTGCAAAGGGACCCACGCAGAGCCCACGGGTGCCGCTGTGCCGTAACCGCAGCGCTCAGCCCGGAGCCCACAGCAGCGGGGCGGGCCGAGCCCAGCAGGAGCAGAGCCCCGGCCCTGCAGGGCGGGCTGCGCTGTCCGGGCAGAACTAACAGTTATTATCTCCGTAAGCACCACGGCTGTCAGAGGGGAATTAATTTCCGAGCGGCGAGAGATGAAAGTTCCCCATTTCTCAGGGAAATCTGCGCCGTGCAAAGCGGCTGAAGAAAAATAACTTCAGCGTGATTAAAAACGATCCCCGCTTTATTAAGAATAATTCCAATTCGTCTCTCCCTGCAGCAGAATCCCCGCTCAGCGGCCCCGGACCGGGGAACGCAGCGCCGACGGGACGGAGACCCCAACGTGCAGCACGCCAAAGCCGTGGGAAACGGGGAGAAATGAGCGCACGGAGGGGTGGGAGCTGCGGGCGGAGGGCTGGTCGCATCGCACAGCTGCACCCCACCGCCCCAACGCGCCGCAGGAATCAATTCACCGCAAATGAGGCGGCGGCGCTCGGAGCTCGGAGCGGAACCGGACGGCGGTGCAGAACGCGGCGGCTGCTCGCCTCGTTAAGGGCAATTAACAGCGCCCCCGTGCTGGGCCCTGCTGGGCGGCGGGGCGAAGGCTGCGGAGCGGGGCGGTCTCAGCCCCCGCAGAGCCTTTCGTTCTCACCCCAGTGGAGGGATTGAGTTAATCCTCCGGATAAAGAACACCCCAACAAACGGAGATCTGCGCCTTCCAAAAATATCCCCGTGCGGAGCAGCGGGGGCTGCAGAGCCGCGCTCAGCTCGCAGCTCCGCTTTCATTGCGCCGCCCCCCGCCCCGCGCGGCTCTAATAATACCCCATTGTAACACAGAGCGTTTTCCTTTCCGTGCGCTTCAGATTCTCCGCATATCAGAGCGCCCCGCTTTCCCCCCGAACCGCCGCGCGGCCGGGTCAGAGATAATCGTTCATCAGAATGAAATCCTGGGAAACGGGGACTCAGCACCGACCGCAGCGCCCCAGAACGGCACGGGGAGCGGAAGGGAGGGCTGGGACGGTGCCCCCCCCGCTCCTCATCGTCCTCTTTCATCGCTTTCCGGTTGCTAATTGCTCCCTCCTCCCTTTGCTGCGCTCCTCCAAGCGCTGCTCCTCATTTCCCTCTCTTGCTGCAGGTGCCGGCGGTAGCATTAACTTTTAACGCGGAGCGCTCGGGATCCGCGCGTTTGTTTTCCTCGTTACTGATGGATATTTAATTGGCGAGTGGCTGCCAGGGCGGCAGGGCATCCAGCAGGAGCCCAGTGCAAATACCGCTCTGCATTCTTCTGCTCCCTCACCGATTGCCAAACATGTTAAATAAATGAAGAGGGCTGCATCAGTGCATCCCCGAGCACGAGCAGCGCGGGTCGGCGCACACAGGGTCGGCGCACACAGGGTCGGTGCACACAGGGTCGGCGCACACAGGGTCGGTGCACACAGGGTCGGTGCACACAGGATTGGTGCACCCAGCGTCGGCGCACGGCTGAGCACGGTTCCGCCCGTATGGGAGCACCCAGAGCAACCGGGCACTGCGGCACAGCTGGAAGCCAGGGGTGCCATCTCCCCTCCACAGCTACACCCAGCCCCTGTGCATGGACCTCCACCTTCCCCCCCTGCACCCACAGCTGGGCTGCCCACCCCGGCACAGCCCAGTCCCAGCGCTGCGTCCTGGCGCAGCCCAAGCCCAGCGCTGAGCCCCAACCTTTTTACCCCGCCCCCAGATCACAGCCCATCTCCACTGCAGCCCCGCTGTCCCCATGTCACCTCCCACGCTCACATCGCACCCCCAGCACAGACCCTGGGCACTGCAGTGCTGTGGGGGCCTTCCCCCGTCCCTCCACCACGCGCCGCACATGACGGGCTGATGAGTTCAGCCCACGGCAAACGGCTCCTCCCGCTCCGATGGCCCCTCCGGGGTGGCTGCAGCACGGCGGGCACACAGCCGTGACCCCTCAAGCAGCAGCCGGACCCCAAACGTGTGCTCAGGCACAGAGCAGGACGGAGCCAGCAGCGGGGCCACAGAGCCCCGGCACGCCGCCTGCTCCGCGCTCGGTGCCATAACCACGGCTCACAGTACCATTAACGAGAGCGGCTGCGATAATTAAAGACCTGTTAGCGATACAGTCATTACCGAGGGCAATAAAAGCCGCCTCTGGGCTCCCTACCGCCCGGCTCTGCCCTCAGCACAGCTCGGTACACCACAGGACCGCGGAGCGAGCCCCGATCGCGGCCCTCCGTGCAGGGCCAGGATGGGTCAGCGCCTCCGCTCCTCCTCACGGCGTCGGTAGCACTGATTGCGGAGTAATTGCAGCTTAATTGCCTGCACAGCCAGCAGTGGAGGGAGGGAGCCGGGATCAGGCGTGCGCCACGTGGGGTTCGGGCACCCATCATCACTGCCCCGACTGCTCCCTGAGCTCTGAGGCCACCAAAGCCCTCGGGGGGTCCGGCAGGCACTCACCTGTACCCCAGAATGTGCCCATCACCCCCGCAGACCCACAGCATCCTCTGCCCCACCAAGAGCTCAACACCAGGGGGGAAACTGAGGCACAAAGGGCCCTGGACTCACCCCTCCCAGCTGCCGGTTCTGCTGCTCCGCGGCACTGCGGGGCTCGGCTCAGCTCAGCTCCTTCCCCACGTTGGTAGCTGAGTGTGGGGCTCAGCTCCCCTCCCCACGCAGCTTTGCTCTGCCCTCAGCTGGCTCTGCAGTCGCCCAGCATAGGCGTGATGAATTCAGGGTGCTCAGCACCCACCCAGGTGCCTCATCAGCATCCCACCACAGCTGCCACAGCCCTGCGTGTTCCGGGAGTGCAACCCCGCAGGGCCATGGGCAGCAATGTCCCTACAGTGTCCCCTCTGCTCTCTCCCTGTCCCCATCCGAGCACAGCAGCTGACTATTAGCAGTCCCAGCTGCTGCCTTGGCTCGGCGCTGTCATCTCATCCCCAATCTGCCGCCACAGAACGGGGACCCCATCCTGCCATCTGCCCGTCCCTGTCCCCACGCAGAGGGACATCCCCAAGGCTTCAGCTCTTCCAACACCCCACGGTGGGCGCCTCCGGCTGCCAGACCCCACGGCGGGGGGGAATGGAGCCCTGCGCCCGCGGCCACCCCAGCCCAGCCCAACCCAACCATTTCACACGGCGTGCTCCATCCAAGCTGGTGGGCCCAGAACGCTGCAGGGAGCAGCCCAGGAGAGGGAAAGCATCTCTTAGAGCAAAGCGTCCCGGTGTGCAAAGCGTCCCCGTCCCCGGGAGGAGGACACGGGGGCAGGGAGGGGGGCTGCAGGAGCGATGCGGTGGCAATGGCGACGAGTCCCCGCTCACCTTCCCGGGATGTCTGATCTCCGCGAAGCTTCGCACCGCTGCCGCTCCCTCCTCCTCCCCTCCGGCTTTTATTAGTTTAAACACATGGACGCATGAAAAATAAATGTTGCTCGGGAAAGACAGCGGCAGAGGGCTGGGAAGCAATTAGCATCCAAAGAGGCATAATTAGTGCTCAGAATGCAAGCGACAGAGAAGAAATAAAGTAGCATTCGGATGCAATCAGGGTCGTGCCTGAATTACAAACCGTTAACTGAATTGCTAATTAAGCACCGCGTGTGAATCACGTCCTGTTAAGGGCCCGTAACCACGGCTGGGACAGGCGGGGAGGGGGTCGGGGGTCCCCAGTCCCTGCTGGGGCAGCAGCAGCCGCGGGGTGACGGCCGCCTGCCTGCCAGCTCACCTGCCGTGACTGGGAGGATTCGCTTCGTTTGAAACATTTGGGCAAATATTTGTCCAGAGAGCCCTGGGGGGGGGGTGGAGGCGGGACGGGTGCAGCCCCACATCCCCACGGCTGCGTCCTCTGGGTTATCCCCGTCCCTGCACTTCCCTCCACGTCTCTCCACCCTTTAGGCCCCATCTCCACAGCAGATCTGCCCCACTGCTCCACACCCGCAGAAAGCAACGAGCTTCACGTGCACACGGAGCCCAATCCAGGCGGGGGAGGATTAATTATTCACATCTTATCAAATTCAGACACGTCGTTCTAGAGGTCTAACAAGCTCTCTTTGCCCAGGGGGGCAGCTACTCTCGCTTCCTCTCTCTGTTTTTCCCCGGCATTGTTACTATCTTCACCTTCCCGTTGCCTTTCTGCCATCCCCAGCTTTCAGCAACACCTCCGTGAGCCCGCAGCCCTGTTGGGCGCCCACATCCCCGCGGCCCCCCGGTGCCATTCCCACGGCACAGCCCCCCTCGGACCGCACCGAGTCCCACCGCCCACACCGGGGCCGGGCAGCAGCTCCAGAGATGCGGGGATGAAAGGAGGACGGCTTCGCTTGAAGCCTCGCAGTGGGGAAAGGTCTTCGGAGCGGCGCGGCGGATCAAAGGCGGCTCTTCATCTATTTTAATAAGGCTCCGCGCGAGGAAGGGGCTTTCCGGAGGAGATCAAAGCGCAGGAACAGAAGCGGAGGGCTCGGGGGTGAGGAAGAGGAGGGAGGAAGGAGGCAGGGGTTGGGCATCGCCCGGAGCTCTGCTGGAAACCCCCCCCGGCCGAGCGGGGCTGAGGCCGTGCAGGAGGCGCTGAGGTGTGCTGCTATGTCCCACGTGCCCCACAGCACAGCTGCGTCCCATAGAGACAGCTCTCTGCTCCGCAGCACGACTCCAAACTCCCACCCGCCGGCAGCAGGGCCGGGCTCACACCAGCAGCCATTCCCCGCACCGGGGTCTCCCCACCGACCCGCAGCTCTAAAGAAATGAGAGCACGCGGGAGCAAAGCGGAGGCGCTCAGCTCGGGCTCCTGCAGAGGAAACGCGGAGCAAATGAAGACGCAGCGCCGGAGCCGTTTTCACCCATCAGCGCCGAGATGGGCCCGCTGGAGATGGAAGCCCTTCTTCTTTTGCAGAGGATTTATCACGTTTTGTTTAAAAATCACGCAGGAAGATTCCCCAGCTGGATGAGCCTCAGCCGCGTGCCGGATTCACGTCCGAGCGGGGAGAGCAACAGCAGCACACGACGGCACGGCGAGCCCCGTCCTGCAGGGCAGCGCAGAGCCCAGCACCGCTGAGCCTGGGGCGGTGGGAGGGATTCCTTTTATTCCTAAGGAGGGAAACCCAGCAGAGCCCATCGGCGCTGCAGGGCACGCACCCGGCTCAGTGCAGCACGCGGCTTCCTGGGGACACACACACGGTGTTCCCCGGCTCCGCTGTGCCGTGCAGTGAACGCAACCTCCCCGTGCACACCAGGCAAGGCGAGGAGCAGCCCCAGCCCTGCTGCACCTCAGGAAAGCACCAGGTCTGATGGCCCCCAGCACGGCAGCCTCACGGCCCCCTCCCCGGTTGGGGCAGCCCCGCGTCCCCGTGCAGCCCCGAAGGAAAAGGAAGGAGCCACCGGCCCAGGGAGCGAACGGTCCCCATGGGAACCTGGCTCTGCTTTGTGGGGCCGCGGCATCGCCCCGTGTGCCACAACGCTCCTCCTCGCTGATGGCTCAATTATCAGCATTCAGCTCCCGCCTGCCCGCAGATCCTGTAATCAACGCCTGCGTGTGTATTCTGGCAAAATTAATCATAATTGCTGAAAGCAAGGCACATCGCACTTGTAACTTTGGTCCGTTAATTAGGATCCTGTAATTGGATACAGCGCTGCCTGTAAATCCAATTACCTGGGATTAGAGCAGCGGTGGCCGGGCAGCGGGCCGGGACCCCGGGGCCGTGCAGACCCACGGAGCGCCGCAGCCCCGGGCGCCGCTCCCAGCCCGGCGCCGTCCCAAGCTCTGTCCCCAGCGCAGCCACACACGGGCATCGCACCCGACTCACCGGGCAGCCAGGACAGCACCCCGCGGGCACTGGGACATCCCCGGCGCGTCAGGACGGGGCTGGGCCCCCAGGGATGCACACAGACCCAGACCCCCCCAGCAGGGCAGTGCGCCCGCTTCCACGCTGCGGGCAGCCCTATTAACGTAATTAATTATATCAGGGGCTGGCGGATTATCTAATTATAAGTGTGCCTAGCTTTGATTTTCCTGCTAATTGATTTGTATTATTTACACACAGCAACAGCTGCCCGGGCAGAGGTCAGAGCAAACGTCTCATCACTGCGTGGCACCAGGAGTGCGTCCCAGGGCGGGGGGCAGCGTGGGGCTGAGCCCCACAGCGCGGGGCAGGGCAGAGGGCAGCCAGTGCAGGGCAGGGCCCGCCGTGCTGCAGGCGACGACAGCTGCTTTGGGTCGGTTTGTGGTAAGCCCGCAGAGGACACGGTGCAGCAAAACCCGCTGTACGGCTGCAAAGGGACGTGCCCTGCCCTGGGGGTCCCAAGGGACGTGCCCTGCCCTGGGGGTCCCAAAGGGACACGGCGGTGCCACGGGGCCCCCAGGAGGCAGGCGGTTGGGCTTCACTAGAGGGCAGCAAACTGCTGCCGTTCCCAGGGCCGCTGACACGGGGCACCCGGCGCAGGCGGCCGCTTCTCCCTTGGGCCCCCCACGCTGTCCCCTTGCCCGGGCACAGGATCCTGCCGGCATCCCACAGCTGCGGGGCCACCCTCCCACCACCCCGCCTGCACCAGCAGCAATAAGAGGGTTCTGAGCCCATCTCTCCGCGAAGGGAACGCTCCTCCTTCCCAGCAACAGGCTGGCACTAACGGGGTAACCCACCCGGAGCACAGGGAGGCAGCCGGTGCTGTATGCGTGCATTTCTCCAGCTCAGCCGCAGCTCCGAGCCGACCGCAGCTAAAAGCAAAGCTCTGCGCTGCAGGTGGGCAGCAGCTCACACTGACCACAGCCAGCAGCTGCACAGCAGGAGCTGAGCACAGCCCCCCCAGCGGCCCCTCGGCTCACATCCCCAGGTGTGCTCACAGCTCCAACGCCTCAGCGCCCGCCCCTCACAGCTGCCCAGAGCACCTCCCAGGTTCCTGCTATTAAAGCCAGAGGAGCAAAACTGCACGAGATTATCGCTGTAATTTATGTGGTGCCCTTCAGATTTACCCAAGGCCGATGCATGCAACGCAGCACCAAGGTTGTTATTGCTATTAATCTCTATTATTTAGTTCTGACATTTATTAAGTGGCCTTCCTGCGGGCTGGGCCACGCGCTTCGCATTTCTCAGACCAGAAACAAACAGTGGGAAGCGGAACGGCCACAACCTGCCTGCTGAGAGCTCAGGGGTCCCCATCGGAGCTCCGTCCCGGGGCAGGACGCAGCCAGGCCGCCTCTGGGAGGGACGGCGCTGAAGCTCCGGGTTTGCTCCAGGCACACCAACCTCCCCTGGAGCGAGCAGCAGCTTTGCTATGTGCACTGCAGAACGGCTCGCTAGCAGCAGCTCCGTGCTCCAGAATGGCATCACAGCCCAAACAAGATCTGCTGCCTTCACGTTTAAGGAGAGCATCATTAGATGTGAGACTTCGCCTGCTAATTGCACGCAGCTCCCACGAAAGCCATCAGCTTGCTGTGCACCATTACTGCCCGTGAGCTGCTCTGCCCTCCCCAGCACACGGCCTCACTCTGGCTCTGCCCTGCACTGCACCGGGCACGGGGCTCCCTTTGAAGGCACCTCCGCCTCCACCCAACAACACACAGAGCCACAGAGCTCAGCTCCCCTCCCTATAACACAGAACTCTCTGAGCAGGGGCACGGGGCCAGCGCTGCTCTGATCTCGCACTGAAGGCATTTCGGAGTGCGAGCATCCAATTAAAATCTTTACCTCCCCAAACCTTCCTTCCACATCGGTGCGGGCAGCGGAGGAAAATCATTGCTGCTGGAGAGGCGCAGCCATGGCTCACACCGCCAGCACGGAGGCAGCGCAGTGCACAGAGACCACGCAGTGACCGCACTCACTGTAAGCAGGCTGGGACCACCAGGTGCTGTTGTAGGTGAGCTCCTCCCTTCCCCAGGCTGCAGAACTCCCCCCAGCGTCCCTCGGCAATGCTTCATCTTTTTAGGATTAAGGTTTAATCTGCTCAAGCGAGCCCAGGCCGTGCTACAGAACGGGACTGCTGCTCATCCACCGCACGGGGAGCTGGGGGCAGAGCAGGAGGGCAGCACCCATCACCTCCCCGCTGGTGGGGCGGGGCGATGTGGGACCGTCTGAGATCCCAACCAGCAGAGAAGTCCCCTCCCCAACCCCTGTGCCGCTGCCCCGGGCTCAGTGCAGCAGTCTGTGCTGCGATGGACCTGGAGCACGGCAGCCCTGATGCACTCACAGCAGCGCCAACGAGGCCCTGCTAATTGGGAGGGACAGGAGCGGCGGGCAGAGGTCGACAGCTGCCCGAGGATGCTCCGTGATTTGCCGCAGCATCGCAGCATCAAAAGATCGCTGCCAGGAAGGCACCGCTGGGCCGGGGTTGCAGACCTCAGCCTCAACCCGAAGTGACGGCTGCTGCTCAGCGGCGCCTTCAGCCCACCCGGCACGGGGCTGGGAACGAGCAGCAGAACGGCACGGGGCGTCCCCCGCCCCGCCAGGCTAAGCCCGGCTAATCCACAGCCTTGCAGGGACGAGGAGAGGGGTTAACGGCAGAGGGCTGAGTGCAGCACTCCTCCAACATCCGCCTGCACAGCGAAATCCATCACAGTGCAGCCCCTCTGTAGAAGCTGCGGGGATCGCCGTAATCCAATCAACTCCTCCTTCCCTGTGCGGTTCATCAAAAGGCACGGAGGATCCCGACAGCTTACAGAAAGAACGAACACAGAGGCGGCTCTTGTGCCTTGGAGCTACAGCCCCATACCGCTGCCCAATCAACAGCCGTCTCATGTCCTGAAAGCGAACAGCCCTGCCAGAAGGACCAGGGATGAGAAGCACCCCAGAGAGAAGGGAATCACCCACAGCATCACCATCAGGTGTCCCCGTGTGTCACAGCAGACGTTAAGGAGAGAAAGATACGGGATGGGAATCCGAAGGGACAGGGTCACCTCCCAGCCCTGCACCCAAAGCCTCCAGGTGGCTCTCAGCTGCTTGGCACCCTGGGCCAGCCCAGCACTGAGCCCAAATCCCCGCTAAACCAAGAGCCATTTTTCCAAGGTCGGCGCCCTGGAAAGCTCCCCTTTGAAGGTGACTTCCCAAGCTGCTGAAATCCAGCATCGGCAGGATTTTCCCTTATAATAATAATAATCCTGTGGAGATTTACCTAATCTCCGGGTGACTCACTCTGCTGCCTGTATCCCACCCTGATTACTGTAACACTCCTCAGCCTCTCCCGAATCCCATCTCCCTGCACAGCCACACATCAGTTCACCCCAGCCCGCCTTACAGCTTCTCCAGCCTGCAAAGAACCTCTCCCTCCTGCTAACACTCCCAAACCCTGACGTGTGTGCAGAGCACCCCTGTGCTGTACAGCAACCCTCCCCCTGCCCAGCCTTCCCCAGGGCTCCACCGGACCGCAGCAGTGCAGGGAAGCAGCCCCTGCCCACACGGGCACCGATACCGCCCTCCTCCAGGCAGCACCTGGGAGCCTTCTGCTGCACACAGGACCCGGGACAGATCCAGATGAGCCGCCGTGGGGTGACGCACTCATCCTTCAGCCCTCAATTCCCTCCTCCATCATTTCATAATCCCCTCTGGGAAGGGACAGCCATGCCTCCCTGCTCCCCTCCACTCCTCCGTGTCACTGCAAGGGAGAGTCCCCAAACGGCTTCCAAAGTCAGCAAATATCTCACCACGGCAACTCGGGCAGCTCCACATCTCAGGTGATTTCGGAGTTCCATGGGCTGACCCACTCCGCCACCTTCTGCAGGAGCAGAAATCGCCCGCGCTGAGCTGCAGCCTTCATCAGATGAACCCTGAGCAGGCAGCGAGCTCCAGCCACAATTCCCCCAGCACAGCCCCGCACAGAGCAGCAGGCATTAACAACACTTGTTCACTCGACATGAACCAACCGTGGCCAAACTCCCAGAAGAAGCTGCTGAAGCCAAGAAATTAGCAACACTCCAAGAAGGAGCATATGTTTGTATGCATAACAGTGAATCATCTTACAATAGTTAACAGCGCACAGGAAAACAAGGGGAAAACAGCTCCATCCCCTGCTTTGGGCACAGCCCTCCCCGGGATCGGGCCGAGATGCCAGCAGCGTGGTCTATCTGGTTGCTTCTCCAGGAGTTCGTGGCGTGGACAACCGGAGATGCACAATGGACACACCCTCCCCATCCCACCACATACACAGAGAAAGCACCATCGTGGGTTAAAATAAAGGACCATGGAGACCTGTGCTCAGCCACCACCCCCTCGTGGAAGGGCGTCCTCCACCCTGGGGTGGGCAGAGCCTCACGCTGGGCCCAGCTCTAACAAAGCCTCGTTCACCCACAGCACCGCCAGGCTTCCTCCCCGCGCCCTCTCTTCCACGGTATCTTCCCAGCCTCATTCTTTCACTGGCAAAAGCAGGTCACCATCTGCTCTCCCTCCTGACTCTGGCTGGATGACAGCGCCTGCCTCTGCAGGAGACAAAGCAGCCGCTCCGCAAAGCGCTCCTTGCCGCGCGCGGGGAGCCCACAGAGCTCCTCTCCCAGCGCTGCCCAGCGAGGCCAGCGCTGCCGGCTGTCACAGGGAGCCCCGCAGGCTATGAAATAATGGCCAGGAACGTCCGCCGCATCCGTCAGCGCACCCAGGAGATGGGAGAGCTGCAGCCTCCCTGCAAGGCAGGAACCCAACCTGCTCGACTGGGAGCTGTAATTTCTGTCCCGTGTCCACGCTGGGCGCGTGGTGTGAAGCACCGGACAGGTGACAGGTAAGGACAGCACCTCCGCCTTCCTGGTCCCTCCGATCAGCTCAGGAGGAGAAAGCAGGAGATTTATAAACAAGCACTCCTGTCAGTGGTGGGGAAAAAACCAAAGCAGTAGAACCAACGTGGGCTGCCTGCTGAACCAAAGGACATTCTTATTCCTCCCCTTCTCTGCCAGGATGGGCCGTGCAGTGACAGCCCACCCACCGCACCCAGCTCAGACCCCCCAGCACTGCCCACACCTCCCCTTCCCCGGGCTGAGCTGAACCTGGGCTGTCCAAGAGCAAACCGTCCACGTGTCCCAGTGTTACACCCTTTGTCACCCAGGCGAAGCCACCGAGCGGCACCGCTCCGCATCCATCCCTGCATCCCAGCACGGCGGTTGCCGCGGCAACGGCCAGTTTGGAGGCTGGAAGGTTTATTATCAGTTTCTCTATTGAATAAAACCTTGGATGGAATTTCTCCCTGCTGATGCAAAGTGTCACGGATTTGTTTCTGACCCCGCCGAAGCTCCCTCTTTATTTATAGATTATCGAGGCCAACCCTCAGCGCCTGCTACCAAAGGGAGGCAGAGCAGCGCCCGGATCCCCACGCACAGCACCCGAGCCCTGGGGCAAAGCAGGCTGGAACGGAGCTCGTCTGGACACTTCCCAAACGCTGAACAAACACTGCCTGCTGCTAATTAAAAGGCAATCAGCTGTCTCCTCGTAAAAAATAAAAATGCAAGGCCCAACTTTCCTGCAGCGCAGGGATCCGTCCCGCAGGGCGCCCCGGGGAGCAGCTCCCATCCCACAGCAGGAGGGGGGGGCTGGTGAGTCTGCCCCAGGAATCTGGGAGAACTGGGTAGGAACGGCTCCTCAAACAGGAGATTTCCATCCTGGTGGAGCTCACTGTTGCAGTGTCAGAGACTCTTCCCACACGGCCCAATTGCCCTTGCTCCAAAACTCTCCAGAATGCGCTCCCAGCACCTCTGAAGATGCACACCCTCTCAGCAGGTTCTCTGAAGCACAACCATGGGATGCGAGAAGCACTGTGGGGTTTTAATGGGTTTTGAAGAGCCCGGAAGGAGAAGGAGCACAGAACTGGGGCAGCTCTGTGCCAACCCGCTCCCACCTGGCCTCTCCCAGCAGAGCCATCCCAACAGGGGACATCCCCAGAGCTCGCTGGGGGCTGTGCATGTTGGAGGTGGTACAGCAAAGATCTACGGGTCACTGTCCTCAGCATCAGTGTTATCCTTGGAACATCCTCGCCAAGGGAATAAGAATCACCTCCTGCCTGACTTCTGCCAAGGCGTCCATCCAGAATCCCTCCTCTATCTCACACCGACTGCGATCGCGCACGGAACCGGCCCTGCGGTGCTTTACTGCCCTCTTCTCACTGGAGAGCAGCGCTGGGTTCCACGGAGCAGGGACTCCCTCAGCCTTCAGCTCCCACAGCCGCTCTCATCTGTTTTCTGCCTCAGCCACGAGCAGCCACGAGGGAGACTCGGGCTGATGACAGAAGCTTTGTGAAGCGTGGAGACACGGCACGACGGCGGCAGCGCGGTAATGGGACGGCGCTCAGAGCTCAGCGCAGGGGCACTGCCCAGCTGGGAAATCCCCTCCAAGCCTGCAGACAGTTCCTTCCACTTGTCAGGGGAGGTCCTGAGGAGCACCAGCTTTAACCCCGCTCCGTTTGCAGCACGCATCGATCCGCTACCGGCGCTCACTGCGGGTGCTGCGGAGCAGCAGCGCTGCCACCAATTAGCAGATGCTCCCTGCCGCATTAAGCCCAGCGGACAGCAGGCAGAAGCCCTCAAAGGCCCCGACTCCAAGCACAATTGCTTTCTGTGTTATTGCACTTCCAATATGAGGCCGATCTCTATTTACCCCCCATGCCAAAACATGCTAACTGGATGGACAGCGAGGGCACGGCGGACAGCTGGGCTCCACACGCTGAGCAGGACGGGGCAGGGAGGAAAGCAGTGTGCTCTGAGGCTGTGGCAGAGCGAGGTGAGCAGCGTGCACACGGACTGCAGGGAGCAAAGCAAACCCATGAGCTGTCTAGCTGAGAGGCATTCCTTTCATGCTGCACAACTGCTTCTCTAATCAGCTCACCGCTGAGGACTCAAACAACAGAACATGTTTTCTCCTCAAAACAAAGAGCTGATTGCGATTGATCTGGAGATGGAAACAATCCCAGGTTGTCTCCTACAAGGCCAGAGAACTGCCTCGGGGCCGCTCCGTCCCCCAGCTGCTGCCCTGCACCCACAGAGCCCCAGCCAGGCTGCAACACCTGCAGGGCAGCCCAGGTCCACCTGCACTGCACAGCTGTACTCCTGTACAGCACAGCGCCACGGGATGCCCCTCGGGATGGAGGCTGAGATGATGCCCAGCATTGCTGCGCTCAGCAGAAAGCTGTTTCCATTCCAGCTCCCGTAGCTGTGCCTTCCTGCTGCGAATGGGTTTTGCAGTGCTGCTTTGCTGGGCTCTCCCCCAGGTTTATCACAGAGGGTGCAGCAGCATTCACGCAGCACTGAGCTCCCTCCTCAGAGCGGGGTGGCGGAGGCTGAAAGCTGTCCTGTCATGATACGACACTGCAGCAGGGACGAGCGGGTTTGGTTTTGTTTTTTTCAACATAAAAGCACAAGGAAATTGCTTTTTGAATCTCAGAGACCGGAGCCGGTCTGATGTTTAAAGCCTGCCACAACTCTGTCACACAGGACTGGCAATTTCGTCTCCAATTTCTCAGCAGTCCCTCTAGAACGGCGCGCAGCAGATTGCCCTGATTCACATTATCAGCACCATTTGCCTCATGAAAGACAGGAGGACCACCCGAGACCGAAAGCAAAGCTGCTGCCCTCCAGGTTTCCCCTCCCGTGGGCTGCATCGTGCCTCTGCTTTCAGGCCCCCGTCTGAGCCACGCAGTCTGAAACTGCTGCCCAGCAAACGCAAAACTCCCTGAAAGAGCAGCAAATCTATTCCCTCCCCAGGCTTTCAGACGCCATGGATAATTGATGCATGACTCCACGAGACAAAGAAATAAACCATTCTTCCTTCTGAAGGCCCCTCCTGCCTCTCCGAGCTGGGCAGCCTTTGACCTTGAGTTCTCGCATTAATGCCTGCACGCAGGCGGGCAGGATATCACACGCACACCCCGCTCATCTCCTGGGGCTTCGCTTTCTTCTGCCCCTGAATAATGGCAGCTTTGTCCTCCAGTAAATGAAGGAGCAGCCACTTTATTGCAGGCCCAGCTTGTTGGCGAAGATAAACCCAGTGAAAAATGTCACCTGCTGATGCGATCCGCCCCGCGTGCCACTTTAGCAGCTGCTCTATCCCAAACACACATTATCGTCAAACAGGTGGAGCAGTGGCAGCACGCACAGCACATATACATAAACATGAGAGCAGGAGGAAAGGTGGCATTTCATCTCTCAGTGCTGCAGCCCCGGCTTGGAGACCTGCTTGGTTCAGCAGTGCCAGCAGCCAGGCCAGCAGCAAAGCCCCTCTTCGCCCCATTGGCACCGCAGTGCCCAGGAACAGAATTCCTGGGGGTGGGCAGCAGAACCCCTGCAGACAGCTGAGCCCAGGCAGGATCCCCAGCAGCAATGGGGACAGAAGGGAAGCGCCCCAGAACTGCAGAGCTGGTTGGGACTCCAGTGCTGGAGCAGCTTAACGCACGGCTGCACTCTGAGGCGCTGGGGCTGCCAGCCATCACACAGCACAGGGCAGAAGGCAGGCAGACACAAGTGCTGTTTGCAGAACAGCTGCCCAGAACTGCCTCCCATCCTGCCTGTCCCTGGAAGACTCAGTGCTGTGAGCATCACTTAAAGCCATTTCCAAGCAAAGGCAAACGGTTTAATTCTGCCGCCCTTTGGCAACCTTGCTTTGATTTCTTACTGAGGTACCGAAATAAATGGAAGGCTTGGATTCAGCTCAGCAGAACGCAAACACGAACGCCGTGTGACAAATTACCTTTGCAGGCACGAAGGATTCACCTGGGACAGTGCTATTACCCAGTAACCAGGAAGCAACCGTGGCTTATCAGCGTCACTTCTAGCTCTGCAGGAGCAGCTTCCACCTCTGATGTGAGTGTGCGGGAGACGCCAGCCCCCTCCTGCTCCCAGCCCCCTCCTGCTCCCAGCCCCCTCCTGCTCCCAGCCCCCTCCTGCTCCCAGCCCCCTCCTGCTCCCAGCCAAGCAGCTCAAGCCGTGGCGCGATGGTGCGGCCGTGCAGCAGCAGCACGCTGAGCCTTGGCAGCGCTCCGCAGCCCTCCTGGGGTGTTTGGATTTACTGTCATCATTAAGGACGAAGACGCAAATGCCAGACGTAAGGCATCCTGTAACGGATTTAACGTAGGCTGGAGAGGAGTTAACTGAAACGCAGAGCATTCGTCTCGCTTTAAGTAATTATCCTTGCAGGAAGAATAGTGCTACCACAAGCAAGCCTGCAGTCATTTCTGACACCTTCCCCTGACCCCTCTCCTACTTAAAATTTCTGGCTAGCTTTACAGAAAGGAAAGCAAGGCTGGCTCATTAACGGAGGCACAAAGAACAACTACAGTAGGTTGGGATGGAGTCCACACGGTAATCAAAACAAGGCTTTGTAGTTAGCATTGAATTCCTGCTGTCTCAATTACGTTTGTGGAGCCTGGCCCGTGCTGCACGCAGCTCTGCGTGGTGAGACTTTTCTTTGTGCCTTATTGGCTGCACGGAGCGGGACTGTGAAAGCAGTTTCCTTGACAACATTTTTTTTTTTAATGGAATCCTTTTCTCCCTCCCTTCCCCGCTCTGTGGCTGCACGATGAGGCCTCACTCGGAATCCTGACTCGGAATCCCGGTAGCAAAGATACCTCCAGTGTGAATGAGCATCACACAAAGAGAAGTGCCCATCAGGCCCCTGTCCCAAGCACGGCTCACAGGGCGGCGGAGCAGCTCGCTAACAGCTGTGAAGAGAGGCTGCAATTAGAATTAAGTGCATTCTGCAGCTCTTCCTCCAGGTTTTCCCCCTATTAGCCTGACCACATTTCACAACCAGTCACTTCATCTTCAATGCCTAAGGAGAGAAGGGAAGAAACCTACAGCTTACACAGACCCCAACAGCCACCCCAGCTCCGCTCACAGAGGGCGCCCTGCCACGCAGCACACTGCAGCTGACTGCTCCAAGCCCCCCACAGCCCAGGAGCCCCCAAACCTGCACCCAGCTCCCTGTGCCCACGACTGGCTTGCTGCCCCCGAGCAACACAAAAGCACGTGTCAGGACTGCTGAAATATCTCCCAGCAAAACAGATGCTCCCCTCCCTGCCAAACGCTGAAAGGACGGGATTGAAGTGTTCTGCAGGAACAAATCGATCCCTGCGTCATGCTCAAAAAAGCAGGAGGCTGCTGCTCTCCCAGCACTTTGCTCTTCTACCTGAGCTCACAGGCAGCAATGAGATCAGGAGCCCTCTGATGCTGCACGAACATCTCCCCCAGCCCTGCTCAGCGCCAGCCTGATGGGTTTTGCTGTCCTTTTCTCTAGGAAAATTTTCTTATTTCGGTCCTAAAGCTGTTTATATTTCACACAAGAGTGTCCTCTCCCCTTTTACGGCTGTAAATTGAAATCTGAAATGGCAATAAATCACAGACAAAGTGGCAGAAGACTCAGGCTGCACGGAGAATTACTGCAGCAAAAGGTACCCCAGAGCACTGAGTCTGGTCAGTTGGAATAGCCAGCTCAGTAGGACCACACCACCCAGCAAGCCCACGAGACAACAGCCTTTTGGATAGCAAGGGCAACACAAATCAGAGACAAAACAGTAGCCCAGGAAGGTCAGCAGCTCGGCACACCGGCCTCGCCAAAGGTCGCGCAACGGCCTTCGGAGCACAGCGCCAGGCAGAGCACCACGCTGCGCTCCGCTCTGCAGAGCGCCACAACCAGCAGCACGGGGCCCCTCCCAGCACCGCAGCGTGTCCCTGCAGGGTGCTCAGCACGGGGACAAGCCTTTCAACGAAGGGCTCCGGCTCCAGCGCTCAGCAAAGTCTCCCCACCAAAGTGGCACCAGGAAGCACAGGAGGACGGCCTGGACCCGCTCTGTCCCCACTGCTGACTGCACAGCCCTGAAGGAGTCACGGCTTTGCTCAGTGCTTTTGGTTTCCCTCAGCAGGCAGAGAAGAAGCAACTCCTTACCTGCTTCTTTTCTCCCTGGAGCTCTTCTTATTCCTCCACAGCTTTGGATCAGGAATCTTCTTCTGGTGCTGGCTCTCAGTGTCCCTCGTTTGCGTCCATCTACAAAGTTAAGCCCTGTAAGAAAGGGCACAGTCACAGCCACCTCAAATCCCAGCTACCCTGCCAGCATCACTGCAGGCACTGCCCAAACAAAGCCCCGAGCTGTGTCTCACCCACAGCCACCTCTCCAGTGCACGACCAGCACTGCCCCACACCGCACGCTGTGCTCCACAGAGCCACCCCCAGCCAGGCTCTGCTCTCTGTGCTCCCCAGCACGGGGCCTGGGAAGCAGAGAGCAGGCAGCGACCAGCATCTGCACCAACTGCCAGGTAAGCTCCGCGAGAGCTGCCTCTGTTTTGCCCCACCAGCAGCACTACCTGGAACTACAGGAAATGATTTATAACTCGTTAGATAGAAGAACTGCACTGCTATAGAGCAGACCATGAGCCCAACAGTTTCCTATCCACGTAGTCACTCCACTTCTGCTTATTCTTAACTGCTCCAGAAGGGCCACCCTCACCAATATGAACAGGCATGTGAGTGAGAGCTGTCCCCATTAAAAGGGCTATCAGTAACTGAAGCTACCTAGATGGGAGTGAAAAGAATTACCGAGAGAAACAACTCCCACCACATAGAAACACCAAGAGTGTAATTGGAACGGAGGTATTTTCATACTGACGAGCCTCTGGTTAAGAAAATGTTCCTTTCCTGCACAGTAAGGGAAAAGGTAAGAACCCGACAAGACAAAGCAAGAGCCTGGTGTTAAAAACCCCCAAAGGAACAACAGCAGAACCCCAGCACGCTGCACAAAGCCATCCTCACTGCAAGGGGACACAGCCCGACAGCCGCTGCTCTCAGCCGCGTGGCCGGAGCGCTCCATCATCTCCTTGCCAACAGGGACCAGAATTTGTTCTACTGCACTGGTGGGAAAATGCCAGGAAGGCGACACTGATCTGCTAGTAACGTGCTGCTGTGATGGCAGCAAAGCAAAGCTGATTGGATTGATTGCTACGACGGCAGAAAACAGCACCTTAATGTCATCTGAATAAATAACGCACCTCAGCTGAGCGGCGCTGCGCGGCGCAGGAGGGACCCGGCCGGGACGCAGCGCTCAAACTGACTCACGGCCACCCCAAGACAGCGACCCCACCCAGCACCGCCAGGCAGCACGGGGCTGGTTTTGCCCGGGGCACAACAGAAAGCTTTGCACCCAAACCCTCTGACAGCTCTCAGGCACGCTGCCACAGATGATGATGATTACGATTAGCATGTTTTTACACAGGTAATTTGGAAGAAAGGGAACGGTTCTCTTCTGCAGGGCTGCTCCCTGCAGGGCGGCACAGCATCTCCCAGTAGCTACAAAGCCACCAGCCACGCCGCGCTCATCAACGTTAGGAACACACAGACCAACTTGTCCGAAGGCCTCTGCAGACCAAAGAAGAGCATTTAACGTTAATGACCTGCAATAAATTTATTAGGAGCCAGAGGGAAGAGACGTTTTACTGCAAGAACTTCATTGCTCTACGTTCAAGTGCCGAACCAACACCGTGCCTGCTGGGCTCCACTCCGCTGCCTTCCCATCCATCTGCGCCTACACTGCACGACAGCCTGCACTGCCCAGGACTTTTCCCTCAGTTAAGGCTGCAGTCACAGTATGTGATAATTAGTACATTACAAACCAGAGCAAAAACTAAGGGGAAGAACACAAAGTTACACATACAGTGTGTAAAATAGAGATCATTTATTGTTCTTCAGAAGGCTCAGGTTTTTGTTCCTAACCCAGCCCAACACCTTCCCCTCCAACCCAACCTCTGACATCGGCCCTGTGTTTCATGGCACTACAAACACCCATTCTCACTGCAGAAAGTTACAGCATTGGCTTCTAGCTGGTGAGGGGGAGGCAAAAGCCAGAGTTAGGCACTGTCAGCACCACCTGCCTTCCACACAGACTCAGACATGACCAGATACGTCATTCCCCTGCTGCAGGCACTGACATCACACACCTCTGTGTCTCTCACCAATTGGAGAAGTCAGAACACTGCACACCTCAAAGGGAGGAAGCAGCTTAGTACAACACCACAGCTTGAGTCGGGCACGGGCTGAGCGCTGTGGAGTGCAGCTCTTAGCTGCAGACCTAAGGAAGGTCTGCTGGCACACCTGTGGAAGGAGGGGCTTGGCAAGTACCATTATTCTTTGTGAGATTTGTAAATCCCTTTGAGGAACAGAATTCTAGAAGTCCATCACTTGCTTTCTGACAATATCTGCACCGTTCAGCTGCGCACTAAGAACAGAACTGCCAAACAGGAGCTGTGAGGGCAGGTCATTCAGCCAGCAGCTGAGGCAGGCACTGCTCTACACCTGCAGGCACAGACAAAAGCCTTTGGTGCCCCATGGTAAAACACCACAGGAGAGTACAATCCTCAGCCTGAACCCAAAGCTTTAACTGCTGAATGCTACAATGCCAAGGTGGAAGCACGATGTCCCTGCTGGGGCAGGGCACCAAGTTAACAGGGTTTGGTAGCAGCAGCCTGGATGAAACCCCCTTTCAGTCTAAGAATGACTTGCCTTAATTCAGACGTCATCCATGGCCTTACAGAGAACGTGGTGCCAGTCCACTCCAAAACCAGCACACCTATGGTCTGCCAGTGGTCAACACGTGCTGGCCGTGTTGGTAACTGCAGATACTCCTTCCGAAAGAGCCCAGTAAAAAATAACAAGTCAATCAGTGGTTAAACTGAACTGTACGTGAGGGCTGGCCTGGGAAGATCCCCTGGGCATTTCTGTGTGGACATTCCTTTGTGCATACTACATTCACACCTCATCTACAGTACAAACGAGACCCTCCCCACAAGCCCTGGTCGCTGTGTTCAGCAAGGCAGAGCACCCAGACAGCACCAAGGAGCCTTTTCCTCCTTCAGACAAGTGAGTTAAGCTTCACCCCTCATCCGAATTGCCCCTTGCTCACCTACAACACTTCTGACCTTCAGTCTTCTGCCAGGATGGATTTCTTTATCTAACAACAGAAAGACAACCAATCTCAGCCAATTTCTTTGGAGAAGTGAGATTTGGACAGACAGACAGACACACATCACACACACACACAGTTATCCCCCACCAGTCAGAAAAGGCCTGCAGGAGGCTCACCACAGACACCCGGCTGAGGGTCTCTGTTGAGGCCCACCAGGAAGCTGCTCAGCCCTGCAGACATCCAGCACAACCACCAGGAACCCAGGGCGCCCAGACGGGCTGGAGGCAGCAGGTCGCTCCCCAGCACTGCGAAGGCTCCTCCTCAGTCCGTCTGCTAAAGAAAGGCAGCGCTATCTGTTAGAGTCCTGGAGCTGAAGCACAGGCCCTAGCTGCGGGGCACTTCCCTCAGATCAAGAACATAGTTTCTGCACAAGCCAATGCTCTGCTGGTTTTCCTTAGACATAAAATTTACTTTATTTCTTTTCTTAAAAAGTTAAAAATACAGAGGGTTCGGAAACTGATTTTCTCCTTGCAGGTGTTCAAACTGCAGCTTAAGGAGAAAATAATCCTTCACTGAAATGCTTCTCTTAATCTTTTATTGTATTTTTTCCAATCATCACCATCATTAGCACAGGGCTGGGAGCACAACTGCACCGCTGCTTCCATGACGCAGTTTGATTCCAGATTCACATTTCCAGGTGCCAAGAGTCCAGACAACAGTGCCATCTCCGTCTGGGGTTCCTACTGCACACAGCAGTGACTGTTGGCATCTTTGAAGCGTAATCGCATCTTAGGTCGGTATTTCTCAAGGTAAAGCAGCTGTTTGGAATTGAAAGCTCCCCTCCTTTTCCTAAAACAAACAGAATGAAGGCTAATATCAATGGCAAAAGTACTGCTCCAGTCACTGATACAGACACACACTCAACTTCTTGTGTTTCAAAGCTTTTCTGCATCCATAAAATAGTGTTTGGGATGAGCTGTGTCCCCGCTGGCAGTCCGAGGAAGGAGCTGGACCAGCACATGCAGCTCATTACCTACGTGCCAGTATTAAAATCCTGCTAGCAAGTTTCAGGATATCTCCTTGCTTTGGGAGAGTTTATTTCCAGCAGCAGCAGCAGCCACCGAGCACCACAAGGTCACCCTTCCCCTGCAGATGCACGTGCTGCTTGTATTAGCTAGGCAAGCCCGTGACAGCCAGATAGAAATATATAAGAGATACTCAAAAGAACTTCTCAGTGTGAGAGGCACTGCATCCAGGAAAGGGAAAAAAGGAATTGAAGAAAGGGCAAAGTTCAGAAAAATCTGTTGACAGCAATATAGTTTACACAGATAACCAAAGACCCTGGGAATCCATAGAGAGACAAATTGCTTTCTGGGCAAAGCTCATTCAACATCATCATACCCGCTGGGCTTCATTTCGAGATCCGATGTTATCAGCGAGCCAGCAGAGCTCTGCAGGCTCATCCTTTACCAGTTCTGCTGTTTCCCAGATATGGGGCTGCTGACATTTCCTGAGTGGATGCTGCACTCGTGCACAACGCCTGCAGCACTGCTGCACTGCATGGGGGCCCAAACCGCCCCCGCTGGTCCGAGCAAGGAGCGATCAGTGCACAGCCAGCCCCACTCAGTGCTCACAGCCCCAGCCCAGGCCTCCCCCAGCTTCAGAAGCTTTGGGGTCCCTTCGTACAGCAGCTTAATGTATAGGCCAATCAGAAGGAAAAAAAAGAGGTGGGGGATATCAGCTCATCTTTAACAGACAGAAAGGGCCAAAGCCTCAGCAATCATGTCAAAGTCACGGCTGTTAGTTCATGACAAGAAGATGAGTCAGAAATCCAATAAGCTCTGCTGAAGATGCATGTTGTCCAAACACAACGAAGTGAGGAAAGGAGGTTGAACTTACTGCCTTATAAACTGAACTGCATCTTCGTACTTCATTCCACATTCAAGGAGAGCAAGTGCAACCAGGACAGGAGCCCTGCAGGAGAAATCAGGACGTAAGGAACACCCGAAGA
The DNA here is from genome assembly GCA_016647715.1 of Pavo muticus. NCBI lineage: Eukaryota > Metazoa > Chordata > Aves > Galliformes > Phasianidae > Pavo > Pavo muticus. The sequence continues at coordinate 23,105 of JACDJE010000740.1, forward strand.
AACACCACCCTGAACCCCTCCAAGTACATCAAACCTACCCATGAACAAACAGCCTAACCAGCCTCTCTGAATGTTATCTAAGAACATCTGCCTGCCGAGTGCTTAATGCAGAACTTCTTAGCAGACAGCTCTGCTCGCAGAGCTCACAGACCCACAGCTCCTGGGGTGGTTGGGGCATGAAACAATAACTGTACATTTTTATGCTCTCTCATTTCACTGTAACCCAATTTCCTACTCTGCTGAGAGGAGCCTGCAGTATCTCTTGGACCCACTTTGCTCCTCAGCACACCACAGGTTTAGCTGTGTATGAGGTAGATGCACAAAGCATTCAATGGGTGACTTCTAGAGATAAATCCTTAATACATGCTGTACACGTAACTGGGTGTTCCAGCAGCAATGAAGTGCAGTTTCCTCCTTTGGGATCCTCATTTCGGGTATCAGCCACGTGCAAAGAGCCGGCTTTTCAGGCAAGCTGAAGTCACAGAGCACACTGACTTGCTCCTGGGTGGATTTCACCCTGCTAAGCACACGGGCGCAGCCGCAGCAGGCACCCTGACAGCAGGGGAGGACTAGGCAGGCGTCAGCAATTGGGCAGCTTGAACTTACAGCTGCACAGCAAAGCGGTTCGGGAGAAAACTCCTCACTGCAAAACTACCGCGGCAGCCCCGCGCACGCACAAGCTGTACTTCACTCCCCAAGGGGAACAACCCGACATCTCAGAAGTCACTGTAATAACACAGGTCTATCAGCCTCCTACAGCCGAGGGTGAACGCTCTGCTGCAGCACACCGACCTTCCCAACCCTGCAACACAGTGAACAGCAACACAGCAGCCACTCTCCTCACGGAATTTGGTTTTCAACAGGCTGAGCCAGTCGTCCACTACCTGCGCGGGGGGCGGCGCTCCGTCATCGAACGGCCAGTCCTGCAAGGGAACAAGACGTCAGCTCCGGGCACGCAGCCCTCAGCGTGCTGAGCCGCCAGGGCACTGCCAGGGAGAGCCCCCAGCCGCACCAGCAGTTCCGTGGGCATTTTCCTCGTTAGGAGTTCGCCAGTCAATATCGTAACGCGCCACTAATTCAGCTTCCCAATACGATCTCAATAAAACCTGCGTTGACTTCCTCACAGTATAGAGCCCTTAGAAAAACAGCTGCCTTTGAAATCTCACTGCACTGTAGGTGTGTGGAAATCAATGGGCGTTCCAAAAAACACGTGAGAGATGAGAGCTCTGCAGGCTGCTGCCCGTGGCTGTGACACCATCCACAACACTGTCGGTACTACTGCAAGGAGCAGGCCTCCACAGCTCCACACAGCCCACCTGCACCGCATCCCACCAGCAAGGCTCAGAGCTGCCCAGCTATCTTCAAACCAAAAAAACCAAACATCCCACAAACAGAAAAAAAGAAGCGCTTAGAGAATGGCAAAGACAAGAGCTGGGCACACTTAGAGCTTCGCTTCTGTCCATAGAAGGAGTCGCCAGCATTTAAACCATCCGGGCCACACTGAGCGCCATCAGCATGGCTGCACATCAGAACTGCACACAAGAAGCTCCCCGTCATCTCGAGGTCGCAGCCCTCCTGGAAGCCATGCTGAGAGGAGCCCTCCACACCCTGCACCGCCAGCCCAGCACACACCACGTGCTGCCATCGCCCCAGACGCAGGCGGCGCTGTGAGAGCACTCCGCCACGCAGGGAAGGAAGGCTCTGCGGTTGTTTGGCGCTTTCACGAGCAGACTGCAAGGCAATCTCACAAAAGAGGCTCCTAACCAGAGCTTCGTATTGTTCAAAGAACTCTTCAGGTGGAAAGGAAACGGCTTTGAAAGGAGCCCTCCTCCTCACTGGCTAGAACCAAGCCTCTCGTGGAGTTTCTGAAGAGCAGGTTAACATCCAGACACGTTCTCTGAAGCCTGCAGGAACGTGGGGAAACTGAACACGAGCAGAGGTTTAAAAACGGTCACGTTTTTCAGCTTGAAATGTACTTGTTGCCAGCCCAATACCTCCTGCAGAGCAGACACAGCTGTGCAGCACCGAGCAGCGCAGCCCAGGAGCGCCTCGCATTGCGATGAGGAGCTGTGAGCAGCTCTCAGAGCTACAGACACAGAAGCTCCAAGCCACTGAAACAACTTCACATGTGATTAATGCTGAAAGACACAAAGCCTGAGGGGTGCTGCAAACTCCTTCACGAAGGAAGGAAGAAAACAAAATGACCTGGGACAACACAGCGAAATAAAAGGTTACAGGAGCAAGAGAAGTAAATCCTGCTCGGCCCAATAAGGGGTTTCACAAGAAGCTGCGCTCAGTGGCACACTGAGCAGCGTTATCTCAGCCCAGCGCCACCCGCTGCCCAGGAGGAGGCGTGTGGGCAGCCAGGCGCGAGGCACTGCCCGCTGCAAGGCGCTGCCCTTTGAAGCCGACTGCAGAGAACAGGATTTATGTCACTGCTTCTGGCTCGGGTTCAGATCCTTTCCTGCAGACCAAATACGGGATGTTGTTGTTGTTTTGCTTTTGTTTACGTGTTAATCCTCACGTCCACGCACGCCTTGCGCTGGCCTGCGGTACTGACAGCCCTCGTTTCCTCACATCGCCTTCCCAGGACCTGCACGGCACCGGCTGAGCGCTGCAGGGAGCTGCCAGGACGAGAAGCACGTAATTCTGGGACCACAGGAGTAATAGCTCAAAGTTTTGCAAGTTTTCTCTGCTAATTACGAGTTCTGCCAGCAGCGCTTTGAATTGCTGTCAGTCAGCACAGAAAACAAATTGCTAGGCTCCACGACCAAAGCAGTCATTAGTAACCAGGATGATGCACCGGGTTTCACAAACAGACAACGCAGCTCGGCTGTGCCACCCTGCAGCAGCTGGGGAGGGAGGCAGGCAGGAAAGGGGTGCTTTTATTCACCCCCTGCCTGGAGCACTCAGCTCGGCAGCACCGCCAATGCAGAACGGAGATGCCTGAGGAGCTGCACAGGATTTAAGCGACCAAAACCCCTTTTCCCAAACGCTCCCAGAACAGGACAAGACCGTGCCACTGGTGTGGGACCTTCCACCTCCAACAGCAGCCCACAGCTGTGCTGCGTGCAGCCGCTGGGCAGGAACCCATCCCTGAGCCCTCCCGGAGGCACTCATGGAGGCACCGAGTCCTGCTCCAGGCGCAGACAGAGGAGGCCCGGCAGAAGCACAACAACAGAACGTGCCCCAGATCCACAGAACAAAACTGTTGGCTGCCACTCAGTAAGAACACCTTCAGCAGAAAACAGCAACAAGCTTTACTGATGTAACATTTCCACACTGAGACCTTGCACACAAACAACTGTAAGAACCGCACAGAAACCCACAGAACTAAAGCCATCCCCAGCTCCTGCCTGCTGGATTTGATCTCTGTTGATAAACACACGTGTGCAACAGCACTGCACCAAACACAGCCTCCGATTCTCACTATGCCATCTGCCAGAGCATCTCCCTGCTCCCCCCTCCTGCCAGCACACAGCACTGTCCCATGGCACGAGAGCAGGCCCTGCTGAAATGCTCTCATTTTCTGGGGTCCGACCTCAACAGCTTCAAAATAGGCTCCAATCTCTCTCAGGCTCCAGTTTTAATCTGTGTTATTTCTATCAGTGATCAGCTCTAAGTAGCAACGTGTTACGTTTGCAGCCAGTTGGTAATTCAACACTGTTTCTGAACAGCAACAGGACTCAGCTTTGGAGAAGCACGCATTAGCAGGAAGGAAAAGCAGGAGGTGGCCGTGTCAGCAGCCAGCTAAACTCATCTCACACCAAAACAGCGCCGCGAGTCGCTCACACAGCATCGTGACTGGGATCGTCAGCACCACCGACGGCACTGGCAGCAAACCCTCCCATCTCCTCCTGCCTTCTGCTGCACACAACAGATGCCTGCTGGATTTACACCCTCCCGTTCTGCCTTCTGCAGCACAGCAATACTCAGAAGAGCCGTGCTGTACTGAACGTGGGAAGGCAAACGTGTGCAGGCACATGACTGCATGTGTTACTCAAAGCGAGAGGCTCTTCAAGAGAGTTATGCTTAGCAGAACTGATGGAAACACCATTTCCAGTTTTTGAAAAGCTTCCTCAAAAAACAGCTTTCAGCTCAAACCTCGCCAACAAGTTGAGTTTTGTTTTCTTTCTGCACAGCTGCAATCCCTGCCCGTCTCAAAGCTCCACAGCAAAGGGCACTCGGGCTGCTGCTGCTGCCTGGGCACAGGGCTGAGGGCAAGGAGGGCCTCACCCCAGCTGCAGAACACCAGGAACAGCCCTCAGGAGGAACACACTCCTCTGCTCTCCTGCAGCAACACAGAAACACTCAAGCCCCAGCTCAGGGCAGGGCTCTGCTGGCTTACACACCACGCTGTTAATCCTTCCATTTTCTGGCAACCCCAGGAGTATCACAGCCTGAACACACAGCACTGCCCCAGTCCAAGGCAGCTCTGGAGCGAGCAGAAATGCTACTCCACAGTCCAGCACTGGAACCTGAATGGCTGATCTTTCCAACAACAGGCACACGTGGCTGCCTGGAACTGGAGTAAACGTGCACAAGGACCCGGAGCCAAGAAACCTGACCAACCTGCGTGTGGAGCCTCCAGCTTCTGCAGCTGTGCCAGGGTACAAGCTTTTCTCCTAATGGAAAACCGTGAAGGTTTTCCTCCAATCGAGCCATTAAAAACAAAAAAGCAAAACACCAGCACACAACCAGTAGGACTACCTGCAAGAAGCTTGGGTGCAATCTCTGGCCTCACAACAGTGTTACTCCAGTAAAATAAACGGATTATATCTAACGCCCTATAATAATTCAGAAGTACTGCCTGGAAAAATACTGCCTGTAAGCGTGGTGTGAGCTGCTCAAAAGTCCTGCCCTGAACACCAAGCAGGAGCAGACAACACAGCCACTGCGCAGCGCCCGCTGCGAGGGCAGCAGCTCAGGGCAGCACTGCGCGTGGAGGTGAGCAGGGAAGTGCTGCCCATCAGCACCCAGCTCCCGTGAGCTGTGGGAGCCTCGTGCTTCCAAAGAGCAGCCTCTCAACGTGTCAGCTGTGGTCTCATAAGGCAGCAGTCCGAATGTGAGAGAAGAGAGCTTTATCTTCATCCTAGAAGGGCAGCAGTAATGCCAAGTGCTGTATCGGGGGGAAAGGACTGAGCTGAACAGCATGAAACACAAGGCTGAACAGACCACAAACTGTGAGTTCACACTGGATTAGCACCAACCCAGTCACTAAAACACAACCCAAAATATCTCAACAAACCCAGGAATAGACGTTTCTATTCCAAAAGAAGCTGTAGAAATGAATCAGCAAATACATTTCAGAGAGGCACAGCGAGTACCTCAAAGCCAGCCCTGTCTGGTGCAGGGGATCATACAGCCAGCCTGAGACAGCCAGCTCCTCCCAGAACACAAAGGCTATCCCCACCCCTCACCTGCAAGTGATTCTTAGTGTTAGACAGTTCTAAAAGGCAACTCACTAGAACTTGGATTCCTTCCTTTTCGATAGGAGCTTTGTCATAGGTGGCATCACAGACTCGCACCAAGGTTGTCACTCCGTACTTCTTCAGCTCCTGTGAGAAGGGAAAACAAATGAGTGCACTGGGAGGGAGAAACAAAACAGCTCCAAAACCAAACAGCCTCACACGGATCGAAGGTGACCGCACAGCAAAGGAGGGAGGGGCAGCCCTGAAAGGAGCAGTCGTGACCTGCTGGATGGTTACAAGTGACAGAATGAGTGTGAGCCACCTCGGAGCTGCTCCTCTGCAGGGAAAAGCCGGGGTGGAAACAAAGAACACGTGAGAACAAAACTAAAATAGCTGCTTATCCTCCCCACGCAGCTGCTTCTTCTCTTTAAATAGAAGCCTGGGACTGCTGGCTTCAGCCAGCGCTGCCATTCTGGGGCAGGGAGGAGCAGAGCACACCGCTGCGCTGCAGCTGCCCGGGAACGCGCCGTAAGCAGCGCACCGTGCTGACAGCCAGCAGACCCAACACGGGCTGCTCCGGCTCACTCCGAAGGTTCATGCAGCAAGCAGAACTGCCTCGTGTTTGCACTGAGCCCCTGTGACCCGGACCAATTAGCAATAATATCTGTCCAGACAGAAGCCTCCTGACGAAGGAAGGCAAACCACAATAATAAGACCAAAAGCCATGAGGCATCGGACAGAACCGACCACTAATATCTGGGTGGTCTCATGGTGAAGGGCACACTGCTGACTGATGGAAGGCTGTCAACAGCTGCAGCCAGACACCAGCATCAGATGGCAGCACCTCCTTGGAATGGAAGCTACCTAACGTGCAAGGCAGCAGTCCCCCAGCTACAAAGGGCACGAAGGTAGGGCAGACTTGGAGCACGCCACACTGCAGAAATGCACTGCTCGCTATTTCTCCCGTTACACCACCTGTTAATTCTCCAGATAACCGAGTATTAAACTGTGTGTTATTTCTGACTTTTGAGTCAATAATGGTCTGATCCACCGTCCACCAAAAGCAGCCCTTCCCACAGCTGGGCCGGGCAGACGCCACTTCTCAGGGATGAATGCTGGTACCTGAAACAGCTGGCAAGGCCGGGAGTGGAAGGGCTTGGAGAAAACACACTGTAAGCCAAAACACCTGTGAGTGCTGAGCTGAATCCTACTGTAGGGACAGCAAAGATCATAAACCAGTTATAATTCCATCAAGTGCTACTTGCAAAGCCAAAAGATCAGCAATCTATCAGAAGCAATGTATTATTTAATGAAAAATAACATTTGGAGTCACAGAACATGCAGTCCTTTCCAAGCCAGGACAACAATGGCAGAGGTGCAGGTCTGCATTCTAGAATGGAAACTCCTCCAACCTCTCAGTCATTTTTGCCAAATCCTGCAGTCCTGTGGACCCCTTTCTGTCAGAACACCGACCACAGTCAGCACACGGTGCTGTGTGACGGACAGCACAGCTTTGTGAGCGGGTGTGAATGCAGCACAGCGCTTCTGTGCTGCCCCACGGCGCAGAAAGCAGCAGGTCAGGAAGGAAGGATGAGGCCCACGGGGTGCCTTACCTCTATGAACCTGCAGAGGGTCGCATTGGTGGGGTTGTGGGTGATGAGGAAGCGCATGCCGTCATAGCTGATCTCCACGGGGGCCGGACGGTTCATAATGGCAGCAGGTGTGTGAGGGGCCAAAAGTTAATTAAAAAAGGAAAAAGAAAAAATCAATAACCTTGGAAACGTTTCACAGCAGAAAACATTAAAAGACCACTAAAATGGCTGGGGTTGATCAGAGCTTGCGCTGATGTTTGTTCCTTAAAGATCTCGCTCCTACAAAAGCAGGTTTGCTTCAGAATCCACTTGGCTTCAGCTTCGGCCTCGGTTACTGCAGCTGGTATCCTTCAGACCCCGCAGCTCTACGTGCAGGACTAGGCAGCCTGTTCTACATTTAGGCACTGGTGAGGCAAAAAAGTAAGGGCAGGTTTTCTCTCCACTTTGTTTTCTTGACGCTTAGTTTCGCTAGAGTCAGTAAGAGGAATATGCTTCCAAAGTGCAGCAGATATCCCATATATTGAGCGTGCTCGCTGTGTCGCAGTCCTCCAGCAGTGCAGGGGTGGCACACCGAGCCCCGCGCTCACTCGTGGGCCCTGGCGCTGTGCTGGGCCTGGCAGAACTCTGCCCTCACGCTCAGAATCGCCATAAATGTGCGACGTGAACTCCGACAGAACACCTGAGGAGAGGAGAACAGCAGTCAGAGGGGGCAGCTCCCAGCGGCAGGGGCACCAAACACTGCGGTGCCTTCCAACCCTGCGGCGGTACGGGCGGAGATGAGGCTGCAGCCATCCCCAGTGCCGTCAGCGCAGCACAGAGCTGCGCTCCTTCCCGCCTGTGGAGGGTTCTGATCAAAAGCAGCTTTAGACTTTGATCAGCCATTGCCCCGAGAGCCCCGAAAATAATCAGTTCAGAAGAAGTCTCCATGCATCTGATGCTCATAAACATTTCATAAGAGAAAATAGCAGACCAATCCTACACAAACAAACTGTACCTTTGAATCAAGCTTGTACCATTTATAACTATTTATGAAAACAAGGATGACTAAAACTGCCCAGAAAAAACCAGCCAACCACGTTTCCAGTGAGTGCCACCCTTAGCAAGCAAGGCAATGAGGAGCAGAAAGCAAAGAGGAGGGAACGCGTTGTGCATCGTTTGCTCAGAGCACTCGGAATGGGGGCACACCAAAAACCTCCAGGTGCAGCAGAGAGCAGCGGGCGGTGAGGACAGCCCAGGGCCCAGCAGCACAGAGAAGTGCAGACGCAGAACAGGAGCTGCTGCTACTGCTGCTCCCAGCCCCGACTCCGATCACCGATGCGGTGACAGTTCCGGCTCCTTCCCAGCTCTGCTGCACAACGCTACAAAGCACTGCTGGGAACTGTGCTGCGCCACGGCTTCGTTTTTGGAATGAGAAAAGAAAGGAGGGTGCGAGTGCCACGTGTGTGAGCTGCTGCCGGCTCAGAAGCACCCCCAGCCTCCTTCCAGCAGCCTCCCCACAGCAGCACACACCCCCTGCAATCTGCCATCTCCAAAGCAGCGGAGGGCTCAGCTAATTGTAACACCCTTCAGTTACTCGCAGTCCTACCCGTGCCCGCAGCCCGGGGCATTCAGGCAGCAGCTCCCAACCTTAACACGGAGGATTCAAAGCACAGCTGGTTTAGCAACAGCAAGAAAAGCCACAGCAGCACAGCTCTGCCACAGCCTGTAGGGGAACGGAGCAGAGCGAACCGACGCCAACCCAACACTGGAGACCCAGAGCTGACCCAGCACACAGCGCTGCTTTCGCTGCACACAGGTGAGCGGGGCTGCAGCCTGCCGGACCGAGCTCCGACGTGACATCACAGCAGGTTGAAGTTTAACTGCAGCAGAACGCTCCACGTCTCACTTCCTGCCGTCTCACAGCGCAGCCCTCCTGGATCTGGTGACAGCAAACCTAAGTAGGTCAGTAATGTGTCACATCCAAGGGGTGGAACAAAGAGCTCCATCACCTCCCGGGGGCACGCCGCCGCTCTGCGCGTTGGTCCTCAGAGGAGGAAAACAGCTTTGCTGGGCAGAAAAACTTTACCTGACGACATCAGCTATTTTGGAATACCGAAGCAGACCCCTAAACTCAGCAAGTAAAAGTGCAAAGCCAAAGAATCACTGCGAGGCTTCTGTTAAAGGCAGCAGCAAACAGAACGCAGGGAGGTCACACAGCACGCCGAATGGCTGCAGGCAGGAACGCCTGAAGTTCCCACCCCAAAGCTCCGCAGCGCTCAGCGCGTTAATGAGACCCTCATCTCAGAGCAGCCAAATGAAGGCCGGCAGAATTACCTTTCACTGACATGAAGTCAAAAATCACCCGAAGAGCAGCAATTATTTCCTTAAAGAACAGCTCTCAATGCCAAAAAAATGCGTTAATTAGGTTGCCAGAGGCAAGAACAAAGATGTTTGCAATAACCTCCCCCGTCTCAAAGCAGTTCTTCCTCAGAGTGACTCAAACACAAACTTCACAGAGGAACCCAGGGATAATTTACTGGCACGGTGACTTGGGATCGGGGCTCACCCCAGCTGTGAGAGCCCCTCTGAATGGGTAGCACTCGAGTCCCTGAGCGCCAGGTCCTGCACTGCCATAACTTTACCACGTATACCACCGAACCTCAGCCTTCTCGAAGCACAGCAGCCTGCTGTAGCCAGGCACTGAGCCAAGCACCCGCACGTTCCAGGCGCTGCAGAACGCCATGCAAGGAAGTCCTGTTGGGAGGCACTGCGAGGGTCCCCCATCCCCAACTGACATCACCTGGCGCCTCCTGGAGAGCGGCCTGAAGCCTCACAAAGGAAGAGCTCCAAAACCGACCCGAGGCCCCAGCAGGGCCATTATAACACAAACAGCTGCCAGCAGACCTTGGCATGGGAGACCAGGATTGGAGTGGAGCAGCAGAGGCTCACGGCGTTACAAAGCATGCTGCCCGAGGCAAAGAGTGCCAGCTTTAAGCAAATCCTTCGGACATTCTTCTCTGCAGCACCAATAATGTGGTTGGAAGAGCCTCGCCCAGCGCTACCAGAGCTGCCTGCCCAGCAGGGCAGGTCGCTGCAGTTACACTTCTCCTCCCCCAGCACATTACTCGAGAGGTGCTCTAGAAGTGCTGCCTACCAAGGCTCTGAGGTGGCACCTCCTGTGAGCTCAGCACCCACGGGACACCAGCAGCCCCAGCCTGCACAGCCCGACCCGCAGCACAGGGCCTGCCCTGCAGCGACGGCACCGCGCCTCCCCAGGGCACGGTACGAGTGTTAATTAGCTAATGGCTCAGGAGTGATTAAAAACATAAAGCGTCCTATTTAAGTCTGAAAACCGATTTCCAGAAGGATCGGACGCTCATGTAGCACCCAATCCTATTTTTAAAACAGCTTCATTACTGACACATCCCTCCCTCCTGGCACTTCCAACTGCAAACTATTCCGCTGAAGTTCAGCAGGGAAGACGGGGCTTCTAATTAGGAAAGCCAGGAAAGCCCCATCTCTAAACCTTCTGAACTCCCCAGCGGTGCTGTCAGATTTCTCCCTCCTGGTGTCAGCAATCTGCACTTCAAAGACCTGAGCACTACTGAACTGATGGCAGTAAACAGCAGCAAAGTCCATCTACAACCTAAAAAACAAGAAACGGCCAATTTCAGCCAATCAACCTTCAGCTTTTTGTGCTTGGAAAGCGAGGCACACAGGGACGGAACCAAAGATGATGACGTGTCGTACACGGCCATGGAGCGGGAGCACCCAGTGCCCCCACCCAGCGGGCTCCAGCAGGATGAGCACAGACAGCAGCCGTGCATGCATCTGAAAGGCACTGGGCATGCCCGGGAGTTAGTTAGCTCCTGCTCTCATTTGACTCAATCACCAGGGAACAACAGTCCACCACGATGCCCGTCTCCACAGCCAGGCTGAGTGAGCTGCAGCAGTCTCTGCGCCTACAGATATGACCAACGTGAGTTACAGCTGAAGCACCCCGAGCTCCCAGCCCTCACGCTCAGCTCCAGACATTACAAAGCCTGAGAAAGCCTAACGAGGCCAATTTGAGAGGAATGTCTTTCAAACTACTACAAACACGCACAGATAGGATTAAAACGTAAGCGAGGGGCAGGCCTGCTCATCACCTCCGCCTGTTTATTTAGGCTGGTTCACTAATTGAGAAAGAATGCTTAAATGGATTCCTGCCTTGAAGGACTTTTCATGTGAGATCAACCTGAGTAAAACCGAGGCACCAACAGAACCGGCGCCAGCCCCGACCAGCAGCACGGCAACTCCCAAAGCAGCCTGCAGCTCGCTCTCCTGTGCTGCATGAGAAACAAGGGACAGCACCAGGAATCCCTCGCCCCAAAGCGCACGGCTGGAAGTGCTTCCTTCTCTGCACAGACAGCTCAACAGCTTGCAACAGCTGCAGCTCCCACCCACTGCAAAACGCAGATACCTCCAAAGGTCACCGGGATCACCTTCCAAGCGGAGCGGAGCAGGATGTGGAGCAAGCTGAGCTGCCACTGAGTGAGGATGCTGAAGGTCTGCATTTTGAAACCGCCTCAGCTCACTTTGTCCCCTAAGTGGGAATTCAGGTTGGGCGTTACGGAGCAGGTAACTGCTGCTGCTTTCACGTTGCTCTCTGTAAAGCCCTCCTTGCAGCGCGCGCTCACACACAGCACGGCCAGCGCACAGCTCCGCTCCAGGAGAACGTCTGTTCTGAACACTGCAACGCCATGGAACTCCTCCTGCCATCCCGCCCGCTGCGTTCCACTTGCTCGCCCCACGCTGTCCCTCTGAACAACCCACATCCCACCAACAGATGCTCGGAAGCATCCTCAAGATTGGCTTCTTTAAAGCGTGAGGTGCCTTAAAGTGCAAGACTTCAGCGAGACCCTCGGACTCGTCAGCCTTCCCGCAGCAGGAAGGCACACAGTGACACCGACACAGCAGCTCCCCTCACACCTGCCCTGCTGCACACAAACTGCAGAAGCAGCATTCCTGGACGAGGTCCCCGTGCCGGAGGAGCTGCTGGGGCAGACACGGCACAGCCCTGCAGTGACTCATGCATTTCCTCTGCTCGAAGCAGGCGCTGCGAGCCGGGCGGCGCGGAGCAGCAGCAGACATCAGTGTGCCCCAGCAAGACCTGAAAGAAAAAACCACCCCAGTTTAGAAGTGACGCATCAGGAAACAGCGAGAGCTGTCACACAGAGCATGCGACGCTGCTCAGCAGAGGGACGGCTCCGAACCAGAACCCAAAGCTGGGTGCCACGCAGCTTCACCACCACCCGACAGCAACCGCCGCACAGCAGGCAGCCCGCCGGCAGCACACCGAGCTGCAGCTGCTCCTCCCCGCAGCTCACAGCACAGCTCACAGCACAGCTCCGCCACCCGGGACTTTCTGAGCGCCTTCCCCACCCACCCTCCAGCTTGAAAACAGCTTCAGAAGACATCTGAATATCATTTGCATTGCGCATCCAAAAAGTTTGGTGTTCCTGAAAGCGAAGTGAAAACCAGAAGTGCCCCCTCCCCCAAGAGAGAGGAATTCAAGCTGACTGCTCTACCCCTCCAGCCATAAAACCCCATTTAACTTGAAATACACGCAATCCAAAGTAACTTCAGGCAACACCCCACCATTATGTGACCTTAAACTCATCCCTAAAGCTCAGCACGGTGAGCTCAGGTGCTGCACCCGCCGGGGTTTGAACAGCCCCACCAGAACGGCAGCCTCCCCAGCAGCAGAGGGAATATTCCACACTCTGGGATGAAGCATCTCAAAAAAGAAAAGCAGTAACAAGTCAAGCAGGACTTGAAAGCAACTTCAAACCACACAGCAGCAGGGATATTATCCTATGAAGCTACAGAGTTGAATTACTTGCACCTTACTCATCTCGCCGCTTTGATTTGGCCACACACCTCTGCAAGCAGAATGAGAGCAGAGCCCCGCTCCTGCAGCAGTCCCCTTCGGCCCCACCACTGAAACCTAAGCAGATGAATTTCACCCCATGTACACAAAGTTGCAATTGTTAAAATCCAGGTCCATTATTTCAAGCAGCGCCGGACCTTCAGTGCAAGTCACCAGAAGGAATGTAACTCTGTAGCACAGAAAAGAGAAAGGAGGGGTAACAAAACAAAGGCACAGCTGAAAGCGACCTGAATAGAGGCAGCAGCTCGGCATCTCGAGTGTTAGCACAGAGAAGGGACCGAGAGACTGAAGACTGCATCGAGCCTTCACAACCAGCCAAGGGCCACGGGACGGCACAGCAGTCACACAGATCTGCCCTATGCAGGCCCAGCCTGCCCCATGTGTCACAAGGAGCCAGCCCACACCTGGGCGCGTGGCTCTGCTGCTCAGTGCTCGCAGCTGTTCGACACCCCCAACCTCTAACGGGCGAACACGGTGCCTCATTAACCCGAGCCCAGCAGAGCCCTGCGCTCCTCTGCTGGCTCAGCAGGGACGCATCGCTGACAAGTCTTCTCCACAGACATTATCAAAATGCACGATCTGTACTATTCGCAGCACTTATCCACTTGTGCAGCAGCGTCCCAGGAGCTGCCTTCAGCTGCGCATTGCAGCCAAGGGCAGGCAGGGCCCAGCCGGCTCCGGGCCAAGGCCACCCAGCACCGTGCTGCTCACGGGGCAAAGTGCGGCCAGCAGCTGCACCCACAGCTCAGCACCCACAGCTCAGCACCCACAGCTCAGCACCCACAGCTCAGCACCCACAGCTCAGCCCTGCCGCGGGGCACAGCGAGGGGCACCGTGCAGGTGACAGCCCGAGGGCCGGGGCTGCGTCCTCACAGCTGAACATGAAGGCGTCGCCATCAGGGCTGTGCAGCCACACACACGCAGACGCCGCCTCCCACTTCAGCTCAGATTAAGGCTGATCTTTTCTTTCCAATAATTGAGTTCACCAAACCGAAGTATTTCTATAGGTTGAGTCATAAGAAGATAGAGTTTTTAGGCTGTTGCCAGTGGTGGTTTTATCATTTTTTCTTCTTTAAATACTAACTGCAGTTCTGAGTCAGAACCTGACTGGCTCATTTAGGGAGTTTTAAAGCCGGTTTCCATTTATACAGCAGCCTTTAAAAGCCAACTTTCTGCCTCCTCACGCTGCAAGCAATGAGAACACAGCTGCCCTGGGAGGACACAGCTCACGGCCAACCACGCCAAAGAGCCACGGCCACCGCCCAGCAGGGGCCACCCCTGCGATGTCCCCACGTGGTGACGCCCCCACAACAGCCACCTCCACCCTCCATGACCATGTTTCCTCACCCCAAAGCGTGCCCCAAGCAGCAGACCCTGCAGGACAGCGTTCCCTACTTCAGAGCACCCCACAGTCATCCTCAGCACTCCCCTCAGCCCCTGCCCTGTCCCCCCCTCCCCGGGCCTCACAGGGCTGTCCCTCTATTACACAGAAGGTTCTGCCCTCTGCCAAGCCCCAGGAAAGCCACCACATCCCGGACACCCTTCCTCCCCAGCTCCACCCCCGGCCTGAAGGGAACCCCCCCAGCACCGCTCCCAGCTTTCTCCTCTCCGCTTCCAGCTCGGATCCCGGAAAATCTCCTCATCCTTTACAGCCCACCTCCAGGCCAAGCGCAGGGCAGCCCCTTCCGCCACAATCTGGGGGCCTCCCACCCTCTCTCAAACAAATCCTCACCCACCCGTACACAAACACAACAGTAAACATAGACCCCCCCCC
>JACDJE010000740.1:38435-61742 GCA_016647715.1 Pavo muticus
GGTCCAGGCCCGCCCCGGGGCGGGTCTCGGTCCGCACGCGGCCTCCTCCTCACCCGGAGCCCCCCCGGCTCCTCACCCCGGGCATTGAGCGCGGCGCCGTTCTTCCGAGCGGGCCCGGCGCCTCCCACACCGCGGGCCGGGGGGCGCGAGGGGGGCAGGAAGGGGCGGCGGCGGCGCGGAGCGGCGGGGCCCGTGACGGGGATGGGCTGCGCGCGACCCGCTGCGGCCCGACCGGCGGAGACACCCGAGAGCCCCCGCGCCGCCACACGGCTCCCCGCGCACAGGCCGCTCCCTCCCCGCCCTGCCCCGTGGTACGGCCCGCCCGGCGCTGATTGGCACGGCGCGCCGCACACCCGCGTCCGGCATTGGTACGGTCCGCCCCCTCCCCCCGGCAGCGCTCACTCGGTGCCTTCGCGGGGGCGTCCCGCGCCTGACGGGGCCGTGCGAGGAGCGTCGCTGCGCAGCCGTTCTCCGCTGTCACGGGTCCACGCGCGGTGCGGGCTGAGCCCCTTCCCCGTGCCGCGGGGAACCACCGCTTCCATCCCTCCGCCGTCGGAACGCTCCGCAACCTCCCCACGCGGGAGCCGGCATTGGTACGGCCCGCCTCTCCCCCTGGGGCGTCGCTACGGCTCGTCCCAGGGTGGCTGAGCCGCGCGGGGCCGCCTTTGGAACGCCCCGCCCCCCCGCCGCACTTGGACCGGTCCTCCCGCACCACGTGCGACGCGGCCTTCCACGCCAGCACCCCCCCCGCGCAGAGGGATGGTGGAACAGCCCTCCCCCCCCCCCGGCCCGTCCGGTGGTTCGGCCCGCACGGTGGTTCCCACGGCTTCCGCAGCTGAGAGCCGCGATGGCACCTGGCAGCAGCCGCGGCGTTAACAATTAAAAAAAAAAGGCTAAAAGCGTCTCAGCGTCGTGCAGCAACCTGGCACGGCAGCCTGAGCCTTGCTCACTGCGCTCCCCTGTCGCCAGGAGGGACAGAAGCCACGGCACGACCCCGTCCCCAGCCTCGGGCAGGGATGCAGTCCCCAGCCACGTGCCCTGTTAGTTTGAGTCGGGTGCGACCGCCCTGGAACTGGAACAAGAGTGCCTCTGTGCTCCTGCCTGCAGGAAGCTCCAGCGGGGCCCCTGGCTGCCCTACTGCCGCACGTCCATTTGCATAGCGCACAACAATGAGCTGTCCAGCCCACCAGGCCTCTTCTGCAGCTAAACAAAAGCTTTTTATCAGAGAGCTCACTGATTAACAGACCGTTGTCTCAGTAGCAGGGAGCAAGCGGCGCAGTGATCACATCCACAGCAGCTACCCGCTGCTCCTGTAAGAGGAGCAAACACTGGAAGCAGGGATGGCAGCACGCCCAGCCCCAAAGCAGTCCAGCTCCTATTTTCAGCCAGAGAAAAACCTATTGCTCCTCTGCCTGTCACCCAACACTGTCTAGAAGGGCATCACGTCCATTTTAACACCCAGGAAATGTTTCAGTGGTATCTGGAGGCTTTGGCCAAGGCCGGGGCTGCACTGTGCTGCTTTGTGGACTCCACAAGGTTGTAACAAAGGAACATCTCAACCCCTTCACACCCCAAGCAGATCAGACACCCCAGCAGGGCACAGCGCACCTCCCCACGGCTCGAGGAGTGCTGAGCCTCAGCTAATAGGCTCCAGCTGTCCTGCTTACCCTGCAGAAAACAACCTGTCCTAGACAGTTGATCAGCTTACTGAAGAGTCTGAATTAATTGCTAAAGGCACTAATTTTATTGCCGGGTATCAAACCCAACAGCCCTCACACAGCCCAGCCCAGCCCACCTGCCTTTTTCTTCTTGCTCCAGCAGCAGCAGCAGCCAGCCCACACCACACAGCCGCCAGTCCCTCCGAGCAGAGCCCTACAGCGCAGCACGAAGACATCAGGACGAGGACCAGGGCCCGGTACCGCACCGCAGGGGCACGCACAGACCCGGACCAGCTCTGGCACGGCACGGCACGGCATCTCATCTCATCTCATCACATCCAGCGGGTCGGGCCGTGGCAGCCCTTCGCACCGCACCTCCCCCCTCAACAGAACTGCATTGAGCGCATGCGCACAACCCCTTGAGTCTGGCGCCACAGCGCTGCGCGTGCGCTCTCACAACGGAGAGGGCGATAGC
The DNA here is from genome assembly GCA_016647715.1 of Pavo muticus. Lineage (NCBI taxonomy): Eukaryota > Metazoa > Chordata > Aves > Galliformes > Phasianidae > Pavo > Pavo muticus. Next base: position 40,569 of record JACDJE010000740.1, read on the forward strand.
CCCTCCCACGCACGTGCTCGTCTCCCTATCACACGCCTAGCACTGCGCATGCGCCCAAACAGAACGTTTCTTTCTCAGCCTGCCCACGGCGCTTCGCGCATGCGTTCCGCGGGGCGGCGGGGAGGCGTGCCGCCAGGAGTGAGGCGGCGTGCCGGCGCAGGCGCAAAAGCGCGTGGGGTGGTCGCGCGGGAACCGCTGAGGGGGGGGCGCTGTGAGGGATGGGGCGGTCCTTCCGGCCCCTCACTTCCGGCCCTAGCGCTGCGGCGGTCGGTGTGGCAGCGCCGTTCGGGCCCGTTCCGCTCCGCGCCCGCCCGTCCGCCCGCATGCAGCGCCGCGACGACTCCTCCGCCCGCATGGGCCGGGGGCCGGGGGGCCCTGGAGGCGCCCGCCAAGGGGGTCCCAATCCGCGGCGGTCTCCCCGAGGCGGGGGGGGCCGTGGGGCCGGGCCCCAGCAGCCACCGCCGCTGCTGACCGGCGGGGCGGCCGCCGGTTCCTCGGGCGCGCAGGGCCCCGCCGCCGCCACCCCCGCCCCGCTGCTGCCCGGGGGCGCCGTCAAGATGGAGCCCGAGAACAAATACTTGCCCGAGCTGATGGCCGAGAAGGACAGCCTGGACCCGTCCTTCACGCACGCCATGCAGCTCCTCAGCGCAGGTACCGCGCGGCCCGCGGGGCTCGGCGGGGCGGCTCCGGGGGGGGAACAGGGGCGGCCCCGGCCCCATTGCGGGGTGCTGAGGGCTGTGAATGGCTCTCTTTCAAGCGGTGGGCTCGTGCCCAGTGTGAGGCATGGGACAGGTGAAGCCTGGAGCCAAAGGTTCGTTTTAAAGCGGGGTGTGGTGAGGTTGGCCGCTGTCATCCCCGGGGAGAGGGGGTCCGGAGGGGGCGGTCCGAGCTGAGATTTCCATGAGCGGCCGCTCGAGTCCCTGTGAGGTACGTGTGTCGGGGTCTGCGATCTCCCTGATTTTCCACTCGGGTAATCCGTAGGGCTTGTTTCATGCTGCTGATGAACCTCAATAGGGAATGGAAATGGCAGTCTTTGTTCTGTGCCCGGAGCAGCCTTCTCCTTCCCCATCGCCGCTGTCCAATCGCCTGCCGGCTCTCGTTCCTCCCCATCTCCCCGTGCAGCTGCTGCTCCGCACTCCGTGCCGTGCAGGGTGGGCTCAGCTGCTTCTGATACCTGGCAATAAAATCAGAGCCTTCAGCATTTAATTCAGACTCTTCAGCAAAATGACCTTCTGTCTCGGGAAGGTTGTTTTTCCCAGATAAGCAGGACAGCTGGAGCCTAAAAGCAGAGTCTGAACATTCCACGAGCTGTGGGGAGGTACGCTGTACCCTGCTGGGGCTGAGAGTATAGGCACCATAACAAGGTTGAAGTACTAATTGGGAATGTAGTCAACAGCCCTGTGTCACACCCAGCCTCCTGCCTGGATGGCATCTCCCAGTGGAGCCCCACGGCCACCGCAGACCCCCTTGCAAGAACACATTAACACAGCGCGTGCATAGCATTAGGTTTTAATAAGTACAGCAATTCTAGGACTAGGCGGCCACGTTGTGGTTACGCATCAATATTTACATGTCTAAAATATGTGAAATCTGTGTGCTTCAGCTGCTGGATGTGCAAGCTTGGAGGTGCCATCCTCCTTGCTCCCAGCGCTGCAGCAGCGCGATGTTGGCTTGCTGGCCTGTCCTGGGGTTGGCGAGTTTTGTTCCCCGGTTTCATTGACACCTGCAGGCCCCACAGACAGCTCAAAACAGGAACAGCTTAAAATATTGGCTGCCACTTTGAGCTTAATGTGCGTGCGGTGCCAAGCAGGTGGTGTCAGCACAGGGTTGCCGGCAGGCTGAGCAGCACAGTGCTCCCCGCGCTGCCGTTTGTCATTCTGCTTAGAAATGATCTCCTAAGGTCTTTATGCTGCTGAATGCTGCTGTAGTTGTCGCAGCGCTCGAGGCTTTTTTAGTTACTCCTTTAATGTGGGAAATAATTCTTAAGAACTGCTGTCTCCTGTTATGCACATAGCTGAGGTACATCATCATGGGTAACTTGGCATCACTAGTGGACATCCCGGTCTAAATAAATCAGTTTGGTAATCCGATTTGCCATCAATTTAATGTTTTTCATTAATAAAAGCATTTAGCCAGCCGATGCTCCCAGCTCTGCAGTAATGCCTTCCAGTGCCACGAAGCCCAAGGAGCATGCTGATTCCCAAGGAAAGAGCAGCATTCCCAGCCCGCTTCGCACAGCTGTTCGCGGAGCGCTGTAACCAGGATTTATGGCCTTTCCCGTTAATTTAAAAGGTGCTAATGGTAAGCTGCAGCTTTGTGAGGTGTCAGCTTGGAGGAACACCAGGTGCTTCCTGCTTGCTTTGGGTATTTCAAAAGTTGGGGTGCTGGGGGAGCGTTCACCAGCAGGCCAAATTCAAGCAGAGCAAGAACTGATGAAAGAATACCTGAAATAAAGCGCCTCAAAGCGCAGCTTCGCACAGATGGCCGACTGCTCGTCTGGGTCGCTCAGAATTTCTCCATTGCCATGGCAGCCCCGGGGATGTCACGTTGGAGGAGTTGCTGTAGAGCTTGCTTGGGAATTTGGGTCTGGGCCAAAGCTTGGAGTGCATCGTGCAGCACACCTTAAGCACAGCCATCTTCAGAGCAAAAGAGTGAGTGATTATTGAATGTCAGCCGTATTCCTCTCCTTTCTTCAGGAGTGCAGGTTGCTCGTCCTGCCTCTTTCTGGAGGGAGACCACGGGGAGGTTTTCTGCATTGTAACTGGGACTTCCTGTGTAAAATAGTGCCTAAAAGTAGCCTTAAAGTACCTTGGTCATTCTGGAGCTGTTTGGTGTTTCTGAAGAAAAATCAGCATTGTTTGGGGTTGAGATGAAGGGCTACACAGTGACGTAATGCTGATCCTCAAACAGTGTGCTATGTGATAAAAGCAGTGAAGTGGGTAGCTTGTGGGATTCTGCTACACAGCACCCTGAGCAGGCATTGCAAACTGGGTTTTTGCACCTCGGAATATGAGGTTCCTCACTCCCATGATTCAGGGTCTGCATGAGCTTCCTTTTCCATAGGAGGAAGAAAACCCCTTTTCCTCACTTTGATTTGTGCTCTGCCTGCTGTGGCTGCAGGGCTGGAGGTGAGGCGCAGCCTTCTGCTTCCACGCTCTGGGAAGGGGGGCTGCATCCCGTGCCCTGTCAGTCACGTGGAGGTGTTTTCCAAGTTCTTGCATTGATCCGAGCTGTTTTCATTTCATGGAGAACCTCTCCCGGGTGCTACATCGTGAGCCCCTCTGCTCTGCTTGCACCTTACCTGTAGCACCTTGGAGGTCCCGTATGCTCCCAGCAGTGCGGGATGGTGAGGAGGGCAGACACAGGTGTGCTGCAGGACCACCTTCAGCATGGTTTTGCTAGGGAAGAGCTCGGGCTGAGGAGTGGCACTGAGGAGTGGCACTGCGGCTGCTGAGCCTCCTCCATGCAGTGCGGCAGCGTTACCAACCCCTTTCCCTGCCCCGTAGGGTTTCTTCTGAGACAAGCAATCACTGCCCCACACGACGTCCGGGAAGCCACTGCCACGCATGCTGCCAGCCTGCTGACATTCCCCGTGGCAAGAAGGTAACCTTGTGCTGCGCCTCTGGCACGGCCTTAAAGATCAGCACTGAGATGAGGCGTGCTTCCCCCCGGAGGTGTGCGCGCTGCACGTCAGTAAGCGCTCCAACAAGCTGCTGCCGCTCATCGGCTCGTTCGGTGCTGCTTGGAGTTCACAGCCTGTGGGGCAGGACGCGGCCGGAGCAGTGGGACGTCACGGGCAGCGTGGGTCTGCGCCCTCCTCACACCTGCTTGGGGCTTGGGGTTCCTTCTGTGCTGCGAAGGAGGCCGTGAGGCCGCCTGCCCTGACCCGAGAAGCGAAAGCCGGAGAGCTCTGCAGGCTGCTGTTTGGGTCAGGCCTTTTTCTTCTCTCTGGTTTTGGGTTTCACTTGCAGAATTAGTGATGCTGGACCCGAGGCTTTTCTCAGCAGAGCTTTAACTGTTTGTTGCTCCCCCAGCCTCGTTCCCAGGCGTTGCTGCTGTTGCATCGGGCAGGGCAGGTTTTGCTGTGCGTTGTGCAGTGCGATCCTCTGCTTTTCGGAGGCTTGTGTCTGATCACGTTGCTCTGGCAGCCTAAGGATGCCTTTATTCTTGTGTGTGTAGAAAGTCCTCTGTGCTAATATGCAGAATACTCTTACAAATATTCTTACTGGTTTTGGAGAACCAAAGCGTTGGGGAGAGAATCCCGCTGTACTGTAGGGCTTAAAGCTGTGCTTAACCAACACCGAGCCTCTTTGTGTTCACGTCCTGATTCTCTGATGTGTTCTTAGAGCTAAAATTAAAAGGCAGTGCGTAAAGCTGACCCAGGCATCTCCTTGCTCCGCTTTATAGATTTGACAGAGCTCGAACTGCATTTGCATGCTGCCCTCAGGAGATCATTTCTGTGCAAAGCAAAAACCAACTCATCTTCCTCAAAGCCAATAGAATCCCGTCTGTACTTTTTTAGCTGAGCAGTCATGGTAACAGTCCTGTAAGTGATCCAGAGAGCTGGTCCAAGCAGAAGTTTGAGAAATTAGGCTTTTTTAATGATGATGCAGTGCAGTAGCCAAGTCGTACGGTTAGATCTCTAAACTAAATGTATGTGTATAAAGCCCTCATCCCTGGGCTGCTGGAAGGTGCCTCCATGCAGGCTGCTGGCGTAACCCGCTGTGGGTTTGGAGTGGGAGTGTTACTGGGTGGACGCTGTGCAGGCATCTGGTGGTACCCAGTCTTTGGAAGCCATAACGTGAGCATTTAATGCCAAGCATACAGACGATGACATGGGCAGACTGCAGGAACGTGAGGCAGCGCGGCTGCGCTCTGCGAATCGCAGTGACTGAGCAGGCTGTCCTGCAGCTCTAATCCGGTTATGTGTGATCCTGTGAAAGTGTCTCTCTCCCCCGAGATGTGAGAAGTTGTATCTGGAGCACTTTGCACTCAGAGGACATATTTATAGCTCCTGGGTTTGCTGCTGAAATGGCGCGCTTCAGCTTTAAGGAAGGGTCCTCACTCAGCATCCCAGATAACAAGGGGGGGTGGGACTGTGAGCGCCTGGGGGGCTGACCGAGGAGTGCAGGGCGGTCTGTCAGTACTTGGGGTTAATATCGATGCACCGACTGTAAATCTGGGGGCACTTGAGGTCTTGTTGGCCATTAAATAAAGCTCAGCGACCGGGCAGCTGGGGGCAGAAAAAGCTGCACTGCGGCCTGGGGGCTTTGGCGGAGCTCTGAGGTTCGCCTCCCTCGAGGGCAGCTGTGTTACGGCAGGGATGGCTGTGGGAGCCTTGGGGTGCTCCTCGGTGCCCTGCAGTGCCGCCTCCTGCTCAGTGCAAGTTTAATTTCCAGCCAGATCAGAGGAGGTGTTGCATGCTGCCTCCTAATTGATCCCCCTTAATGACCCGCTTCCAGAAGGTGATGAGGCCTTTCCCCAGGCCCCCCAGGCTGCAGCGTGCCTCCACCTCACTCAGCCCAGCTTTTCCTTTTCCAGGCCCCCACGACTCTTAGCATACAATTAAAACTCAGAATCGTACTTTGACAGTCAGCATTTGTGGTTCTGGTGGCTGAATCAGGTCATGGCACCTCCAGGGCTCGTGTGCTTGGAGCCCTGAGCTGTTGGTGTGATGAAGGTGTGCTTCTGGGGGGAGCCCTGTCAGTTCCAGAAACCAGCCAGAGCTCCAGGCTGCCGCTGACTGAGGCTTCTGGTGATTAAGAATGTTGTCAGCACAGCTGGGAGTCGCAGCGTTGGCACGTGCTGGTGCCACTACATAAGAGACATTCAGAGTCGTGCATCAGCTTTAAAGAATTGTCCAAGGTTTGCCTGCTCTGCTGATCGCTGCTGCGCGGACGTGGAGGGGTGCAGTCCGTGTGGCCGGGCCGGGGGCTGCCTGGGTCAGGCTCTGCCGTGGGAGCTGCACTCACGTGGAGGCACGGCACAAGTGGTACAGAGCTACTTGAGTTCCATCCCCTGGGTGATGAGGTCACTGTAGGGCGCTCCCTGCTGCTCTCAGATCCCGGTCACTGTCCTGGATTTGGCCTTCTGGAATCCTTAGGTGTGAAGGGAAGGAGGGGCGAGCTGTGCTGGCACCCGGGCTGTGCTGTCTGTCCAGGTCCCGTTCGTACACATGAACCCCATCGATGCTCCTGTGCTGGCAGGATGAGGGTGGTGCGTCCTGGTATGATTCCAACGCTACAGTGATGCCTGTTTGAGGAATATAAGCAGCCCTATTTTTATCTTGTTTAGAAATTGAAAAAATTCAGAAGGGTGAAACAACAAAGAAGGATGAGGAGGAGAACTACCTGGATTTGTTTTCTCACAAGAATATGAAACTGAAAGAACGAGTTCTGATACCTGTCAAACAGTACCCCAAGGTGAGGGCCAGAAAACAGCTTACTGAATCTGTGTGATTTGCTTGTTCTCTATGGCTGCCATGGCTGAATGTTGGAGGCAGTGGCTGTCAGTGTGTCAGCAGGCGTTATGCCAGTGTGCTGCTATCGCTGTGGAATTTTTCCTGTGCAAGCCTGCAGGATCTTATTTCTAATATATTACATGTATTGCATTTCTAGAATGCCTAGGGATAAAGCTGAATGGTGATGCAGAGTTGTGGTGTTTCTTTACAAGAACAGACTCAGATGCAGAGCTCTGTGTTTTACAGTTAAGACCACATTTAACTCTTAAGACTGCCTGTAAATCTGCTAGAGAGTAGTAGTTAGAGTTGAGCTCGTTTTCCATGGCTTAACTGAGCTTGATTTTCTGGGGGAGCATTTTAATTGGAATTTGATTTTTCCTGTGTGTTCTTGGTCTGGTTATTTTTGGTGTGCCTGCATTTGTCATCCAGGTTAAGAGCAGCTTTTGTAAGGTTACGGAGCTTTGGAGCTAAATATTTCCTTTTTATTTGCAGTTCAACTTTGTTGGAAAGATTTTGGGACCTCAAGGTAACACCATCAAGAGGCTTCAGGAAGAAACTGGTGCTAAGATCTCTGTGCTTGGGAAGGGTTCAATGCGAGATAAAGCAAAGGTAACGTCCCCCCTTTGGAACCATACGCATACGTCAGTATGTGTACTACTTTCACTGATGTGAAAAGCAGATGTTCCCAGAGCACTTTATAAATCAGAATGGAAAAGCGAAGGCAGCAGGAAGTCACCTTCCTGGAATGGCTCTGTGCTCGCTGGGAGCGTTCTGCATGGAGGGAGCAGTGATGGATGCTTTCTCCATAAGCGATGCTTGCGGAAACCCATCATCTTTTGATGTACTGGACCTCAGATGTACAGATAGCTGATATGGAAGGAGATGAACAAGGCCTTTAAAGTAAGAACCAATCCTACCTACTTGCTGAAAAGTCATTTGCTGAAGTAATAACGTTTCCCCTTCAGAAGAACCCCAGCGGCCCGCTCCGAGGCCTGTCAGTTCTCGTGGCTTACGGAAGGCTTTGGAGCAGTGCATTGCTGGCGGTCTGCGGTGCATCACACGGAGCCAGAAGGCTTTCTGGGCAGGGAAAAATGGATTTTTTTATTTGCTGGCTCCTAAAATTGAGCTAACAGTCCGTCAGTGCGCTGTGACTTCATTCTGCTTTTACTTCAGCAGCCTGAGAAGTTTTTACACTCCAGTTTATTTATAGCTTCTTAAAGCCAGCTGAAGAACGCAGGTAACAGGAGCAGAATTAGGGCATGAATGTTTGAGATACTAGGCTTCACTTCCAATGTGAAGAACACCTCAGGCAGTAGGGGGTGTTGAACAGAGCAGCACTTCCGTGTGCTCAGTGGAAGAAGGTTCTGGCATCACTGCATTCACGCTGCTGTCACAGTCACCTGGAAGGGCAGCTGTGAAAGGCTGGAGGGTACAGGCTCGCAGGTTGTGGCTTTCTGTGAAACTGTATACTCGTGTGCATAGGATGTTAACGTGAGCTGTATGATCAGACACAGCTGGAATGCTTTTTAAGCTTGCTAAAGGTTTGCTAAGGTTTAGGAGGCAGGAAAAGAAAAGCAGTTTTGCTGCATCTTGTTTAGTTTTAGGACTCTCTGATATGCTTTTTTTCAGGAGGAAGAGCTGCGTAAAGGGGGAGATCCTAAATATGCTCATCTAAATATGGATTTGCATGTCTTCATTGAAGTGTTAGGACCCCCTTGTGAAGCATACGCTCTGATGGCTCACGCCATGGAAGAAGTCAAGAAGTTCCTTGTCCCAGTAAGTACACTGATGCTCTTTCCTTACTCAGGAGGTAGATGTGAGTGTTAATCTCAGAGTGGTGCGCTGCCAGGGCGGTAGCACAACAAACTCGCAGTAGGTATTTCTTTCCAGTGTTAGCTGTGGACACGGGGTGGAGAGCTTGTCCAGCTCCATACGTCAGTGTCAGCAGGTGAATAATTGTCTGTGTCTGGCGTGGAGGAGATTTCCATAGAGCTGGTCAGATCAGAAGCTCTGTACACAGAGGTGAGGGTGAGGAGGGGGCTCCCCAGGAGCTTGGTAGTGGTGTACCAAGTGCTGTAGGTAGTTTCTGAGACAGCAGTGAAATCAATATTTCTGTGGGTTTCGATTGGTAAGATGTGAAGGGACCTCTTTTTGCTACTCAGGCATTTATACAACTGACATTTCTTGTCTTTTGGGGGATTTCTTCTGCCGGTGAAGTTTCTGAGGCCTTCATGTTCAACTTGCTGTTAGTCTTACATTATGTAGTACAACAAAGCTAGAGTATCGCCCCTAAGAACTGCAGAACCTGGAGGAGTCTCACATGCATTATTGAAATGGAGGCATTGCTCACCAAATTGGGAAGCAAACAAAATGGGGATGAAGCACGCAGTGCTCCCAGCTTCTGGCTAGCCCAGCCTGTGATTCAGAGCCCTCGCAGGCAGAGAGCTGAGTACACAGCAGCACCGCGCTGCTGGGGTGGGAGAGCTCAGATGTTCTGTCTGAAACAAAAAGGGCGGGTGGGATCCAAGAGCTGCAGGTAGTGGGGAAGTGTGGCAAAGCTTACGGTGGCTGTGTGGTTCCGTGAGTCTGACACAGAGAGATGACTGTGGGAAGAGCCTTTGAAGGAAAGAGGTCATCTTCAAGGAGACCCTTGGATGTACAGAACTCCGGCTCGCTAAGGCAAGCGTGCAGCCTTGCTATTTAAAGTGTCTTATCTATCAGTGCCTTCAAACAATGTGTTAAACTGGTGAAAACTGACAGAGCAGTCACTATGGAAGCCAGCAGTGCTGTGAAGACACAGCTGGTAGGAGACTCCTTGCTTTGTGGAGTTGCCATGGCAGCGTGAAGATCCCCTCTGTGTGCTCGGGGAGGGGTGGGCTGCAAGGACCTCTGATGGCTCACCAGGGACTCGGCTCATTCCTGAAGCTGGATCCCCTGGGGTGATAAAAATGCAGAGCAGAAGCATGCTGTGTTTGTGAGACTGCGAGGAGGCAGCCTGCATTTGCACATTGGTATTTACTCCTGGTCAGGCTGCATCCTCTCCTGTTCCTTCAGCGTGTCAGGAGCACAGCAGTGTGCTGTTACATTATGTGGGTTCACTGCCACCTGTCTGCCTTTAAATGGGAGCGTAAGGTGCTCGAGGGGAAATATATCTTGCCTGACTTAACCTCTGAGCTCTCCAACATTTGCAAATAAATCTTGCCAGCGTCCCTGGGGTGCTGAGTATCGGATGCCTCCAGAGCTCCCACAAGCAGGTCCTCTTCCCAGGGGACATCTGCAGCACACACAAAGTGCTGTGCTCTTCTCGGCTGCTTTGGAGTAAGCTGGCATTTGTGTGCTGCTGACTGCTGAGAAGATCCCAGGAAAACCAACTGGCAGGTTTTCATTTAGGACTGTTAGGTCATTTTTATTCTAGCACGGTGCTTATGGTACCCTGGAGCAGAGGCTCTAGTTAGCTGCTCTTTGGAGCTGACTCTCTCCCCTCTTTAGGATATGATGGATGATATCTGTCAGGAGCAATTCTTGGAGCTCTCCTATCTGAACGGTGTACCAGAGCCAAGTCGTGGCCGAGGAGGCCCAGTGCGGGGAAGGGGAGCAGCTCCACCACCGCCTCCGCCCGTTCCAAGGTACCTTTCCCAAAAGCATGGACCTGGAAATGCTGCATCTTGCTCAGAGTGGTGCTGCGAGATCAGGTTAAGCTGCTTATTCTTGTACATCAGCTGTTGACTTTGACCTTGGCTTTTGGCCAAAGCTCTCTAGCCTTGTTTTGCAGGCTTGCTTTAGCAAGCTGACATCAAATATCCTGTATGTTTTGCGTTACAGTAGTTATAATCTAGCTCAATGGGCGTCTTCTTTATTATTTTGGCTGTCTGAAATCATTAGCATCATAAAGTAACCATTAAAAAATTGAAAGAATAGCTAGAAAATTGTTTTTTAAAAAGAAAGCCGGCCTGCAAAATGACATGCAGATGTGCTGTGTTTGCTCCCACAGCCTCCAGCAGAATACGTATTTCCAGTTCAAACTGACCTTCCTGTGAAAGTCACAGGGTAGTGTTGTTCTGTCGCTGCTGTCAAGGCGTCGGGATGGATTGGTGTAACACTGTTGCTGTAGTTGCTTCACTACCTATTTCACAGGGGTAGGCTTCAGCTCTGTCCGACCGTTCCTCCCAGCCGTCCCCACGCCCCTCAGCGATGGCCGTACGGTGCTGGAGGGGTGGCAGTCGGTGCTGTCAGTGGCAGAGGGCGGTTGGAAGGAGCTCTGAGAACCATCGGCCGGTGTTCTGTGTTGGTTTATTCCTCACAGCGCGTTCTGCTCCGGCGCTCCCATCCCAGAAGAGTTTTTATAAGCGATGCAATACAATATTAACAATTCGTTCCTGACAAATAATCCATAGCTTAACGAACGGTAACCAGATTTATTCATCAAGCGGTTGTGCTTTGAGGTTGCTGTAAGCACTGTACAGCGGTAGCAGCTCACAGCCGTTCTCCTCTCCTTCCAGGGGGCGCGGTGTCGGTCCTCCCCCCCCGCCGCCTCCTCCCCGGGGGGCCCTGGTGCGAGGAGCCCCGGTGCGGGGTGCCATTGCCAGGGGAGCAGCTGTGGCCCGCGGAGTGCCTCCCCCCCCAGCAGTCCGGGGCGCGCCTGCACCCAGAGCACGTGCGGCCGGCATCCAGCGGATACCGCTTCCTCCTCCTCCCGCGCCAGAAAGCTACGAGGAATACGTAAGGAGCTGCCTGCCTTGGGTGTTATTCCAGCTAGCTGGTCGTGTGTAAGCTATTGAACGTTCTGGACAGAAAGGCTACAACCATGAGCGCTGCGCTGAAGCAGTGAGCAGGAGCGCAAACACTGGTGTGGTGCTGGGCGGCCTGCGCTGCCTGCCTCAAAGGAGCTGCTGGTGTCATAAAGGGCGTAAAACTGAAATGTGCCCAGCAGCATTTTGGGAACCATCACAGATAAGGCAACTTTAAAAATCCCGTTCTTCATCTCAGTAAAACCTCTGATGCCAGGACTGTTTTATCTATCTGTAAATCTGTGTATTGGATATCACAGTTACAGACTTCCCAATGCATGGATTTGAACTGTAGACAAGCTGTAGCCTTGGACATGTAAGTCACTTTCTAATCCATTCATTGTAAAGATCAGTGTGGTTCATTCCTTGCCACAAGCAGCTTTTATGTTTCCTGCTGAATCCCTTCCCTGTGGCAGGCAGGGACTCGTGAGCTGCTCCAAAAACTCCTGTAACCTGAATTCACTTTTGCTGCCACCTTTGCTCAGTCATTGACCTTCCACCTTTCCATTAACGCCAAATGTGTCATCCATTTCAGGGTTATGATGATGCATATGCAGACCAGAGCTATGAGGGCTATGAAGGCTACTACAGCCAGGGCCAAGGGTAAGTCTCCCACCTGTTACTGGGAAAACTGTGTGTGATCTTTTCTTCTTTTAAGAGAGCAGAAGCACTTGTTTCTGAGTGTGAGCTGTAGGGAAGGTGCCCTCTTCCCTGGGAAATACCTTTTGGCAGTGCCCCGGTGTTGCTGACAGAGCTGTCGAAGCAGCGAACGGCACTGGGGCCACGAAGACGCCCCGACTGCTCATTGTGCAGGTTGTGTCAGCTCAGGAATACAATTTCAGCACTGTGTAACCAGCATAATTACTCTTCCAGGGACACAGAATACTATGATTATGGACACGGGGAGGCACAGGAAACCTATGAAGCTTATGGTACGTCTGGGATCCTGTTGTTTTTGCAGGGAAGGGGCTGCACAGAGCTGGGAGTTGCCAGCACGTAGCAGCTGCGTGTGGTTGGGGATTGCTTGCAGTCGGTCAGCTGTTCTCCAGTGCTGCTCCACGCTCTGAGCAGAAACTTGTGTCACTGAGGAGGTCCTCAAATAGTTTTCGTGGTAGAATATTTTTACTCTACAGATTACGCAGATCAGAGCAGCTGAAGGCATTATGTGGTTTTTAGATTCTTATCTAGCTCGATTGTCTCAAAGGCGATGAAAAATTCCATTTTTAACTATGGAAATATCTTTCCATTTCCTGGTAGCTTTAGAGTATTTTAGGAGCTCTGGATTTCCACCCACAGCACTACTTTTGCTGCAGTCTGGTTTCATGAATTATATTTTGTTGAGCTGCATGAACGCATGGCTCCATCTGCTTCCTTATCCTCCAAACCCCTCCAGCTGACACTGACTGCACTACACATTTGCTTTAAAAATGGTTTTAAATGTCATATTAAGGCCTCTCCCTTGACTAGGTGGAAAAATGTTGTTCGATATGACTTGCAGGTAGTCTGTGAAGTTTGGCTAATGTGCATTACCTGAGGCCATCAACTTAGGCGAGACTGAGGAGTGTGGGAGGCCAATTTAAGCACAGCTATGTAAATCACAGACTGTTGAAAGCCATAGGCCTTCTATTTGAGGTGCTGGCAATAAAGGATTAGGTGACTGCGTTGTTGTTTTTTAAGCTAGTTCAGATATCTGAGCTTATGAGTGGCATCTGCATATGGCAATAAGAAAGACTCATTTTCCTGTCTCTGTAAGCAGTGGAAGGCTCCCAGCGAGCTGCTCAGTGGTGTGGAAATACGCTGTGTTGAAGGCAGTGCCTGCAGCAAAGCATCCGTCAGTCGCCTGAGGGTGTGAGCGAGCTGAGCTGGGATGGTGATGACCAGCACAAAGAGGCTTCTGGTGTTCTCAGAAACAGGGAATCCCTCTGCCCTGCTGCTGGGAGCTGTGAGCAGAGCCAGACCTGCCTCTGGGTGTGCCCTGGGCGTGAGCTGTGAGAAGGGGAAACTCAGGTGCTTATCAGGGCTGCTTTTCCAGTCCGAGGTGGGTGTGAATAGACAGCTGCTGTCAGCAGCGCTGGCTGTCTCTGTGCCTCTGTGCAGAATGGCTCTGGGATGGCTTGGGTTGCTGCCTGTGTCAGTCACGCAGCACAAAGAGGCTTTTGTGCCTCCTGCTTGGTAGGAGCGAGGTGTTGTCTGGGGTATGAAGGCCAAAACGCTCGTTGTACACTTGGCATGAAGTTGCCACAGTTAATCTGTTTATCCACAGTAATTTCCTTTGGTCTCTGCTTTCATGAAAACAAAATCAGAAGAATAAATTGTCGAGCCAGGCTGGAGACTTGTGAAAATCAGAACATGTTCCATGGCAGCAGGAATAGTGGCTGGCTGGCCTCGGGGTTCAGGAGGTTGCTTTGGTGAAGTGGGGACTGCAGAGAGCAGCAGGCATGCCAGTATGGATATTGCAAGCACCGAACTGAAAGCTGAGCTTAGTTGTTTGGGGCTTGAGGCAGCTCGGGAGCAGTGGGGTGCAAACTGTGTTTGCTTCAGTGGCAGTTGTGCGTGGCAGCAGTTTGTGGCTGTGCTGCCCGGTGCGTTGTCCCAGCAGTGCTGGTGCAGTGCTGGCACAGGAATGCAGATCTGCAGCTGAGCAGATGCTGCACTCCCCATGGCTGCAGATGGCCCCTGGTTTGGGCGTGTTTTGGCACGAGAGCAGCCCGGCCTGGTGCTGCGGGAGGAGGAACACGACCTGCAGCCATGTCGGGCCTAGAGGTCGGTGCCAACAGCCAAGAGGCTGCGACTGCCGGGCCTGCATGGGGCTGGCTGCCAAGGCTGCTCTGAGAGCTGGCTGCAGCTCTGCTGAAATTAATTACTCATAAAAGGCACTGGGTTTGTCCAAGCCTGGGCTGAGCGGGGAATCCTGGCCCAGCAGCCTTTCCCAAAACGATGTTCTGCAAAGCAGGTTTTTGTAGAGCTGGGGAGGACGAGGGGTGCCTCGCATCAGCCCCACGCAGATCCCTGTTGGGATCAGCCAGGCCGGGCCCTGAGCTCCCTGCCAGTGTTGATTTATCGCTCTCTTTTCCGCAGGCCAAGATGACTGGAACGGTACCAGGCCCTCCCTGAAGGCCCCGCCAGCCCGGCCGGTGAAGGGCGCCTACAGAGAGCACCCATACGGACGTTACTAAAAACAAAATGAGGGAAAAATAGCAGTTATGAGCAAACAGTTGTTACTGATTCTTGTATCTCCCAGGATTCCTGTTGCTTTGCCCACACCAGACAAGTAATTGTCTAACTGTTTTTCTTCGTGGCCCTTTTTCTCCCACTCCATCCTCACCCTGCATTCTGGCTTCTGTACGTAGTATTTTAAATGAGTTAAATAGACGTAGAGCACCGATTTTAATTTTTTTGAGTGTGTAGATTGCTTTTCTTTCCTTGTTGTTTAGAGAAATAAAACTGTACCTTTTTCATAAAAAAAAAGAAGTTTAAAATGTTAGTTTCAGAAGTGACATGCTTGCTTAGCAGATATGAAACGAAGGTTTTGTTAACCTTTAAGTTCGCTTTTAAGGAACCCATAAAAGTTGTAGTTGCAGAATCCCAAAGTAGGCTACATTTCAAAATTCAGGGCTGTTTTTAAGAATTAAAACCATAATGTAACGGTAGTGGTTGCCACCGTTTAGAAGTAACCTCAGACTTTCCTTAAAAGCAGATTGCTGGTGAATCTTAAGTTTAAATTTTAATATGGAGGATCCTCAAGCAAATTAAATAGCATTTTTTTAAAAGGTAATTGACCTAAAAGGAAAAAAAAAAACAACCAAAATTAGGTTTGTAAAATTGACTTTCGTGATGTGGGTTTTGAAATCTAGCCCCAGACATGCGGTGTTGAGAGATGCTTGGGAAGTGGATGTCCCACTGTGAGGGGTTCGTGGTCCTGATGGAGACCTTACGAGAGGGAAACAAATTAAAGCGTGGCTCTAATTGCCCAATGTTTGATACTAGAAAACAGAGTATTAAGTGAATAGGTCTGAATTCTATAAAATTACAGCCTTCTCATTTTCCTAGCATTGGGGGCATATAATACAGTGCAAGCTTAAAACTGACAAAACGATCAGTATCAGCAATCCCATTGACTTGTTCAAGTGCATCTCAACACTAGCTCTGCATAAAAAGGGACGCTGCAGCTGAAAAAATGAGGACAATTTTCACTTTGTACATAGGTTAAAGTCCTAATGGGATTTGTACATGGTCCTCCCACCTTGTTCTCGAAGATTAAATGCTACATGTGTAAGTCTGCCTAAATAGGTAGCTAAAACTTGTCAACATGTCTGCCGCAGTTTGTCAATAAAGTTTAGTCCTTTTTTAATCAAAGTAAATGTGATGAATTGTCATTTTTTTGTTGAGCAGTAAAATAACTGTTCTTTTTTTTTCAAATAATTTAAATTAATGCTAAAGCTAATTGTCTTTTTAAAACATGGAGACATTCTAAAAGTGGTGGTTTTTTTGCAATTCTTACCAAAAGTTTATCAAGTTCATCGAACAAGCTTAATTTAAAGGGGAAAAAAAAGGGAGAATCTTGTTTTTCACCCCCTGGAAGTTCTTTGAAAGCAGTTTGATCCTGGACTGTGGCAGCAAGCTGACTTCTGTCTGCTGGAAAGTGGTTCTGGTGCTCTGCTGAATTACTGATTGCAGGTGGCCTCAGAGTAAGGCAGGCTGCAGGCTCCAGGCTGAGTCTGAAATGGCTGCTGTAAAAGTAACGTGACAAAGCGAATGCTGAGAGACCTGAGGAGGAGGGAGCTTGCTTTCTGTGCATGTAAACTCCCCCAGCCCGCTTGGCTGGGACGATGCCCTTCCTACTCGAAGGCAGCCTTTACTCGGAAAGCCACTTACAGACGTATCCCTGTTTGAGAAGGGTGCTGCAGTCGCTCCTCGTATCCTTCCCAAGGGTGTGTGTGTACTTCTGTGTATATAAACATCTAAACCTTCTCAGAGAGACATGACAAACTGTTTGTGTTTCCCGATGCAAAGCGATCTGGCATCCTAGGGGGAGAGAATAAAACTGCTCGGGGGTGAAAAATAGAGCATCAGGAAGCAAACTGCTCGCAGCAGTGCATGACTGAGGGGAGTACTTTAAAACAAACAGTTGTATTTGTAGATTGTTATTAAAGTGTAAATAACTGAATTTTCAACAATGGTTTGGAGTCAGCTTTCAGGGCATAATGTCTTGCTTGATGAAAAGATCACCCTATGCCCCCCTTTTAAAGGAAAATTATCGCAGGAGAATCAGGATGTGTAAAGCTAACATGCATCGCAAAACCCAAAAGGTAACCTAAATGTCTGATTTTAATAGCACATTTCTCTTTTACATAAACCGTGACGGCAACTTGCATAAACTTTACTGAGACAATTCTTCAAGTGTTAATTTTAATGTAAAAACTTTGCACCAAAAAAATGTTTAAAATAAACATTAAAAAAACCAACCGGCCAACCACGAGGTAATGCATAATTAGCAATAACTTTAATACTGTGCCCTTTGCAAATGCACTGTAATGGAATGTGGGCAGAAAGGAATCGACGAGCTTAAATATCCAGAGATGTAAAATGAAACGAATGTAGATAGTGCTGCTACTGCCAAACTCTGCTCAGTTATTTCAGAACGTAGAGGGATGGCCCTTTGTAGACCCCGCTATCGATACCGACTGAAATGTTCCCAGCTCAGCTTAAGTTGCATGTTTTCCTTCCTGTGTAAGTGCATGCAGGAGTCTGTTGTGTTGCTTTGTGCTCACGTTGAGGAGTCTGACGGATGCCTTCAATTTGCAGGAGCGCAGAGCGGCCGGCGGCGACCAAGGGGTGAAGGCGAGAAGGGGCAGCGCAGTGGGTGAGTCTGTCTGCTTACTTTTGTAACTTGCAGCAAGCTGTGAAAGTGTGCTGTGTGGGCAGGGAGGGCGGCACCATCTGAGCTGTTAGATGGGAGCCGTTCTTTACATACCCACAAATAAGTCGGTGCTGCCGAAGGCCAGCTCCAGCAGTGACGCTCCTGCAGAGGTTGTGGTACGGAGGAGGCTTTGCTGGGTGCTTGCTTACAGCGCTCCCACCGAGATCCCATGGAGAAAGAGGTTTGGTGGGCTTGAGGAAAGGGGGATTGGGATGAGATCTGTTTCTTGGAGCGGGTTCCTGGCTGCGATGCTGGCTTTCATGTGAGCGCTCGCAGCTGCAAGGCAGCACTGAAGTTGTTGCTGTCCTGTGCTCTAGAAACAGAGCAGTCCAAGGAGGAATCTGTAGAAATGCAGTATAGAATCGTGGAATGGTTGGGTTGGAAGGGACCTTACAGCCCATGCAGTCCCAACCCCTGCTGTGGACTGGCTGCCCCCAGCTCAGGCTGCCCAGGGCCCCTCCGTGGCCTCGAGCACCGCCATGGATGGGGCGCCACAGCTCTGGGCAGCACTGCTGGGCTCTCACTGCCCCCTTGGGAGAGAATTTCCTCCTCACATCTCACCTAAATCTCCCCTCTTTAAAGCCTTTCCCCCTTGTCCTGTTGACATCAGACCATGTAAAAACTCACTCTCCCCCCACTTTATAAGCTCCCCCCGGGTAACAGCAGGCAGCAGTGAGGTCCAGAGGACTGTTCCGCAGGGCTCTGCAGTTCATTAAGGTTAGGTGCTGCAGATAGCCCAGGCACACCTCACCCCTCCCGCAGCGCCGTGCCGTCCCCGAGGTGGGCCTGGCTGCCCTCGGTACGGCTTTTTGTCCCGTGCGCTGCCACACTGCTCAGCCGGCGTTCCCGGGCTGGGACGAGCCCGGCTCGGAGCCCTGGGAGGGAGGAACGCCCGTGGGCCGCCTTTGGGCGCCGGTGCCGCTCAGCAGCGGCGGTGATGGGGCTCCCTCTGGTGGCTGCTGTGGCCGCAGCGATTTGTTCTGTAAACGCCTTCATAAATGCGGCACGTGCTTGCGGGGCTGCGGTTGGGGCGCTGAGCTGATCAGGCAGCAAGGACGCGTCTGCCCCGCGGCCCCGAAGGCAGCAGCCCTGAGCGCGTCCTCTGGGGACAGCTCATTGGTTTCTCTCGTATCTCGAGATCACCGGGAGCCTGAGCTCCAGAAATCGGAGAACAAAGAAATAAACCTTTGTGCTGCTGGAGAAGTGTAAGGGCTTCAAAAGACTGCCGTGCAAAGCCCCGGAGCAGGGCATAGAAGGACACGAGGCTTATTTTATATGGAAATGCGGAGCTACCCAACGAGCTTCTCTTAAGAGCATTAGGAGCAAGAAAATGGTTCTATGTGGAAGCGGTGCAGCAGAATGAGATTACCCTCAATTCTTTGCCTTTAACTTGAAAATTGGAGCAGTAATTCTGTTAGGGAAAGAATCACATCTGGAAGGCAGGGGCCTGTTTGTGTCATGCATCTCCATTACAATGCAACTGAAGCGTCAGTTCAGATGGTGCTGTTCCAATCTTTGCCATTTCTTTCTTAATCAGCACAACTTTTATATCGAGGAAAAGATTTGATAGAAATCATCTATTATGATGCAGTGTTTTACCAGTAGGAGTGGATCTTGTGGCACTGCCTTTGGAGCTGTGCAGCTTGCTTGTGCATCACATTTATTGCATGTTTATGTGACAGTGTTGAATGCTATGGGGGAATGTAAATCTTAATATATTGAAAATAACTGCATATGCTAAAAATATTTCAAAAACACGTTCTGCATCAGATAGCTTCCTCCCTCTCAAAGCGTCACCACGTGCAGATTGTAGCCCAGAGTCTGCAAAGCTAATTGGAGATCCCAAAATAGCCGTCAGCGTCGGATGTGTCTCTGAGATGCTGTGATGAGCCGCGCTGCGGGGCGACGCAGGGCTCAGAAATGTGTGAGGGTGGAGATTCCTCGGAGTGCTGGAGGCTGAGTCTCCCGGTCACCTTCCCTTTTGTGCTGGCAGCCTCTGGAGGTGGTACTTATTCTGCTGGCTGTTAGCAAACAAATGCAGGTGGCGTTTCACCTCCGGACTTGCCCATAGAACTGATCCCCATCTCGTTATTTGTGGGATGGTGGTAAAGTCCGTACACAAGATAAAAGCCCCCACCTACGTGGTGCTGCACAACGTGATGTGTAACGGCAGTCACGTCTGCCCTGTGGAAGTGTTTCCCAGCAGTGCTGTTCTCAGGCTTTAGGAGCACCCTCTGCCCTCTGCTACAAGCACCCCCTGCTCAGCAGTCCATCTTCTCTGGCTCCTGCTCTGAGGGGCTGCTGCTGCTGCTGCTGCTTCAGCCTCTGGTCCAGCGTTTGGGACCAGCGCTCAGACTGCCCTGCTTGGAGCCGGTGCACGGCCGGACTTTGTCCTCCTTCAGCGGGATGCCACCACGGGTGCTGGTTCCCAGCATCGAGCAGCAGCTGAGCTCCAGCTGGGATTGCAGAGATGTCCCGAGCAGTTTTTCCTGGAAGGAGGCTGTTGTACTGTGTGTGTTCCTTACGCCTGGTTTCAAGTTGCTGTTTAGATTATTAGATAAAGCAAATGACTGCGAGCTTTATTTTGTAGTTTATTGATGGTAATTTTAACTTAGCACGGCCCTCTGTAAAACTCCGTATTTGGCAAGTTGGATCCAGCTGAGGTTTAGGAGCACAGCTGCATTCCCTGCTTGGCTCTTAGAGCAGATGATTCTTTTTGTACAGAATGAGTTTACAAATTTGTGTGAGAGCATCTGTCATGGACAGAGCCAAGAAAAGCGATTGAGATGTGCACCTCTTCCTTCCTTGCCCCACAGCGCTGCTCCTGAAGGGCCCACGTGGGCAGGGGGCAGCTGGCACAGACCCCAGGGGGAGGGCAGCAGCTGTGCCCGTCTGCTGGGAGCTGAGCAGAGCAGGAGGTGCCGTTAGCACAGCCCTGCCGTGAGGGCTGTGAGTGCAGATGGTGCTTTTGGGGAGTGAGGCGCAGCTTAGGGAAATCCTGCCTTAACTGAGAAACCTTCAGCATCTCGGGTGAGATGTTGGACACAAGCCCTGTTGGTAAGCTTTGAGGGGGAGGAATTTCTGCAGCCAGTCAGGGCCTGTGGGGAGCTGCCGTCTCCAATGTAGATATTATTCCTCTTCTCTACTCAGGAAGCTCAGATCCCAAGAGCACAGAGCAGAACCCTCTGCTGTCGTTGCTCAGCTGAGCCATATGTTCCAATAGAAATGTTTGTTTCCACGCTCACTTTGCTCCTTTGGCGATGTGGGACGGAGATTGGATGCGTTGCTTTCAGATGATGAAGGAACGCAGCCCGGGAGCCCTTTGCTTTACTGCGAGTTGGAGGCAGCCAAGTGCCAGCTCTGCTGAACGCCGGAGCTCCTTCGGCTGCCTCCAGAGCTGGAGAGGGGCAGCATCGAAGCACAGCCTTCCCATGGAGCTGTTACTGCTGGCCCTGGAACCAAGCACGAGGAAAGGCGTGCCTGCAGTGTTCCACCCTGACCTGCTCCTGTAGAGCACCGGTGCTGCTGCTGGGCTGGAGGACGCGGTTCTGTCGCAGGTGCCGGGATGCTGCTGGGCTTCGGTGGCTGCACAGGTTCCAAAACCAAAAAGGAACGGAAGATTGCTCCTGTGAAAGGCCCTGACTTTAGAAGTGGCTTTGCCTGCAGCCAGGGGTAGCAGGCAGGATCGTGTTCTGCTCCATCTGAACACAGCCTGAGCCGCCCACAAGTTGGGGAATTCAGTGCGAAGCGCTGCACGTGGCCGGTGATGGTGGGGAACGTTGGCTGAGGTGAATCGTGGAGTTAAGATGACTTGTACAGGAAACCGGCACGCTGTGACACAGCTGGCGTTTAGCTGATGTTGGAAATGATTTGTCATTCCTTAATAAAGATTGGACGCGGATCTTTTGGCTTCCAAACACGTGAGGTGGTGCTGTTTCTCTCCCCACTGCGGGGTGGGAAGGAGGGCGTGTGCCGGGGGTGGGAAGGAGGGCTCGCACTGGGGCAGG
>JACDJE010000740.1:62270-90187 GCA_016647715.1 Pavo muticus
GGGCGGGCGGGGCCGTGAGGCGCTGTTAGCCCCGCCCCCACGCGCTGAGGGGCGGCTCCGCCCCGGGCCGGACCTGGGCCGCTCCGCGCTCCCCGCGGCCTCTGCAGCCCCCCGGCCTCTGTCCGGCACAGCCCCCGAGCTCCGCGTCCCCGGAGCCTCTGCAGCCCGCGGTGCCGCCGGCCTTGCGCCCTCAGTGCCCTCAGCGCCGCAGTGGGCGCGGGGCGATGAGCGCGGTGCTCCCCGCGCCGCTCCGCGTCCCCTCAGCGCTGCCCCTGCGGGTGAGGCCCCCCCGAGCTGTGACTGCCCGGGGCGGTTCCTGGAGCCCCGGACCGTAATTTCTTTGCGCTGTGCAGAGCCTCAGCACGGCAGACCTCCAGCTGCAGCCCCACCGGTGCCCCAAACACAATACGGCTGCTTCTTTTTCTGCCTTAACGAAGTAGAAAACAATTCCGTGTTTTTGCAGTACCGCTTTAAGAGCTGGAGGTGTCCCACGCAAACAGAACTGCAAAAGGGGACCGGTGCCCCCCGTGCACCGAATCCTTTGGGCACGTTGTGTAACAGCCCTGGAAGCACAGTGCTGCACCGGAGGATTGGGGTAACACTGCAGCAGTGCGGGCTGCGCTCCCTGGGATGCGTTCCTTGGGACCTGATTGGGTTGGGGCGTGGGGAGCTGCTCCCTGCTGCTCACATTGAGCTTCAGCATCACGCTCCGTTCACAGCGGGTGAGCGTGCTGTGCGGCCCCAGCAGTGTCAGAGCTATCCGGGGCCGCATCTGCAGCCCAAGGAGAGCACAGGAGATGAGTTGGGCTCACCCTTCACGGTGAGAAGGGCTGAGCAGAGCTGCTTCCCTGCGGGTGAGCCTTGCTTATAAACTTTCTCTTTCCAGTTTTAAGGACTGAAGGCATAACGGTGCAGTGAGCAGCCAAGAAGCCACCCCAAAGAACAGCCCTCCGCAGCCTCTGTTGTTATGGCAGGGGGAAGGCGGGGCCCCAACCGCACGTCCTACTGCCGAAATCCCCTCTGTGAGCCCGGCGCTGCTGGCGGCTCCGGCCACTCCACGACTTCCTCCGTCACGGGCGTGCGCTCCCGCACCAGGTATGGCCCGACCTGAGGCAGACGTGAGGCCGCCTGTGCCTCCTGGCTCACGCACTGCTGGCTTCCCTGCAGCTCAGGGCTCTGTTAACTCCTGTGCCTGCTGCGAGCAGCAGCGTCTGTGCTGCGTGTTCCACTTGGAATAGGTGGGTTCTGATGTGCCCGAGTGCTTTGTTGGACCACGGCAGACTTCCAGGGGTGTCCAAAAGCATGTAGGGGCTGCCTGGGGGAAAGTACGAGTACAGACAGTGGTGCACCCAGCGCCTGTCCATGGAGTTCTGGTTGCTGTGTGTCCTGTGCCAGGTGAGGTATTTCTAGGGCAGAGATCAGCTCGGTCAGATGCTGTGTAGGCTGCATTTCGGGCTGTTTTTCAGGTTCTAGCCTGACTGGTTTGTTGCCTTTCTGCTTCTGAGGTAGAGAGGTGGAAAGAGAAGCTCTGTGCCAGCAGAAATACGTAAGCAGGAGGTGCCTTGTGAACTGTCTGCTTAGCAAATGTTAGAGCCGTTTTAACATACTCCCTGCTTATGACCTTAGGCCAAGGAATGCATATGGATACAGTTATTCAAACAAGTTATTGCAAGGCCACCGAAAGTGGAGCAATCCACCGAGTACCTGCACTGCAGTGAGAGCATGCACAAAGGTCCTTATCACTGAGCAGGTAATGAAGTACAAAGCCACACCCCAAGTAATTAGCCTGTGCAGCCTTATGCTCATAGTACCTAAGAGAGCTGCTCTGTATGTGTGTGCGTGGTGCTGCTGCTCTCGCACAATCAGCCTTTGGTTTTGTGTGGCTGTTCAGTGTGGAAGAGGCCTCGTGCCTGTAGTTAAAGAGGAATTGGAAGAGGAGCACTTGCTCTGAGTACGGCAGCAGAGGTTCTTGGCAGATTCCTCAGCCCTGAGGAGCTGAATCAGTCTTGTCACGTTGGGAATCCGGGGCTTTTGGAGACACAGCTTGGGTTCCTGCAGTTCTGCTCACACACACATTTTATGCTCCCAGCCTTCTGTCTCAAACAGCATGGACTGATGACCTGCGTTAACCCTGGCCAGAAGTCCTTCTGCAGTCACACCGACACTACTGGGATTTCTTCCTGGGGTTTGCAGTAGGAGCTTGGCACCCTGTGCCCTGTGGTTCCTTTGAAACCCACGCCCAGATTCCTCTGAGTGCTGCTATTTAGAGATTGCAGATCAGGAGAGATGTATCTGGTGTATATTGGTTCCCTTCCCTTTGATTGAAGGAGTTGGTGTCTGGAATTGAGTGCGTGCTCACACAGGAATATGCAGCTCTGACTAAACTTGTTTTTCCTCCAGTTAGTGGAATAGAAGTTGAAGAATGAGAAAGGGCTTGTGTTTAATTGCTCTGAATTTCATGTTCAAGCACTCTCAGAAATGTAAATAGCAACTTGCAGTTAATTAAGATGGCTACTGGTTGCCCATTGAACAGCACAGCACAGCCGTGGCTTTTCAACCCGACTCTCAAGGAGGCATTTAATATGGAATGAACTGGTGCTGTGGGCTGGCCTGGCTCCAAATATTGCTTTCCCTGGGGAAATCCCTGCTCTCCCTGCGCTGTAGCAGTGGTTCTAGAAATCCTCGGGGTGCTCACACCTCTATTTGTGGCAGCTACTGACCCTGCCAGTCAGCTTAGCTCCCTCAGCCAGCACTGCACCCACCTGCAGCGTGCTGTGCGTGCAGGAGGGCAGAGCCGTGTCTCATGCAGTGACTGCTGCCTTCTCTTTCCCCAGTAGGAGCGGGTCAGGTACGGGGCTTTCCAGCCCACCTCTGGCAACTCAGGCAGTCGTTCCCCTCCGGCACTGTAAGATCCCAGAGCTGCCTGTGGAGAGGAGTGTGCTGTTTGAACTGCAGCTCTTCTTCTGTCATCTCGTTGCTCTGTTTGTCCACTACATCAACATCTACAAGACGGTGTGGTGGTACCCCCCGTCCCACCCACCCTCACACACGTCTTTGGTAAGCACCGCAGGGCAGCTGCTGCCTGCTGATGGCTGCGAGCTCTTTGGGTTGTGAGACATGAGTTCTCCTGTCTCTGCTTTGTGCAAACTGCAGCCGGGGAGGTTTTGCTCTCGTGGCTTTCGTCTGGCAGATGCTGGCACTGCCTGCTTGGCATTCTCTTCCTGATCTTGGAAGAGAGAGTCCAAAGAGAAAAGAGTACCTTGGGAGCTTCTCTGTGTGATGTGGATTTCTGCTGCCTGGTGGGAAGTGAAACCATTTCCTTCTTATCGCTGCAGAATTTTCATCTGATTGACTTCAACGTGCTGACGGTGACGACGATCGTCCTGGCACGCCGCTTGATTGTTGCTATTGTGAAGGAGGTAAAGCCTGCATGCAGATCTCAGAACCGTTCCTTCCTCTGGGGCGAAACGTGAAGCTCTGTGTCCCTCTTCCACAGAATTTCAGGCTATGTCTAAGCCAGAAACGTGGGCATGTTTTCTAATTGGAAGAGCAGGAGTGAGCGTCTCAAATGGCTGCTCGTGGCTCTCACTGCCCTTCTGTGGTCGTTTCTGAATTACTCCCCCAGTGAGGCTGCTCAGCTTGCCCAGCTTCTGCTCGGTTCCTTGCAAAGAGCCGGCTTTGGCTCTTGTCCTGTTCTCTGAATGACTCCAGCTTTCTGCAAGGAGGAGCTGCCATAGTTTGGTTTCTGCTGACTGCAGAGGCGTTCTGTGGGGGGGTGGTGAAGATGAGGACTTTCTGGCGGAGGTCACACGAAGCCTTTCCCTTTGCTGTTCCTTCATGCATATGATACTGACTTTACAGACTGAGCGCTGCCCATCTCCGTGTGCTTCTGCAGGAGGGTTGGATGCCTTCCTTCTGCCCTGCTCTTTCTGCTCTCCCTGCAGGCTTCCCAGAGTGGCAAGGTCTCCCTGCCACGCTCTGTGTTCCTGGTGCTCACTCGGTTTGCTGTTCTCACTGGCACAGGCTGGAGTTTGTGTCGGTCAATCATTCACCTCTTCAGAACCTACTCCTTCCTCAATCTCCTGTTCCTGTGTTACCCGTAAGTGTCTCTTCCCACATTTGTGTGTGATTTCTAATGTTGCCTCAGTGCAGTGGGTGTTGCTCGGGTGACATGAAGCTTGAGTGTAAAAAGCACTTGATGACATGATAACAGAACTTTTAAGAGCCCTTTTCCCTCCTGCTGTGTCACATTCCTGCTTGGTTCCAGGCCTTATCTTTCCCACTCAGCCGTATTTCAGGTTTAATACAAGCATTAATCACAGTTCTCAGATCGCTTGTGTCACATGGGAAGGATTGTCTGGTTTCCTCCTGGCATTCCCAGAGCCCCCTCCTTCAGTTTACCATAGTCCTCAGGTGCCTCTGCCTTCCCTGCTTTGTGTTAACCAGCAGAAGAAGGCAGTTTTGTCACCTTTCAGTTTGTGGAACTGCCCCCTTCCTCTGGTAGGTGCAAGAGGAAAGGTTTCATAAAGATGTGAGATGTGGTGTTGCTGTGGTAAGGCTGCCCTGGTTGTGCCCTGGCTGAGGTGGTGCTGGTGAAGCTCTTCTCTGGAGTCTGTGTGGTGCTCGGTGTGGTTTGGGCTGCAGTCGCTGTGCTGATGGTGTGCGTGCAGCACTCGGGTTTTGCCTGCGGTGCTGGTAGGAACAACCACCTCTCTGCACTCTGCAGGTTTGGCATGTACATTCCCTTCCTCCAGCTGAACTGTGACTTTCGGAAGACAAACCTCTTCTCCCAGGTGGCCAACATTGGCCCCAGAGAGACCGGCGAGGTGAACTTCAGGGGCAGGGACTACCTGACGGTCCTGAAGGAGACCTGGAAGCAGCACACGCGGCAGATGTACGGCATGGAGGCGATGCCCACCCACGCCTGCTGCCTCTCCCCAGACCTCATCCGAAATGAAGTGGAGTACCTGAAAATGGACTTTAACTGGCGGATGAAGGAGGTGCTGGTGAGCTCCATGCTCAGTGCCTACTACGTGGCCTTCGTGCCTGTCTGGTTTGTGAAGGTGAGCCAGGGCATCAGCCCGCCCCTCCCAGCGTGGGGCTGGCTGGGGAGGCCTGGGATGCTGGGTGAGGGAGGATGTGTGGTTCTTGCTTAGCTGGGACGTGGGAAGGTCAGAGGGCTGTTCTGCGTGCCCGTCAGGAACAGTGGTGACTGGTAGTGTGGTTGTGCTGGAGCTGCACAGCAGCCACGCTATGTGGGCGCCTCTTTTAGAAGCAGAACTCAGCAGTGAAAAGCCCTTGTTTTACCTGCCGGAGCGCATCGTGTTGTGACGGCTGCGCTGGGTGGGCCTGTCCAAACACAGTCACAATCCTTCTCGTCCCCCCGCAGAACACTCAGTACTACGACAAACGCTGGTCCTGTGAGCTCTTCCTCCTGGTTTCCATCAGCACGTCTGTGATTCTCATGCAGTACCTCCTACCCGCGCGCTACTGCGACCTGCTGCACAAAGCTGCAGCACACCTGGGCTGCTGGCAGAAGGTGGATCCGGCCCTCTGCTCCAACGTGCTGCAGCACCAGTAAGGAGCTCTCCTGGGGCGAGGGCTGGAGCTTTCTCTTTTTTTCCTTCCCTATCTGGAGGCTGGGCAGGGAGCTCCGCGTTCCAGTTGTGTCCCTTTCTCTTCTTTTTGCTTAGAAAGAAATAAGAGGAAGATGGAAGCAGGGTTGTTGGCTGACACGCTGTGTCTGTGCTGCCCACTTCCAAGCAGACCTGATTTGGGCGAGGTGGTGTTTGCTGCTTCTGCCCTCACAAATGGGCGCAGCTCACTGCAGCACGAAGCCCGAGTGTCCCCTAGCTGAACGGGGAAGGCAGCAGATCCCCCTCGGCCTGAGTCCTTCTCTGTCAGCAGACATAAGAGCCCTCTGCTTGTCTTCTGCAGGTGGACAGAGGAGTGCATGTGGCCGCAGGGAGTGTTGGTGAAACACAGCAAGAATGTGTACAAGGCTGTGGGTCACTACAACGTGGCGGTGCCGTCGGACGTCTCGCACTTCCGCTTTCACGTAAGATCCCGTTTCCTTCTGGGAGCTGAGCCGTGGCACCAGGCAGGATGGCAGCGAGGGGCCCTTTGTGCTCAGCCCTGCGCTGCTGAGCTCTGTGAGCAGGGAGCTGTCTGTGGGTGCGCCGGGGTGCTGGGACCATTCGTGCCGCTCGGCCTGCGGTGCTGCCAGGAGGGAGGCTCTGCCCCGTCCCCGCCTCTGTCCAGAACTGGGCCTGAGTGAGGGCGGTGTGTCCGGGGCAGTCCTGGCAGGGCAGCACTCGGCTCTGCCTCACTGCCTGTCCAGAAAACAGACCTGGGAGGGTCAGCCATCGCTCCGTGCCTCACTGCGGCCTCTCCTGCAGTTCTTTTTCAGCAAACCACTGAGAATCCTCAACATCCTGATCCTGCTGGAGGGAGCTGTCATCTTCTACCAGCTTTACTCGCTGATTTCTTCCGAAAAGTGGCACCAGACCATCTCGTTGGCTCTGATCCTCTTCAGCAATTACTACGCCTTCTTCAAGCTGCTGCGTGACCGTCTGGTGCTGGGCAAGGCCTACTCGTACTCTGCCAGCAGGGACTCGGAGCAGAAGTTAAATTAAAACAGTTGCACTGATGCTCAACTTATTACAGAACAAACAAAACAAGGAACCCTCAGAGCTTTGTATTTTTGTTACCACTGCTTTTTTTTTCTTTGATAACTGATGTAATTAAAAGGAAAAAACATATTTTTTTACTCCCAACAGCTGTCGGCGTGTTTGTTTAATAACGTCCCGTGGGAGGACGGGGGGGTGCGAGGAGCCCTTAATTAACAGCGCTTCGATCTGGGGTGTGGAGGTGCTGCTCCTCCAGAGCTGCGCTGAGCGGGGAGGGGGATCAGATGCAGCACGTCTCCCATCTCCCAGCTCAGTGCCTTTGGGATGGGACGCGTGGAGCTCTCTGTGTTTTCCTGGCAGCGTGAAGGAATTCCTGAACGCCCCGTGGCGTTGGGGAGGGCCGCGTTATTGAGGCAGAACTGAACTGCTGGATTTGGGTTGGACGTGAGGCTGAAGCGCCGCTCTGGGGAGAGCCCTGTGATGCTCGCGGCCCTCAGCGGTGTTTCTGGGTCCCGGGGCTCCGCCTGGGCGGTATTTGAGGTCCCTCGGCCCTCCGGGACGGACCCCGGGCGGTTGCGCTGCGCTGCAGCCGCCGCTTTGTGCCGCGGAGCCGCCGCCAGGGGGCGCCCGGAGAGTGCGGAGCTCCGGCAGCGCGCGGTGCGTGCGGGGCGAAGGGCGGCGGGAGGAGGAGGGAGCGGGGCGAGGAGGGCGCGGGGCTGAGCCCGGCCCGGCGCAGCTCTCCATGCCCGCAGCACCGCCCGCAGCCCCCTCCCCACGGCGCGGAAGCGGCCGCGCTCGGCCTTTCCCGAGGATGAGGATTTCCTTCCTCCCATTGAGCGCTGCCCTGGGGTTAGCACGCAGCCGTGGGGCTCTCGCCGTGCAGGACGCGTCCCCCCCCCGGCGCACGGCTCCGCCCGGACCCCTCCTTATCCCCCCGCCCGGCCGCGACCCCCGGAGCCGCCCTACGGGTGGGGGATGGGGACGGCCGCCCGCTGCCCTCAGCTCGGCCCGAGCGGAGCCGCACCCTCCAAAGCCGCTCCCGACCACCGCGGGACCAACGCGACGTCCGCGCCCCGCCGGGCGGTTACGCTGCGCCCCGACCGCGTTATGCGTGCGGGAGCGGCGGGGTTGGGCGCGTTCCGAGCGGTGTCCCCGCAGCCGGGAAGGGCCGAGCGTGGGGAGCACTTCTCCTTTCCTCTGAATCATGGGACGCTGCGAGCTGTGGGGTTTTCCCCATGATGTCCCCGGGGAGATCCCGGGTGGGAATTCCCCTGGGAACAGCTGGAGCGCTCCTCCCGCGGGGACGCTGCCAGCCCGAGGTGGGGACTTTGTCCCTTCTGTCCCGGTGACCCGGGGGTCGGGGCTCCATCTGCCACCCCCTAATCCCGGGATTAGGGCCAGCTGCCCGGGGCAGGTTTGCTGCAGGTAACGAGGATCCCTCGGGGAGCGGCTGTGGACGTCCAGGCACAGGCAATTAGGGCTAATCCCGCACCTGTGCCTAACAAGCTCAGGAACCAGGGAGCCCACGGGCATTGGAGAGCTGTCCTGGGGTGGCCCACAGGACTCCAGCGCTGGTTTGGCCTCGAGGACAACAACCATTATGGGGTCACGGAGCTGCCCTTCGTACAGACTGGGACGTGGCACACATGCAGTGACAGAGCGTTGGCTGCCTGCTGGAATCCCCCCTCACCACGGCTGCGTTCCTGCAGAGCCCACCCACCGTGGGGGAATCACTGCCACCCCCGTCCCGTCCCCAGGCCCCGTTCGGCCCTTTCTGGCTCAGGGCTCCCCGGCAGCAGCTACAGGAGCGGCTCCGACACAGATAACATCAGTGCCTGGGAGTGCTGCAGCAGTGCTGCGCCAGGGCCGTGATGTGCAGACCTGGGGTGTGGGGGCTGCGGGGGTCCTGGGCACCCAGCGCCAGCAGTGCTGAGCCGGGCTGTGCCGAGCAGCCGAGCTGTGCCATCCACTGCTGCCCTCACACCTGACCTTGCCCAGGGCTCACCCGGCCAAAACCGGGGCAGGACGCGGCCCACGAGGCGCCGTCCCGAGCCAGCGGGACCTGCCTTAATTGGCAGCCCTGAATTAGCGTGTGGGTCCCCGTTAGCAATTATACACACGCGCACATACGCCCTCATTTTCAGATCTGAACAAGTTCAAGCTGGGGAGCGGTGAGCGTGGAGAGGAGTGGGGAGGAGTGGGGATGGATGCTGTGCACCTTGACCACCGCGCAGGGGCTGAAGATGGGTGAGCAGGGAGCTCAGCAGCGGGATGGGCACAGCCAGGCTGCGAGGGAGCACTCAGCACTCAGGGCCGGGCAGGGCTCAGGGCCGCCCTGGGAGCAGATGGTGATTTGCAGCTCTGCGGGGCCAGCTGGGTCACAGAGAGAGCAGCGACGTGCCCCCCCTCCACCCCCGCCCTGTTGCACTGCCATTTTACCCAACCACCTATAAATATTTAACAGCTCCATCCTCTGCGCTGCTGCTGAGCCCACAGACCAGCGCGTGGCAGCTCCTTCCCCCCTCCCCCCCTACATCCCACCCCACTCCTGGGCACGTTCCATTTGTTCTTCTCTGGACCCAGCAGCCACGTTCCCCATTGCTGGCTGTCCCCAGTGTGCCGCTGACCTCCACCCTCTGTCTCGAGCCCTGGCTGTGGACACGTGGCACCTGTGCCACCAGCGGCCCCATGGTGGTGTCCCCAGGTGCCTCCACGAATGGATAGATGGGTTGAGGGATGAGTGAGCAGATGGATGAAACAGAGGAGACATGGATGGAGAGGAGGTTGGATGGACAGATGCATGGAAGGGTGGTCGACCCCCAGCCGGAGCATGGCTCGTCCACCACAGGAGCACACAGCTCAGCTGGGCGGCACCGGGTCCCCACGTTTCACCAGCAGCATTCACTGCTTCCTTCCAGACCAGTGGTAAAGATATCGACTGGAGCGCGTCCCCCCAGGCCTGCGCCCGGACGGCAGCAGCTCCTGATTGCAGTCACTTTGGGGGATCTCCTGCTGACCCAGTTGTTAATCCACCGAGCAGGGACTGACGCTGACGGGAGGGGAGCAGTGAGCGGGGTGGGGGGCACCAGCGCAGCCCCATCCATCCTCCCCGATCCCGACAGCCCCACGTGCTGCACGGCGCCGGGGTGGCACCGCCGCCCCACGGGGCCGTTCCCATAAACCGGTCGGACGCAGCGCTGTGATTCAGCCGCCGGGAAGCGCTGTGTGGGGGTGGGCCGGGGGGGCCGTGGCACCGCATTGCAGCGCAGGATGGGACCTGCGCGGGGCCCCACTTCCCGGGCAGCCAAAACCCCGAGCAAGGAGGGAAGCGCGGAACTTCCTTTTCCTTCCCCGCAGAGCCATGTGGGTGTCAGCGCAGCACGGAGCCCCCCCTGCGCCGGCTCTGCTCAGGGCACTGCCTGCAGCCCCGTCCCAGGGCACAGCTCTGTATCACACCCTGCTGACGCAGGCTTTACTCACCGGGGCCGCCCATCGCAATGCAGGTGACACTGGCGGTGTCATTTATGGTGTCACCTCCCATTGCAGGCTCAGCCCTCCCCAGGGGTTGCAGAGCTGCGCTCCCAGGAGGGGTGCAATGGTCCATCAGCCCACAGCCCATGACCTGGCCACGCTTATACCAATCCAAAGCCCAACCCCACCTGTGCACCCATCCCGGGGTGACAGCACCAGGCTGGTTCCAGCCAGGAATAAAGGGATCGGGGCTGAGGTCATTACTGCTGCCCCAGTGAGGGCTGTGGGATGGGATGGGATGGGATGGGATGGGATGGGATGGGATGGGATGGGATGGGATGGGATGGGATGGTGGTGCTGGTGGTGCTGGTGGTGATCAGCGCAGGGCACAGCACAGCGCACAGCTGTGCAGCTTCCACCCACCCCCAGGGCAGCAAGGGCTCGGTTGCTCCCAGTGCAGGCTCTAATGAGCTGGGATGGTTAATTAGTCAGTGACAATTTATGTTAATTAGCCGAAGGAGTCGAGAGACTGATTCCTCTGCCACCTGGCTGGCACCGGGTGAGCACCGGGCTGCTGTGAAACAAAACCAGGAACGGGGCTAAGGAGAAGGCTGCAGCGCTGCCCTGGGGCTCTGTGTGCCCAGTGCTGGGGAGAGGCCGTGCTGAGAGCACAGACGTCCCTTTCTCACCCACCCATGCACCCACACACACGTGCACTCAAGCAGCCGTGCAGCCAAGCACAAGGTGCAGCCGTGCCCTGTGCACGCACAGCTGCAGGAAGCCGAGCTCACAGTAATGCTGTGAGCCCCGGGGGGGGGATGACGTGGGAGGGGTGGGCAGGACAGGGGCACGGTGCGGGGCAGCCACGCTGGAGTGCAGCCATGAGGTTTCCTGCGGATGATTCACGCTCTTCCTCCACTTTGCTGCCCTACAACCATGAGCTGCACCACACAGGAAGCCACAGGGATTTCCAAAAGGACTCAGAAGTGCTCTGGCCCCGCTGCTGCTTCCTCTCCCCATCCCTCACCCAAAGAGACCCTCTCCGGCCCTCCCGGCGCCGCAGGATCTGGCTGCAGCCCCCCCTCCCCACCACCACCGCTCTGCACCTCGGCTGCATTCCCACGGCCCCCACCCACAGCCGCAGCCCAACACGGAGCCACGAGCACCGCCCCGCGCTGCTGCCCTTCGCCCCGCAGCCACATCAGGCGCACGGCTGGGGCATCGGCTCCTCGTCCTGCTCAGCTTCCCAAACCCCTCCACCACACGGGAGCTGCACACGCTGACAGGCACAGCTCTGTGGGGCACAGCTGCTGCGGCCTGGGCTGCTCCGGGGGGGGGCAGTGCCTGCAGATTTGTTTCATTTTACAAGAAAATGGAGTGACACCAAAGGGCCCCGCAGTGGTCCTCACTGTGTTGTTGGAGCTGAGCTGAGCATTGTGCTTAATAGGAGCAGAGCCGGACACAGCCCGGTGCTGTGTGGGTGCTGCCTTTAATGCGCCACCACATCAGCTGTGCAAATGCACCAGATTTAAATCGGCCAAACGAAGCAGGAATCTGCTGACCCTGCAGCGCCCACAGCAGCGGGGCCACGGGCACACCCCGAGCTGTCCCCCACCCCGCAGCCCCCGGCTCCCACACACTGGGGCTCACAGCCATCTGGCCACGACGTATTAATGCAGAGGAGAAGAAATGAGGTCAGGGCTGCAGTGGCGGTTGGGCGGTGGGCGCACTGCTCTGCTGCCGGCTGTGGGATCCAGCACAGCTCTGCTCCGGGCACCGCTGCTGGGGATGGCAGTGTGGGATTTGGGTTATCGCAGCTGAGCCATCCCCAGCGCTGCAGCCATCCTGCCGGGCCCTCTGCGGGGCGGGGGTGCTCAGGGCGCCCGGCAGCAGCGAAGGGAGAGTGAGCAGACACCCCATGGGTACCCCAAACCCAGAGCGGGGCCGGGCGCTGCTCACCCCTCCCCGGTGCACGCACCGAGCGCTGCGATGCTGCAAATGCGCCCCAGTGCACGTGAGCGTGCGCGTGTCCCTGGAGGCAGCAGGCTGCATTTCATGCATTTTTCAGGAGAAGGGGGTTAGTGGGTCACTGCAGCGCTGGAGGCTTTTCTCCAGCTGAGCTGCTCCGCTGCCAAAGCCGTGGGAGTGGCGGTGCTGTGCGGGGTGTGGGGCAGCGCGAGGGGCCAAACCCTGCAGCAGCAGCGCAGCTCTGGGAGCGCGGCGTCCCCTCCGTCCCCTGCAGCTCCGGGAATTGGTTGCAGCTGACAGCGGAGGGATGCAGACAGACCCAGCCCGCCCCCACCGCGCTGTGCGCCTGCCGGCACGGCCCGTGTGCAGCACCGAGCCGTGTGTGGGGCTGCGGGTGCGGCTGCAGGATGGCTGCGTGGTTAACGGTTAACGTGGGGACAAAGGCGGGATGGGACGGCTGCGAGACTGCAAACAGCCCGGGCTGATAAAGGGAGGAATGGGGCCGCTCCCCACCGTGCTGCTGCTCCGATGGTGCACACACCTGCACAGCAGCACTGTGCACAGCTGTGCCATGGGACAGACACGTGGGGTCTGCAGTGGGATGAGTGCCAGCAGCACAGCTGGGATGGGGTGAACCCAGTCACGGGGTGACCCACACTGCACTGTACGACCGCAGCAGCAGTGCCCCCTGTCCTGTCCCAGCGGTGCACCCCAGTGGGACGCCCGCCCTGCAGCAGCAGACCGTCACAGTGCCACAACCCCGTCCCCATTCTCCCCCCCCCTCCCCGCTCAGCCCTCCGCCCCCATCCCCGTTGGGATGCCGCCGCCGAGCAGCGGTTGCCATGGTTACGGCCATGCAAGTCTGGGCGAAATGCATCTGCGGTGCAGCGCCTGGGTGGGGGCGGGGAGGGCCCCGCAGCCCCCGGCAGCGCCGCGGCCCCCACACACCGCCCGACCCCGACCCGCGGCTGCTGACCCCGTCCCGGCACCATTGTTCAGAGCCGTGGCAGCGGGCGGGGGGTGCGGGGGGCGCCGGCAGACTGAGCGCCCCGATGGGCTCCGAGCCGCCCCCCCTACCCCCCCACGCACACCGGGGTCTCCGGGCTCCGCGGTCCCACAGGCAGAGCCGGATCCGTGGCCCCGGGAACACTATCGGTTCTGCTCTGTGGCGGAGGGGAATTCTGCTCCTGGCAATGAAGTAATCCAGGCGGGGACAGCGGGGGATCGGGGAAGGAGGGGATTTCTGATGGAAAGTTGCGGCCGATCCCAGCGCTGCCCGTGTGATTTCCCACCGCGCTCCTCCCGCGGCTGCCCAGCAGATCCCGTCCCTCCCCAGCGCTGCTGCGCTGGGAATTGCACCCAGGGCTGCACCAAGAAATGCACTGACATCTGCATCACAGCGCTGCTGCTGCCCGACCCTCGCTGCAAGCAGCCCCGCAGCCCCACATCTCCCAGCCCCGCAGCCCCGCAGCCCCACATCTCACAGCCCCACAGCCCCGCAGCTCACAGCTTGCAGCCCCGCAGCCCCGCAGCCCTTCCCCCACGCCTCGCTGGCCTCTCTCTGCCCGGCCGTCAGATGTTGCTGAAAGGGAACAATGCGACGTATTGTCTGTCCCTGCTCGCAGGCATCAAAACCCAGCAGCGCAACAAAAAGACACATTGACTGCCCGGGAGAAAGGGGCCCATACATCGCCAGCGCTGGGGGCAGGGACTGCAGCATCTCAGCGCCGCTTTCCTGTC
Organism: Pavo muticus; assembly: GCA_016647715.1. Lineage (NCBI taxonomy): Eukaryota > Metazoa > Chordata > Aves > Galliformes > Phasianidae > Pavo > Pavo muticus. The sequence goes on from JACDJE010000740.1 coordinate 76,079, forward strand.
CCCGGCCCGGTCACCGCCGTCCATCTCTAGGGGTGCAGCAGTCATCCACCGGGACCGAGGGTTGGCCCTGGGGTCTGCACTGGTGGTGGCCGGGTGGGAGAAGGGGCTGCGTTAGTGTGGGATGCACAGGACCTGTGCTGCCGTGCCCGTGCTCCGTCCATGCAGTTGCAGGCAGGACCCCATAGGGATGGTGGCACTGTGGGCATCACAACCCCACTCCAAGGTCCCTTTGGGCACAGGTGGGGAGAGATGGGGAGCCGAGCCCACCTGGGGATTGCACCATGGCGGGGTTGGACCCGGCACCACCTCCAGCTTCCTCACCACCCTGCTGGCTGTGGGCACACAACCCTGGCACCTCCGGAGGAAACGGGATGGGAAAAGCTGTGCTTGGACAGAGAGATGCTTTTGTTTCCATTTAAACTTCCCTCCCAGTGAGGAAGGAGCTCCGAAGCACACTCTCAGCTCAGGCCCTGCACTCAGCCACCCTCCAGCAGGACCCAGCCTTTCCCCTCCACACAAACTGGCTGCACCCCGCGCTCATCGCATGGCCAAAATGGGCACACGTGGCTCAGGGTCAGTCGGCCCTTAATCGGCCCTGGATGGTTGGACACGAGAGAGCTGGCTCTGGGGATGTGCACTGCGATGGGCACAGCCGTGCTGCCCGTCCGGAGCTGTGGTCCCAGGAAATGGGGTGTGGGAAATGGGAAATGGGAAATGGGAAATGGGGTATGGGCAGGACGGGGGGATGCGAGCAGGATGTTAGCAAAGTGAAAAGCAGCCCCAGAAATAGACGCAGTTACACAAGGCACCGGTTGCCATGGGATCTTCACAACCAAAAATGACGGGCCTCTGGCAAACACAAGAACGGGCCCTTTTATGTGTTTCTATGGGAAGTCAGCACCTCGCTGCAGCCTCCCGTGCTGGAGCCTTTCCCAGGGCAGGACAGATTCGGAACCGGCTCTGGGAGAGCAGCAGGGACCCGTCCCCATGGCAGTGCCCCAGCACAGAACAAGGGGATGGGGTAACCCAGGGTGGGACGAGAGTGATGGAAGGCCCTGAGCAGACCCCCGCTGGGGCCCAGGACCCCTCTTCCCAGTGCAGGCAGCAGGCGGGGGCTCGGCAGTGACCCAGCAGTGGGTCACAGGTTTGGAGGTGGCAGACGTCTGCTCATAGGAGGGGCAGAAAAGCCCTCATCACCACCTCTCCCTCCTGTCCATGCTGACCCCTTCCCCTGAGGTCCCCTGGTACCACACCAGGCGGCTTTTCCTCCTGTATCTGGATACAGCCCATGGGCACAGCCCCATGGGCCGGGCAGCCTGAGCTGGGGAGCACACGGACATGCTGACAGGTGGTGACATGCAGTGACACGCGGTGACACGCAGTGACACGCAGTGCAGCAGCCCCCAGCCCACCCCACGGACTCCTTCCAGCCATGGGATGCACAGCACTGCCAGCAGCCGGCCCCGTCCCTCTGCGCTCTCCCTGCTGGAATTCTCTCCCCAGAAGAGCTCTAATTAGCTAATTCCTTCACTATTTATAAATCAATATGGAAATCCCTCTGCTTGATTCCCAGCACCATTGGCCGTCCCTGCGGGGGGGGCTCTGCTAGGGGCTGCAGGGTGAGTGAGAGCTCCCTGATCCATCAGTCCATGGCCGTCGGTGTTGGGGTGAGCAGGGCGGGGGCGCTCCATGGGGTGGGGGTACCCCCTCCTGCCCCACTCCAGCACGGCCGTGTCCTGCGGGCTGTCAGCACTTAGCGCCTAATAAATTAATAATCAGCAAGCGGTTTAAGTAGGTCTGGAAAGTGGAAAATAACATCAGTGAAGATCTCTCCTCCCCGAGGCCCTCTGGGCAGGAGCAGACAGATTTGGCTGCCTGTCCATCTGCTGGGCAGCAAACAGCCCCATAATCTGCAAATCCCCACTGCTTCCTGGAGCCCGGGAGGTGGCAGGGGCCCCTGGGCTCAGACTGTGCCACATCTTTGCAGGAGAAGGAGGATTTCAAGGAAAGATGGAGCTGAGAGCAACGTGTGCTGCGAGATGAAAGCCGCAGGGAAAGCACACGTGGGATTTTCTGCCTTTCTTCTGATGCTGAAGGGGGGCTGCGCCGCGACCTGCAGTCACACTGAGCATCACCCCCCGTCCCTTCAGCCCTGCGCTCTGGCCGCGGGGGAGCAGCGCTGAGAAGCATTTTCTCCCCTCCACCAAAGCACAGCAGAGACGGTCAGAGCCCCAACCCCAGGACCCCATCCTGGTAACCCCAGGAACGGCCCCACCGCTCCTCCAGCCCAGCACTGAGCGCAGCATCCCCACGGTGAGCAGCGGGTGGGAGCAGACGGGTCAGGACCGGGGCGCTCCGTTTGGGGGCTTTGCTCCCTGGTGGGCGCTGGGCTGGAGCTCGAGAACAAGCTCGGCGTGCTCAGGGACCAATTCAATGGGCTCACGTGGGCCAAAGCAAGCAGCCTCGCTGCGCTCAAAAACCAAGAGCTAATCAACTTGGGGAATGCTCTGCAGCCCCTTTGCACCCCCTTTGCACCCCCTTCTGTGTTCCCTGCAGCCCCCGGATGGCTCCAGCAGCAGCAGCCGAAGGCTACTGGCCGAAGGCTTCATCAGCTGGCGCCCAAAAGTCAATCAGGAAGATGCCGCCTGTTTTAATGAACAGAGAAATTTTGCTCCAGCAGGGTGAGATGATGTGTGCTGGGGGAGGAGGGAGGCTGGAGACAAAACATGACCTTGTTGGTGGAGGCACACAGCAGCACATTGTTTTTTTTTCCACCCCCTGGAGATGGCGGCCTTGATGCTGCGGGGTGCAGCTGGGGTTGGGGGCTGGAACTGGGTGCTGGGTGCTGGGCTTGGGGCTGGCTTTGGGGGCTGGGTTTAGGGGCTGGGGTCTTGGGACTGGGACTGGGAGCTGGGGTTGGGTGCTGGGTCTGCTTCTTGCATCTTGGTGCCAGGGGCTCTCCCAGTCTCTGGGGGCTCTGGTGCAGCTTTGGTTCACCACCCAGCAGTGGCCCCAACCAGCACACTTTGGGGACCCGCTGTCAGAACCACGGTAGCTGGGTGCCAAGCGAGCCGAACGCCCCGGGGTGCGCTGCCCAAAGCACTGCAGGGCCCCGCTCTGTGCCGGCCCCATTCTGCTCTGGTGCTGGAAACGTGGCCACACTGCACTGCAGAGCACTGACCCTCAGCGTGGACATCGCTTTTGTCACTCTTCTCCTAAGTTCCCCCTTTCCGAGAAACGAGAAAAGAGAAACCAAAATATAAAAGCACCAGCTCGTACAGGGGGAGCCGGGGTGTAACTTCTGGTGCCGTCCCTGAGGGAACTTCCGGAGGGGCAGATGGGGCCGGGGGGGGAGCGGCGCCCCGGAGCGGTGGGGCTGCGACAAGAGGGTGATGGGGCCGTCCTGAGGGGCGACGGAGCTGTGACAAGAGGGGACCCTCCAAGAGTCACGCCCCGCTCCCCTTCCCCACCGCCCCCCGCCGTCGCGGGCGGCTGGCGGCCGTCACACACCCCCGACCCCACCGGGGCGGTGGCTCAGCCCTGTCTCCCGCCCCCGGGGCGGTCTCGGCACAGCGTCCCGCCCCCTCCCCGCTCCTTATTACGGCGGCGGCGGGGGGCTCTGCCCACTGCCTCTCGGCGCCGCTCGCACCGCCGCGGCGGGGGGTGGGGGGTCCGCGCCGCACCATGGGCAGCCAGGGCTCTAAGGCGGCCAAGGCGGAGGGCAGCGACCCACCGGGGGGGCACGCAGCCGTCACCGAGCCCTCCAAAGCCAACGGGCAGGTAGGGAGTGGCGGGGGCCCCGTGGGTGCGGGCGGACAAAGGCGGCGGTGGGGAGGGGGGAAGGGAGGAAAGGAAGGAATGATGGAGAGGAGGGGAGGGGGAGGCTGTGAGCCCAGGGGGACACCGAGCGATGCGGCACCGCCCGCCGCCCCCGAGCCGCGCCCCGGTAACGCGCGGGGCTCCGTCCGCGGCCGCGCCCCGGGAGTGGGATGGAGCGGGGACGGAGCGCGGGCGCCGCCCGGTGGCAGCGCGGGGACCCCCTCCCGGTGGGACCCCTCCCTCCCCCGCGCATCGATTCGGCGGCCCCGTGGCCGAGGGATGCGGGTTGGGGGTCCCGGCCGTGCCTAACGCCGCGCTGCTCCCGCAGGAGAACGGCCACGTGCGGCTCAACGGGGACATGACGCCCAAAGCGGGGGGTGACCCAACGCCCCTCAACGGCGCCGGCTCCGCCGAACCCCCCCGGGAGGACGGCACGGGCGGGGCGGGCGGTGAGGACACCATCGAGCCGGCACCGCCCGCAGACGGTGGGGAGACGAAGCCCGAAGGCGCCGCGGCCCCCAAAGACACCCCCAAGAAGAAGAAGAAGTTCTCCTTCAAGAAATCCTTCAAGCTGAGCGGGATCTCCTTTCGGAAGAACAAGAAAGACGACGGGGACTCCGCCGCGTCCTCACCCACGGAGGAGCAGAGCAAAGCGGAGCCCAAAGCGGAGGAGGACCCCGCGAGCGGAACCGCCCCCCAGGAGGAGCGGAACGGCGAGGGGCAGAGCGGGGCTGAGCCCAAAGGGGCCGACGGAGGGCACGGCGCGGAGGAGGAGAAGCCGCCCGCGGAGAACCGGGGGGACGCGGCCGCCGCCCAGCAGCCCCCCGAGCCCACGGGGGCTGAGCCCGCAGCGGCGGCGGAGCAGAAGGAGGAGTAGAGCCCCGCGCTCCCCTAAGACTTCTTGTCCCTTCAGCCCTGTGACCCCGCGCACGGACTCTGCCGTTCCCACACCGCCCATCCGACGCAGAACTGACAGCGCTCCCTGAGCCCACCCCCACGCCAGGACCTCCTCCCCACCCCCCGGCACCGCTCGGAGCTGCTGAGCCCCGACAGCTGCAGCCCACATCCACCGCCCATGGCCAGAACTGGGATTTACAGTCTGTAGGAGCCCGGAGCCCCACACCGCGGACTGCTCGGATCCTTTCCGTTTACATCCCCGGTTCTGCCTTCATTGAAAGAATTTCGTGCTTTTTATAGAAACCGAGTGGTTTAAGAGCTAATCTGCTTAGGTTGGTTGTTGGTTGGGTTGTTTTTTTTTTTTATCAAGTCTTTACTTTTGGCTTAAAAACCGTAACGCTTTGTAAGTCCGCTGTGTTTAATTCTGCTTCTACGGGGGAGCTGCGGGGCCGGGTGGAGGGGGGCACTGCCCGCTGTACAATGTGAAGCGATGCTGTTTCCTCTGTAAATAATTTTTTTAATGGCCAAAACACACGATTTGCATTTTCTAACTTCTGAAGGAAGAGAAAAAAAAAGAAAAAAAAAAAAGGCTGTATGGGTTCTATTGTAACATTTGAAAGGAATAAATGGTGATCCCTTCACGGGTGAGCTCGAGTCCTTCTTGTCCTGCATGGGGAGGGCAGCAGTTGCTTGTGGAGCTCAGCAGCTGCTGCGTTAATTGCCCTGCTCTCGCTAATTGACTCACAGCAGATGCAGAGCTGTGGCCACAAAGGATTTCCTCAGCGCTGAATGCTGCCTCTGAGGGCTCGTCCCTCAGTGCTGTGATCCCGGGGATGGATGGGCTCTGCTGGGGCAGAGGGGCCCCTTCTGCTCAGGGAGTCCCAGGCTGCTGGGTGGAATTCCCTGCTGTGAATTCAGGTGAGCTCTCTGTGGTGTGAGATCCCACGCTGTCTGATGGTGACAGGGGTGATGTGCTGAGATTTCCTGCCCAAGGGGAAGTGGGGGCACAGCGGGTGTTGCCAGCCTCCGTGCCATGGAGCTGTGCTCTGCCCAGTGCGCGCAGCCAAAAGGCAGCAGCTCCTCCTGCTCAGCATCCTGCAGCAAGGCCTGCTCTGAGCCCTGCCCAGCCAACTGCATGGGGGGGAGCGGGCTGGGGGCAGCTCGGGGGGAGGTGAGGAGCGGGGTTTGCTCAGAGCCCCCCGGCAGAGCCTGGCAGGGGAGGGATGGCGGCGCGGAGCCGCAGCCCTCGAGGTAGAGATGAGAGCCAAAATGTCTGCGTGCAGCACGTCCTCCTATTGACAGAAGGCTGCATGCAGGAGGGATTCATCCCCATTGATGGTGGAGGGAGGGATAAAAGCCGAGCTGTGCTTTGTCAGTGCGTTATTTCTGCTGGGCTCCGAGCACCCAGCTGAGCCGCGGGGCTGAAGCGGCTCCAGCGCTGCACTGTGGCCGTGCAGACGTGGCAGCCATTTTAAGGCGGCCTGGGAGGGAGAAGGGCTGCGGCCGCACGTCGGCGTGTAGGACGGAGCAGTGAGAGCAGTGGGGACGCACGGCTGCTCACAGAGGAGGGGGCTGTAAGTGTGAGCTGGGGCATCCCCGCAGCAATGGAGGGCTGTGGCACTCAGAGCTTTTCCTCCTCTCTTGCAGCGGATTGGGCTCACGACCCTTTCACGTGCCTTTCAGAACACGATGCAAAATCGCCCTGCTCATTTAATGATTTTTGTCCAATTAATTGAACACCAGATTGCAAAAAAAAACCAAACAGGCTCATGCAAGAAAAAACCACGCAGCTCCTTTCCCTCAGCCTATTCTGCCCTCTCCAGATTAACGTCGCCTTCAGAGCAGCAGTCAGTGCAGCATCAGCAGCACACAAAGCACTGCTGGAGGAGAAGGAAGCGATGGGAACGGCCCGGAGTGCTGCGAGAGGGCACGGAACGAGCAGGATTTCAGTGCAGGATTTCAGTGCAGATGGGGGGGGGAGGGGGGGGGGGGCTGAAGGCTGTGTTATAAAATTCAGGGAAATAAAAAGGAAATTTCAACACCTACAAAAAGGAACTGCAGAACCTTCTACGTGCTGCATGGAGCGTGCTGTGTGTGTGTGTGCTGTGTGTGTGCTATGTGTGCTCTGTATGTGTGCTGTGTGTGCTCGGTGTGTGCTCTGTATGTGTGCTCTGTATGATGTGTGCTCTGTATGTGTGCTATGTGTGCTGTGTGTGCAATACTTCAGCCTTCAGCACTTCACCAATGCAGCCACAGCCCTCCTCCTGCAGAAGGGCAGCTCCTCATGCACCACACTGTGACCACCCCCGTGCTTCCCCTGAGCAGAAAGCAGTGCAAACTCAGACCAGCCATAGAAATGTACGTTTTATTACAAAGATTCTCAAAATTTAAAATAAAAGCATCTTTAAAAAACCACAATATATCCCCCCCACACAAAGATACACTGATCTCTCTCGCTTCACATACAAACACTGAAGGGCGGGAGTGAGACGCCACTCAGGTTCCAAGAGGCTACAAAACTTACGGTGGAAAAGGGGGAAAAAAAAGCATTTAAAAAAATAAAACATTTAAAAAATAACCTGTGTTAAGTTAGCAGCATTATTAGAGTTGAAACCACCGGCAGCACCCCGTGGGAGGTACAGATCCTCTCGTGGACAGAGGAATCCCCCTGAGAAAGGAGAGCAGCCAGGCAGAACTGCCTGCAGACCTTCTGCAAAGCTGGAGCTCAGCGAAGCATTTCATGGCCGTACAAAGCAAGGTGTGAGAAAGGCCAGCTCTGATCACAAAAGACCTCTGGGTGTGAGATAACGCGTGGGAGTAGGAAGAGGAGCAGTTATAAAAATGCACAGAGCCCCATCTGCTGTTCCCTCGTACAGATAACAGCTCAGACTGCTGATAAAAAGGTTCTCCACATTTACTGGCCTTGAGAGCAAAGAGAGGAAAGGTTCCACTTGAAAACGTGTCTACTTCAGAGAGAGGTTCTGTGAGTGACACACGGGGAGCAGAGGCATCAGCTGGGCTCTGTCTGTCCGTCCTGTTCTGCTGTGGTTTCAGCTAGGACACAGAGCAGCGCTGAGAAGCAATTACAGCACACGTAGCTGAGGGCAGCAGCAGAGTGAAGCAGGCAGCCAGGTGGGCAGCAACGCACCTCCCCCCTGCACAGCCAGAGGAAACAGGTGTGCCAAGATTCCACCCTGTCTGCGATGCACAGCGCTGCCATGCTAACATCTGCCACAGCCTGGAAAACGTTCCCCACCACTTCAGGGGGGTTTTCACTTGGCACTTTCCAGCTCTACACCTGCAGGGCTCTTGGGAAGATTCACTCAAGCCGTTTTCTGATCTGCTTGTAAGCTGCTTCATCTCTTTCCTCCACTCTGCTGCAGGAAGGCAGCCAACTCTGTTCAAGAACTGCACTATTTGACCCTGAGAAGCGGCACCAGCTTGCAGTTACTTGCCATGGTGGAACCAGACTGAAGACCAAAGGAACGCTCAGTCTCTCACAGGCTTAATTTGGGAATTCATATCTCCCACAAAATAAAACAAAACAAAAGAGAAAGGAAAAGAAGAAAAAACCAAAAGTTTCATGGCCATCTTTCCACCTAACCTGAAATGCAGACACTACTTCTACTTAAATTATTCATTTCCAAGGGTGGTTACTACAGAGAGCAAAGAAAGGAAGAGATTCTTTTTTAAAGACACACTAAGGAGGCAGTGGAAGGCAAAGAGTGAAACTCCCCAGTCACCAACGCTGGGCAGTGCGGGTCTCTACGCTGCAGAGTCCTCCCTGCCTGCTCCCAGCGGAGCGCAGCAAGGAATAATTTACAGTTCTCAAGTCATTTATATATTTATATAGAAATATATACAGAACATATATAAAATATAAATCCTGTGGAATGGGAGGCAACCAGAGAAGCTAACCTACGATAACTATGCACTGACAGGTGCTGTCCAGCTGCAGCCATCTTAGGTGGATTTTGTCTCTTCCTTCACCCTGCGGAAGGAAGCAGTGGAAAGCTGGGTTTACAAAGAAACTCAGGCTGCACCCAAACTCCAGTAACAAGCTACAGCTGCAGCCATAAAAACGCCACTGAGATGCTCCACCCCAAAAACACTTAACGTGCTCTGATGTCAGTCTCCCTTTAAAACCAGTGGCATGTTACAGAATACACACTATTTTTTAGCCCTATTCCTCGAGGGCTCTCAGAGCTTTACCAGGTGTGCTGCCCCTCCCATGCTAACTTCCCCTGTCAAGAGCCCACAACAAAGCCATCCAAACCACCACATCTCTACTCCAACCCCTGAAGCCGTGCAATATCCCACCAGGGGCATGGGGAAATGCACAGGGAAATACAAACTCAGGCAGTTAACTGCCAAGCCAGGAGGCTGGGCTCACCCCTTGGGTTCAGCTTTCTCCTCTTTCGCTTTTTCCTCTTCTTTCTCATCTAGGGAAAAAAAGAGAAAAGGCATGGAAAGCATACAGCAGGCAGTGCTCCACAGAGCCGGGCGGGCTTCCAGCCACAGCTCTGTGCTTACCCTTCTTCTCCTCCTCCTCCTTTTCCTCTTCTGTTTTCACACGCTTGGCCTTCTTAAAGTTGGCAACATTCTTGCGCCCTCCTTCCCCTTCATCTTCAGAGTCAGAGAATTCTTCATCACAGGATATTCTCTTATCAGAGTTGCGGACTGAGAGTAAAGGGGAGAAGAGGTCAGAAGATACTGTGCAGTAATGCCTGGAGACGTACCTCTGTGCACATCTACACACATGGGAAAGAACCAACAGACCTACGTAACTCACTGTGAGGCCTCAATAAACACACCTCATCTACCTGCCGTGTCTTTTAACTGACTGCTCCTGACTGCCTGTGCTTAATGTAAGATCACGCGTGGGGCGTGGATTAGATGCAGTGTGATGTTCAGACCTGACAGCATAAGCAGCTTCACCAGCCTCACACGGAGAAAATCTGACTGCCATCTAAAGGCCACCGGCCAATCTGGATAACAAGCAGCGTTTTCACTGAGGCAGGCAACTTCTGGGACGACCTGAAAGCCTCCCAGAAGTAATCTGTCACGGCACCCGGGCCACAGGAACTGCTTCAGTGCTCACATGAACACCCGTGTTCCTCCTTTATGGAAACTGCCTGGCAAAAGTGCTCCCAGGGAGAAGAACTCCACCAGTCCTGCAGCTCAGCATCACTGCTTCATCTTACAAACCCATCTGAACAGCGGGCATAGATTCAAACCGAAGAACTCCTGAACTGAGGTCAATCTAAATCACATATCCTCCACTCTTTAATAAGGTCAGTTTAGTGCCTTCATGCTTCCCCAGCAATCTGATCCTGCTCAGCTTTGGCACCCACAGGCTCTGCACAGCAACTCCCCAGCAGGGCAATGCAGCCATGGCAGAGCCAAGCACGTACTTGAAATGCGCTTCTCAGGGTCTTCTTCCTCTTCATCTCCACTGTCTTCCTGAACAGCATCCTCAGGAATGGGCTGCATCTGGACGCCAGGGGCATGGGGCAGCATGCGCAGATTCTCAAAGAGACGCTGCCTGGAGCCGGCCAGGAAAGGAACACGTTTGTACTTACCACAACAGGTGCCAGCCTTGCGAGGAAGGGCAAACACTCACTTGATCTTCTCGAGATACTCGTTGGTGTTCTGGTTAGTCATGTTTGAGGGACTGATGTGCAGCTTAAAGTCTGGTCCGAAGTACTCAAAATAGTCGTTATAGGGGAGTTCTGCAGACAAGTTAAAATAGAACAAAATCAAATCACCTCTGGACCAGTAATGAAATACCTCATACACAGCAGATTTCAGTGCTAAATAAGAGCACAACTGCATTTTCCTAGGGTAGGAGCTGACCATTTCATAGCCCAAACTCAGATCAAAACAGACGGCTTAGCAACGGGGCAGTCTAAGCTCTCTTGGCAGTTAAATGCTATCAGTGTGCACAACAGTTTGCAGCAGAAGGTCACCTCGTTTCAGCACAACAGCAAGACTGCTGGGTATCTCCTGATGGAGGGGAGAGCTACAGGGCTGTAACACAAACAAGAGCAACTGCTGCAAACCATGGACTCAAAAAGCTCTTCCACAGCAACAATCAAGAGCTAATGAAACACCTCACGGCTCCTGGCTCTCTGCAGCAACACCAGCTCCCTGAGCTCCGTCACCACGCAGTCACTGACCCTCATCTCGCCTCAAAGGTTCCAGGGGAAAATTACCATTCGGGATCTCAGTGTCCAAAGCCACAGCAGTCTCGTAGGTCCAGCACCTGGCCACGTTGCGGATCGTGTAGCCACCTCCTCCCAGCATCAGCATAGGCAAATTGAAACTTTTGACAAACTCCACACACTTGGCATGACCTGCAGCAAAGGCAGCAGGGTGAAGGTGACACCCCCACGGCACAAAGACCAGTTTTTCAGTGAAAAGTAATAAGATGATTCATGCCAATTTGCCACAGGCACCGTGCTGTACAGTTCTGGCCTCTTGGCATCACAGACCCGGCTCGCTGTTTCGATGGAAACACTGCATTCTTACCTTTGATGGTCAGATTAAAGCAACCCAGCCTGTCCCCGGACAGAGAATCCGACCCGCACTGCAGGACAACTGCACTAGGCTGGAACGTCTCCATCACTTTAGATATCACCTAAACAAGAAACCCATTGTTACACTTCCTCCACAGGACAGTGTCACAGCAACACAGTAATGTCCATGTCAGCAAGGGACATGAAGACATCCCCAGTGTTCCCACAGCTGTTGACTCCCATATACTGGTAACACTGGGGCTCTCACCAAGAAAAGCTTACTGATGACAGGCTGCAATTGTTAGGGAGGAACACAGCCACTGAGAATCTTACAACAGCAGTCTGAGTCTCCCTAAAGAATGGCTCCATGAGCCACCCAGTGACAAAGCACGATGCAAAGACACCCACCGGCTTGAATATTGCCTCGTAGGACTCATCATCAATCCCATCCCGGAGCGGGTAGTTGACAGCATAGTACTTGCCTTTGCCTGCACCAATGTCCTGTTAGAGGGAGAGACAGGACAGAGCACAAGGTCACCACAGCAGACAAACTGCACTGCAAACTATGAACGGAAGTCCAGGAGTCTGTTGGTGTAACCTGAATGTAAGCATAAGCTCTCGTGGTTGGGTACTGTCGTGGTGTAAGAAGGCAAGAGCCAGCTGAGTCCAACAGTGCTGTATTTGGCAGAAGTGGAAGCATTTGGCCCTTTGCTCACGGAAGGGGAACCTACTGCCATCACTGTGGGAAACGCCCACAAGAGGCACCAACACAAACCAAAGCAATCCCTGATCAGCTTCCACCACAAGGCCTGTGTGCCCTGGAAGCAGCTGAGGTGACCGAGATGCAGCAGAAGGCTGCTAAACGACTGAAATCTAAGCCTTGATTTTATTACCGTGGATCCATTACTGCTTTATTACTGCACAGGCCAAGATCACAGGAACAAAGCACCCTCTCTGAGAGCCAAGCCAGTTGCCACATACATACACTTTCACCCCCACTAAAAGGATGCTACCTTGAGGGCATATATTTAAAGCAGGAAAACCCAACAGAGTGGTTTTAGCTCAATCAGTTTGACAGCAAACAGCAGAAAGTGATCACATTTCAGAGCCATTTTCTGCTCAGGTTCCACTCTCACCCGCAGGTCTCCTGTCCCTGGGAAGTACTCTCCATACTTGTGGAAGGACACGGTCATCACACGGTCTGTGGTATAGAAGGCTTCCTCCACCCCATCTCCATGGTGAATATCAATGTCGATGTACAGGACCCGCTGGTGATACCTAAGATCAGAAAGGAGTCAAAGTGCTGCATTTCTTCAGAGCAGCCCCAGAGCAAATGGGAAGAGGGCAAAGAGCTGCGCACAGCTCCCAGGCCGCACAGCTCCCAGCGCAGCAGCTGAGCTCTGAAGGCAGACCTGACTCAGTTTATTCAGATCCAGCCAATGGACTCCACATTTTTATGTCCAAGCCTCCCACTGAGGTCTGCCTCGAGCCAACAGCTGTCAGGGTGGTAAGGGTTCACATCTTACAGCTGTGCACCCTTCTCCTGAGGGAGGAGAAGGGCCTAAGAGCAACCACACAATGCTCCAAGCCTTCTGCTTCCTGCAGTGTCACAGTCAGACACACCCCTTCTGCACAGAGGCACTACAACCCAACAACGTGGCTGATTAAAACCTCCCTGGAAAACACAGCTAAAAAAGGCAACACCAACAGCAGACTGGGGAGCGGTAAAGGCTCGGAGGACTGCACCTACTTTAAGAGCTCCAGGATGGCCAGGACAATATCGTTGACATAACAGAAGCCAGAAGCCTCCGACTTCTTAGCGTGGTGAAGGCCGCCTGCCCAATTCACAGCAATGTCTGTCTGCTGCTTGTTCAGCTTCACAGCGCTGGCTGTTGGAGAGGAATTACAGAACGTTAGCACAGGGGCAGAGCCTCGGGGGCGAAGCACAGGTCCTGTCACCACATCACTGCCTGTGTGTGCTTCTGGGCACAAGCCCAAGTCCAAGGGTGTAAACACTGGATGTCTCAACAAACAAACAAAGGAAAGGGAAGAGAAACGCAGCCTCCGCTTCGCATGCACACTTCTGACTGCTCCCCCCTCACAGCTCAGAGCACGACGTCTGCACAGAGCACACAGCTTTCTAGCCCAGCTCACACCTGAAGACAGCCTAGCATTCCCAGTGTGCCAAACAACAGACCTTAAGGAAAGGTTTTACCCAATATATATTGAGGTCAGGCACTGAATATGCATCTAGACAAAGAACATTCTCTCCCCCGCCTCCTGCATAAACTCCCTGCAATTCTGCAAGTCTCCAAGGATTCAAACAAGTGATACATTCTGGGGACACGCAGCCTCGGGATCACAAAGCACAGCTACTTCAAGAAACAACATAAGAGCGCTGCAGTCAGCACTCGTAGCTACTGCTGAACTCTGTGACAGGAAATGGAGAGCTCTGGATGTCACTGTGGGAGCAGCAGCCAAAAGCTCGACTGCAGACGCAGGCACACAGCCCTGCAGCACCACGTCCTGCTGCAACAAAGTACTCTAAATGTTCCAGCTTTTGCCCCAGAGACACTGGCTTTTGTTAAAAAGAACAGAAAAGTAACCTTTGTGCTTTTCAGTTTGCAGCTACACAAAGCAACGCTTTTACACCTTTTTTTTCTGTGCAGCTCACATCATTTTTTAATTACTACTGGTAAAACCCCACTGCTGGGCTCTGCCCATCACCCCCGCAGTCATAGAAGTAGCTCAGAGCAATGAAGATATTAACAAACATAGAGGGAGCTGTCAATACACAAAGCTGGAATTCCAGCACAGGGAGAAATCTCAACTAAGGCAGTCAGAAATGGGCCCGCAGGGCTCCCCCCACCCCCAC